>JAABKJ010007545.1:251195208-251573377 GCA_011634705.1 Andricus grossulariae | reverse complement strand
TTTGTGGCTTGCAAATTTAAAAATTTGTTCAAAAGTATTGTTTTTGTTCTGTCGAAAATTCATCCATCTTGGTTAAAAATTAACTTTTTTGTTAAAAATTCAACATTTTGGGTCGAAAATGTAGCTATTTTGTTGAAAAGTCTTCTATTTTGGTCGAAAAATCATCTTTCTTTGTTGAAAATTAACTTTTTGTTGAATATTCAACTTTTTGGGTTAAAAATTAAACTTTTTTCTAAAAAATAGTTTGTTGGCTTGAAAATTCAACATTTTTTTCAAAATTTCAATTTACTCTAAAAAAATATATTTTTTTTTGTGGCATGAAAATTTAAAAATTTGTTCAAAAATATTCTTTTTTTCGTCGAAAATTTATTATTATTTATTATTTATTATTTTTTTATTTATCATTAGTATTATTATTATTTTATTTATTATTATTATTTATTTATTTTGATCAAAAAGTCTCCTTCTTTGATCAAAATTTATCTTTTTTTTTGTTGAAAATAAAAATTTTTGTTCAAAATTTTAGTTTACTCTAAATTTTTTTCTTGTGGCTTGAAAATTCAAAAATTTGTTCAATAGTATTATTTGTTTGGTTAAAAAATCATCCTTCATGGTTGAAAATTAACTTTTTTTTTAATTAAATTTTTTGGGTTGAAAATTCAACTATTTTGTTGAAAACTTTTCTATTTTGGTCGAAAAATCATATTTCTTGTTTGAAAATTAACTTTTTTGTTGAATATTCAACATTTAGGGTTGAAATTTCAACTGCATAAAAAAATAGTTCTTAGGCTTAAAAATTCAACTTTTTTGTTCAAAAGTCTTCTTTGTTGTTCGAGAATTCATCATTGTTGGTTGAAGTTAAACTTTTTTTTTTAAATTCAAATTTTTTGGCTTAAAATAAATATTTTTGTTCAAAATTCCAGTTTATTCAAAATAATTCGTTTTTTTTTTAATTGAAAATTCAAAAATTTCGTTAAAAATTTTTTTTTTCTATTGAAAATTCATCTTTTTAGTTAAAAATTCATCTTTTTGGCTTAAAAATTCAACTATTTTGATCAAAAGTCTTCTTTTTTGTACAAAATTCATATATATATATTTTTTTTAAATAGACATTTTTGTTAAAAACTCCAGTTTACTCAAATCAATTGAATTTTCAACAAAACAGTTACATTTTCAGTAAAAAAAAAAACATTTTCAACAAAAAAAAAACGTTTTTTCAATGAAATTATAAATCTTCAAACAGAAAAAAAAAGATTTATTAAGAAAGTAGTTCAACTTTCTACGAAGGAGTTGCATTTTTAATCTGAAAAAATGAATTTTCAACGAAAAATGTAATAGTTGAAATTTCAACAACAAAAAAACAGATTTTAATTTAAAATAAAAAAACAGTTGGATTTAACCAACAAAGACAAATTTTTAATAAAATACTTGAATCCTCATCTAAAACAGATTATTTTCAACTAAAAAATTTGATTTTAACAAAAAAATTGATTTTTTCCCAAAAAAGACGAATTTTTAACCAAATAGTTAAATTTTCTACCAAATGTTCACTTTTCCAGCCGAAAATTACCAAACCAAAAAGATGAATGTTAAAAAAAATAGTTTAATGTTCAATAAAATAGTTGAATTTTCAATTTAAAAAAATGTATTGAAGAAAGAAAGAAAATTTTAATAAAACTCTTGAATTTTCAACCGAAAAATATGACTTCAACAAAATTGTTCAATTTTCAAGAAAGTAATTAAATTTTGAACCAAATAATAAAATTTGTAAATAAAAAATATGAATTCTTAGCGAAAAAGTTATTATTAGGAATTTTGATCATTTATAGTCTAAAGAAAAACATTTTAAATAAACATCGAACTTCATTTTTAATACTTGAAAAATTTTATGACAATATTTTGACACTTTTTTTTTAATTTTGACACTTTTTTTTAAATTTTTGACACTATTTACACTATTTTTTATCTCTAAAGTGAGTCCGAGTCCTGCGTTCCGTTTACAACACTGCACCGACCCAGGTTGCTGATCAATCTCTCTAACAATCAACCCAGGCGAAGAGCTTCACAAAGTCACTTTTTTCATTCAAATTTTTTTACCTAATTGCATTAACCGTACATGAATATTAATTTTAATTAAAAAAAAAGGAAACAATAATTAAAATTTCAGGGCTAATATTCGACCATTTGGTTGAAAAATCATATTTTTCTGTTGAAAATTTAACTTTTTTCTAGATAATTCGATTTTTTGTTTGAAAATTTGACTATTTGGTTGAAAATTACATTTTTTTGTTGTTGAAAAGTCATCTTTTTTTGTAAAAAATTCAACTGTTTTGTTGAAAATTTGAATACTAATTGTCAGAGAAAATGAAAAATTGGTCAAAGATTTAATTAAAAAATCCAACTTTCTGGTTAAAAATTTAACTCATTAGAAGTTGAAAATTAACTTTTTTTTCAAATTCAAATTTTATTTAAAAATTCATATCCTTGTTTGAAAATTAAATTATTTTTTTGAAAATTCGTTATTATTTTTTGACTGAGAAATCCTTCAAGTTGAAAATTCAAGTTTTTTATTGAAAATTCGTTTTCTAGGTTCAATTCGACTGTTTTTTTATTTAAAATTAAAATCCTTTTTGTGGGCAATATCAACTATTTCATTTTTCGTTGAGAATTCACTTTTTTTAAATTTAAAATTCTAGTAATTGCTTGAAATTTCAACTACTTAGTTAAAAATTAATGTTATTTTGTGGAAGATTCATCATTTCAGTTGAAAATTCATTTTTTTGTTTGTAAATTTGAATATTTTGTTGATTTTTTTTTACTGATAATTGAATTGTTCCGTTTTTGCTTGAAGATTTTTTTCAGTTAAAAATTTAACTATTTGATCAAAAATTCATTTTTTTGTTGTTGAAAATTTGTCTTTTTTTGGTAGAAAATTCATCTTTTTGGTTAAAAATTAATTTCTTTTGGTTGAAAAACTTTTTTTTAAATTAAATTTTTCAATCTTTGTTAAAAAAAAAGTAAATTCAAGACAAAATAGGTGAATTTTTTGAATAAATCGGTGAATGTTCATCATCAGAAAAAAAAATTTTTTTGAAGTTGTTCAACTCTAAACAAAGCATATGAATTTTCAACCAAAAAAATGAATTCTCAATGAAATATCTAATAGTTAATATTTCAACAAAATAAAAAGTTTTAATTTTTAACCAAAAACAGTTCAATTTAACCAAAAAGAGGAATTTTAAACAAAATAATTAAAAGATTAATTGTCAACTAATCAGTTGTATTTTTAATGAAAAAGGATGAATTTTCAACCAAGAAAATTAGTTTTCTACCAGAAAAGACGAATTTTGAACTAAAATTATGAATCTTCGAAAAAATGAATTTCATAGAAATAGTTCAATTACTTGGTTATTAGTGGAATTAAGTTGTTCAAAATTCATTTTATTGGTTGAAAATTCAACTATTTGACTAAAAATTATTTTCTTTTAAATCGAAACTTAATTTTTTAACTGAAAAATTGAAAAATCCATTTTTGGTTCAAAATTCATTTTTTTTGTTTGGAAATTCAACTATTTCATTTTTTGTTAAAAATTCATCTTTTCCAGTTGAAAATTCAATTATTTAGCTTCAATGTATGTATTTTGTGAAAAATTCATATTTGTTGGTGAAAATTATTCTTTTTTATTGAAAATTTATTTTTTTGGTTTAAAATTCAACTATTTGGTTGAAAAATAAACTATTTTGTTGAAAATTTGTTTCTGTTATTTCAAAATTAATTTTTTTAACTGAAAATTCAACTATTTTATTTTTTGTTAAAAATTTATCGTTTTCAGTCGAAAATTCAATTACTTAGTTGCAAATGTATGTATTTTGTTAAAAATTCATCTTTGTTGGTGAAAAATTAATCTCCTTTATTGAAAATTAATTTTTTTGGTTTAAAATTCAATTATGTGGTCGAAAAATGAAATATTTTGTTAAAAATTTGTTCTAGTTATTTCAAAATTAATTCGTTTAACTGAAAATTCAACTATTTCATTTTTTGATGAAAATTTATCGTTTTTAGTTGAAAATTCAATTACTTAGTTGCAAATGTATCTATTTTGTTAAAAATTCGTTTTTGTTAGTCAAAAATTAATCTCCTTCATTGAAAAATTTTGTTGTTTAAAATTCAACTATTTGGTTGAAAAATGAAATATTTTGTTGAAAATTTGTTTCTGTTATTTGGGAATAATTTTTTTTTGTTTGGAAATTCAACTATTTCATTTTTTGTTGAAAATTTATCGTTTTTAGTTGAAAATTCAATTATTTGGTTACAAATTCATGTATTTTATTGAATATTTATCTTTTTTGGTGAAAAATTAATCTTCTGAATTGAAAATTCATTTTTTTGGTTTAAAATCCAACTGTTTGGCAGAAAAATGAATTATTTTGTTGAAAATTTGTTTCTTTTCGTTAAAAATTAATTTTCTTAACTAAAAATTCAACTATTTAATTTTACGTTAAAAATTGATCATTTTTCTTTAAAAAACAAACCATTACATTTTTCATTGAAAGTTTATCTTTTTTGGTTGAAAATTCAACTACTTGATTGAAAGCTGCATTACTTTGTAAAAAATTGAACTATTTTATTAAAATTTCATTTTTTCTAGAATTAATTTTTTTCAACTGAAAATTTAACTTTTTTATTTTTGGTTACAAATTCATCGTTTCTAGTTAAGAACTCGAATATTTTGTTGAAAATGATCTTTTTTTGAAAATTCATATTTTTGTTAAAAAGTCTATTATTTTGTTATAAAATACAAGAATGTAGTTGTAAATTTACTTTTTGGTTAAAAATTTAGCTTTTTTGGTTAAAGTTTTTTTTTCGACCATTTGTTCAAAATTCAAATATTTCAAATAAAATAATTCAAATTTTCACCAAATACATGAATTTTCAACTAAAAAAGATAAGTTTCCAACCAAAAATGAAACAGTTTAATTTGCAGTAGGAAAAACTAATTTTGAAAAATCACCAGTTAAATTCAACGAAGAAAGGCACATTAAAAAAAAACAGTTGAATTTTCAATTTAGTTGAATTTTTTTTAGACCAATTTTTCAATTCAGTTTGCTTAACATTTTTTGCAAGTCTTCGCTTGCCATAAAAACTTTGTCATCGGCGAACGCTAACCCACGTACCTTTGGTAGAAAATTAAACTTTTTGTTTAAAAATTAAACTATTTTAGCTTTTCAGCTTTAATCAAACAGTTTAATTTACAATTCAAAAAACTAATTTTGAAAAAACCACGAATTATCAACCAGTTAAATTGAACAAAAAAAAAGACAAATTGTTAACAAAAACAGTTGAATTTTCAATTTGGTTGGATTTTTTTTAGTCGAATTTTTCAATTCAGTTTGTTCAATATTCTTTGCAAGTCTTCGATTGACACTGCCATAACAACATTATCATCAGCAAACGCTAACCCACGTACCTTTGGTAGAAAATTCAACTTTTTGGTTAAAAATTAAACTATTTCAACTTTTTAACTTCAATGAAACAGTTTAATTTGCAGTTGAAGAAACTAATTTTGAACAAAGCACGAATTATCAACCAGTTGAATTCAACCAAAAAAGACAAATTGTTAACAAAAACTGTTGAATTTTCAATTTGGTCGAATTTTCTTTAGTCGAATTTTTCAATTCAGTTTGCTCAAAATTCTTTGCAAGTCTTCGATTGACTCTACCATAACAACTTTATCATCGGCAAACGCTAACCCACGTACCTTTAGTATAAAATAAAACTTTTTGTTTAAAAATTAAACTATTTCAGCTTTTCAGCTTTAATGAAACAGTTTCATTTGCAGTTGAAAAAACTAATTTTGAAAAAAAGCACGAATTATCAACCAGTTAAATTCAACAAAATAAGACAAATTGTTAACAAAAAAAGTTGAATTTTTAATCTGGTTGCATTTTTTTAGTTGAATTTTTCAATTCAGTTTGCTTAACATTTTTTGCAAGTCTTCGGTTGCCATAACAACTTTGTCATCGGCGAATGCTAACCCACGAACCTTTGGTCGAAAATTGCACTTTTTGGTTAAAAATTGAACTATTTATTTGAAAATTTAACTATTCTGTTGAATTTTTTTTCAATGTATGTCGAAAATACGACTATTTTGTAGAAAAATAATCTTTTTTGTTGGAAATTTATCATTTTGATAATTGAATGATTTAATTTAAACTTAGTTAACTAATTAATCAATTGATTCATTAATTCAGTCGAATTTTTCAATTCAGTTAGCTTAACATTCTTTACAAGTCTTCGATCGATTCTATTATAACAACTTTATCATAGGCGAACGCTAACCCACGTACCTTTGGTAGAAAATTGCACTTTTTGGTTGAAAATTTAACTATTCGGTTGACATTTTTTTCAATGAATGTCGAAAATACGACTATTTTGTAGAAAAATAATCTTTTCTGTTGGAAATTTATCATTTTGATAATTGAATGATTTAATATACACTTAAATAAATAAATAATTAATTAATTCAGTCGAATTTTTCAATTCAGTTTGCTGAACATTCTTTGCAAGTCTTCTATTGATTTTTTCATAACAACTTTATCATCGGCGACCGCTAACCCACGTACCTTTGGTCAAAAATTAAACTTTTCGGTTAAGAATTAATTTTCTTAAAATTTTCAGTTTTGATATAGTTGAATGATCAAAATCGATTACTATAAATAATGTAATAATTACAACCGACAATCCTGATAAATCCTGCACATTAAAAATGACATTCGTATGAATAAATTGAGATGACAAATGAGATTTGTGTTCGATTTCAGCAATGCAGGGGTTTTCGTGTCCCCCTGACCTCCCCCATTCATACACAGGGTTATGATTAAGTAATAAAACATTTAGCCTTACATTTAGCCCCCCTCAGTAGCTGAAAGTGAGACAGCCCTCGTATTCGGCTCGCCCGTCTCTCTCCACCGTCGTTTCGCATGTGACTTCGCTACACGTGCAATACAAGCCTAAGTGGCCTCATAGTCATTCTCGCACACTACTTCGTTTTTCACACACATACATAAAAAATCGCTCAAGGGCGTGATGACAGATGCAATGAAACAAATATCTACCCTCGCCTCGCTACTGGGCGGTGCAGATTTTTCTGATTTTTCATTTGCTTTGCAGATAGCGATTCTTCTGAAATTTTATATATACCGTTTGATCAAGAACCACAATTTGTTGATTCGATATCAAAAGCTATTGATTAAGATCAGCGCTCAGCATTTTACCACAAAAGTTATAGATTGACCGATTGGGACCGTCCACATTAGGGTGGTTCAATTGTTTTTTTCAATTTTCATGTGTATTGCGCCCGACCGGTAATCGCAAGACGTGAGGTTCGATTCCCACCGGGGCGAACGAGAATTATTTTTTTTTTATATAAATATTTTATTTTTTATGAATAC
This sequence comes from Andricus grossulariae, assembly GCA_011634705.1. Taxonomy (NCBI): domain Eukaryota; kingdom Metazoa; phylum Arthropoda; class Insecta; order Hymenoptera; family Cynipidae; genus Andricus; species Andricus grossulariae. The sequence goes on along the minus strand of JAABKJ010007545.1, from coordinate 251,565,925 downwards.
ATTAATACTATATTATCAAAAAATTATATTATTATTATATTATTATTATATTATTATTATTTCATATTATTTTTACATATATTATTATTATATTACTATATTAATACTAGATGCGATTTCTTTCTGAAATTAAAAATTTTTTGTCCTTTTTTTCAATTAGAATGAAGTAATAATTAATTTAAGTTAACAAAAATAATTGTTGAGACAATTTATTAATAATAATAATAATAATATTATCCTTGCCTAATCGTAGAAAGTTGCGGTTTTTTCTGAAATTTTGAACATTTCTTTGCCTTTTAGGTTATGGAAAATAATAAATAAAGAATAGAGATAATCATTTTTCAAAATCATCTCTTTCTTCTTTTTAAATGACGTAGTTAAATTTTAAAAAAATTTAACCAAATAGTTGAATCTTCAACTAAAAAAGATAAACTTCTAGCAAAAATGAAATAATTAAATTTTCAGTTAATAAATAAAGTTTTAACCAAAAAACAAAGATTTTGTAATAAAATAGTTAAATTTCCAAATAAAGAGATCGATTTTTATCTTTAAAAAAACAGTTTAAGTCAACCAAAATAGACGAATTTTCAAAAAATAGATTCTAAACAAAATTATTTAAGTTTAAAAAAATGAATTAAACTTTTAACCGCGTAGATGATTAAAAAAAAATTAATGAATTTTCAACCAAGAAGATTAATTCTCTACCAAAAAATAAGAATTTTTAACGAAATGCGCGAATTTTAAACAAAAAAGTTCATTGTCAACCAAGCAAGGACCTTTTTCCAAAATTGCTGAATTTTCTAAAAAGTAGATTAATTTTTAAGCCCAAAAATTAAATTTTCAACAAAGACGTAAATTTTAAACTGAGAAGATGAAATTTCAAACGAAAAAGACGAATTTTCAACAAAATACATGAATTTTCAACTAACTTCAATTAATTTCCATTTGAAATTATAAAAATTCATTTATTATTAATTAATTTTCTAACGAGAGAAACAAATTTTTAATAAAATACCAGAATTGTTAACAAAATAGTTGAATTTCAAATAGAAAAAAGATAAATTCACAATCAAAAATGGATTATTCTAAATTTTCAGTTTCAAAAATTAATTGTTAACCAAAAAAAAACTTTCAAAAAATAGTTAAATTTTTCACTAAAATAGTTTAATTTTAAAACAGAGATGAATTTTCAAGCAAGATGTTAATTTATAACTAAAAATTACCAAATTTGAACAAAAACATGAATTTTTAAATAGGAAAGACAAATTTTCACCAAAACTAAAATAGTTCAATTTTCAGTAAAAAAATTAATGTTTAACTAAAAAAAGCAATATATTCCATTTTTTCAAAATAGTGTGCATTTGACTGAATTTAAAAAAGTTGTTTTTGAACATTTAAAAAAAATCTAGCTTGGGCAACAAAATTTTGTTTGAATTTATAATTTTTTATTATTGTTCACTGACAAAATCTGTATTTAATAAAATTTGACATGATTTTTGAATTAATAGCAAAATTTTGTTGAATTTTTATATCATGAAAAAAGAACAGAATATTCATGAAAAAATTTTTGTCGAAAAATGGAATAGTTAAAAAAATTAATTTCCATTTAAAAAGAAATAATTTTCAACCAAAGAAATGAAATTAAAAAAAAAATATAATAATTTTCGACCAAAAACGAATAGTTTTTAACAAAATGCGTGGATTTCAAACCAAATATTTTCAGTTTTAATGGAATTTTCAAAATAATAATTGAAGTTTCAACCAAAAAGCGTTATATTGCTACCAAAAAAGACAAATTTTTTACAAAATAGATGAATTTTCAAATAAAAAAGATCAGTTTTCAACAAATAATAGAATAGTTTAATTTTAAGTTAGAGAAATACATTTTTTATCAAATAAAATAAATTTTAAACGAAATAGTTAATTTTTCAACCAGGCAAGTGAATTTTCTATCAAAGAGATTAAATGTCTACAAAAAAAAACATTGCGACAAAAAATGCAGTTGAATTTTTAGTTAAAAAAATTAATTTTTAATTAAAACATTAATTTTCAACCAAAGAAAAATTAATTTTCCATGAAAAAACTAATTTTCTACCAAAAAAGAATAATTTTTAACAAAATTCATGAATTTTCAACAAAATAGGTTAATTTTCAGTTAAAAATTGAATTTTCAATAAAAAAAAAAGAATTAAACCATAATTGAACCAAAAAGTATAATTTTATACCAAAAAAGATTAATTTTCAATAAAATGTATAAATTTTCAACCAAATAGTTGAATTTTTAACTGCAGAAGATAAATTTTCAACCAAACATGGAATAGTTACATTTTTAGTTGAAAAATAATTTTTAAAATGTTTAAAAAATCGCTAAATTGTAAATCTACAATCATTTGTTTAAATCTACAATAATATATTTTTTTCCTAAATAAAACAACAAAGAATAGCCGAAAATTTCAGAAAAACTCGCAACTTTCTAGCACTACTCTAAGAGAAGATAGTGATAAACAATAATTAATTGTTTAAATAATTATTTTTGCTAGACTGAATAAAGTATTAACTCACTCCAAGTGAAAAGTAAATAGTTCCAAATTTCCGAAAAAACCACAACTTTCTAACATCCTTCGAAGGGAATATTATTAAAAATAATAATTATTTGTTTAAACAACTCTTTTTGCTACATTGCATTAATTATTACCACAAATTAAGTGAAGACTGCATTAAAGGTTGAAAATTTCAGAAATAACCGCAACTTTCTTACATTATTTAGAGAATATTTTTACAAATAATTATAAATTGTTTAAACAATCATATTTTAATATTAATTATTATCTCATTCTAATTAAAAATTGGGCAAAAAGTGGAAAATTTCTGAAAAAATCTCGGCTTTCTAGCATTATTTAAAGAGAATATTATTGAAAATAATAAAAATTTGTTTAAAAAATTCTTTTTGCTAAATTGCATTTTATTAGCTCAAACTAAGTAATAAAATAGTTCATTTTCAACAAGTAAGTTAACTTTAAATAAAGAATGATAAATTTTTAACGAGATACTTGAATTATCAACTAAAAAAGATCAATTTTCAACAAAAAATCGAATTTTCAAATATTCAGTTTAAGAAAATAATTTCCAACAAAAAAAGAAAAACAATTTTGATGATTGTGAAAAATTTTTTATCTTAATTTAAATTTTCTACTGTTTCAGGTGAGTACAATGATATTGAGATCTCAGCTTGAAATACCTGCATGTGCGTCACTAATTTCGATAGTAAGTAACGATTCTAATTTATTTTATATTTTTACATTTCGTAATTTTAATTTTTTTCCTTTATTAACTAAATATGACTTAATCTTATAATAATAGTAAAAAGTTTTCAATAACAGATTTTTCATTTCTGAAAAAAGATCTTTCTCCTTCGCTCCGGTGGGAATCGAACCTTACGTCTTCCGATTGCCGGTCAGGTGCTTTAAAAAGCACCCGGCCGACCAACTATTTGAATTTTTAAACAAATGGTCGAATTTTTCAACAAAAAAAATTAAACTTGAACTAAAATAGTTGAATTTTCAAACAAATAGTTTAATATTTAACCAAAAAGTTTAATTTTCTACCAAAGGTACGTGGGTTAGCGTTTTTCAATGATGAAGTTGTTATGGCAGAGTCAATGGAAGACTTGCAAAGAATGTTGTATTCATGACTACAGGAGATTAATTTCCAACCAAAAATGGAATCGTTAGATTTTCAGTTAAAAAAAATAATTTCCAACAGAACAAAAATAATATTTCACTAGTTGAATTCAACTTGAAACGATAAATTTTTATCAAAATTGCTAAATCGTCAGCCAAAGTGATAAATTAATTTCTGATGTTAGATGTGGCCGATAATAATAACATAATAATAATAACATTAATTTTTAAATTATTCAATTATCAAAATGATAAATTTTCCACAAAAAAGATTATTTTTCCACCAAATATTTGAATTTTCAACAAAAAGGATTACTTTTCTACCAAATAGTCAAATTTCAAAATAAATAGTTTAATTTTTAACCAAAAAGTTTAATTTTCTAGAAAAGGTACGTGGGTTAGCGTTCGCCGATGATAAAGTTATGATGGCAGAGTCAATCTAAAACTTGCGAAGAATTTCAAGCCAACTGAATTGAAAAATTCGACTAAAAAAAATGCAGCTACGTTGAAAATTCAACTGTTTTTGTTAAAAACTGGTCTTTTTTAATTGAATTTAACTGGTTGATAATACGTGCTCTTTTTCAAAATTAGTTTTTTCAACTGCAAATTAAACTGTTTCATTTTTGGTTGAAAACTTATCCTTGGCCAAATAGATGAATTTTCAATAAATAAGATTAATTTTCTACCTAAATATACGAATTTTGAACGAAATAATTAATTTTCAACAATGAATTTTCAACAAAATTGTTAAATCCTCACCCAAGGGATAAATTCATTTCTGATGTTAAATATTACAGATAATAATAACATAATAATAACAACGTCAATTATTAAATTATTCAATTATTAAAATGATAAATTTTCGACAAAAAATATTATTTTTCTATCAAATAGTTGAATTTTCAACATACATTGGACAAATTTTCAACAGAATAGTTAAATTCTCAAATAAATAGTTTAATTTTTAATTAATTAGTGTAATTTTCTACCAAGGGTACGTGGGTTAGCGTTCTTTGATAATACGTGTTTTTTTCAAAATTAGTTTTTTCAACTGCAAATTAAACTGTTTCATTTTTGGGTGAAAACTTATCCTTAACCAAATAGATGAATTTTCAATAAACAAGATTAATTTTCTACCAAAATATACGAATTTTCAACAATGAAGTTTTAAGAAAATTGTTAAATCCTAAACCAAAGTGATAAATTAATTTCTGACGTTAGATATTGCCAATAATAATAACATAATAATAATAACGTCAATTATTCAATTATTCAATTATCAAAATGATAAATTTTCAACAAAAAAGATTATTTTTCTACCAAATAGTTTAATTTTAAATATATATTGGAAAATTTTTCAACATAATAGTTAAACTTTCAAATAAATAGTTGAATTTTCAACCAAAAAGTGTAATTTTCTACCAAAGGTACGTGGGTTAGCGTTCTTTGATGATACGTGTTTTTTTTCTTCAAAATTAGTTTCTTCAACTGCAAATTAAACTGTTTTATTATAGTTGAAAAGTTGAAGTATTTTAATTTGTAGCCATAAAGTGTAATTTTCTACCAAAGGTACGTGGGTTAGCGTTCACCGATGATAAAGTTGTTATGACAGAGTTAATCAAAGGCTTGAAAAGAATGTTAAGCAAACTGAATTGAAAAATTCGACTAAAAAAAAATTCAACCAAATGGAAAATTCAACTGTTTTTGTTGACAATTTGTCTTTTTTGGTTGAATTTAATTGGTTGATGATTCGTGCTTGTTTCAAAATTATTTTTTGCAACTGCAAATTAAACTGTTTCATTTTTTTTTGAAAACTTATCTTTTTTAGTTGAAAATTCATGTATTCGGTTGAAAATTCCTCTTTTGGTAGAAAATTAATCTTCTTGGTTGAAAATTTATCTTTGCACGATAAAAATTCATCTATTTGGTAAATAATTGAATTATTTTCTCTGAAATTCTGTCTGTTAATTCCAGAATTCCCGTGTTTATTTAAATAACACATTTGTTCCGCAAAACTGACATGACCCAGGTCGCTGATCAATCTCACTAGCAATCAGCCCAAGTGAAGAGCTTCACAAAGTCATAACGTAAAGCTCTCCACTCGGGCTTTATAACTTTTCAATTTCTTATCACACTGATCTTCAAACCAGACTCCTGTCCTATTTTATATTTTTTTTAACATATCAATTCAGAATCTTGAAAGGAACGGCCTTAGACAAACCTTCATGAATTATATTTCATTGGACTTTTTGTAGCTTTTCACTCTAGATTTTAAAACCCCTGCATAATGTATGAACATTTCTTAAGCGCATGTGAATTATCGCCTTTCGAGTCGCAAGTAAAAATCGATCGGTTATGCTAATGTTGCTAGAATACTATAATTAGCAGGTCAAGTCAAAGTGCTGACTCTGGAAAAGGATTATGTGGAAAGGCTTCACTTCAAAGGGTTCAAGGTGAATTAAAAAAATGAACGGCCGTACGACCGTACGACCGTATGACCGTACGACTGTACGAACGTATGACCGTACGACTGTATGACCGTACGACTGTACGACCGTATGACCATTAGACCGTACAAGCGTATGATTGTACGACCGTACGACCGTATGACTGTACGACCGTATGACCGTACGACTGTACGACCGTATGACCGTACGACTGTACGACCGTATGACCGTACGACTGTACGACCGTATGACCATAAGACCGTACAAGCGTATGATTGTACGACTGTACGACCGTATGACTGTACGACCGTATGACCGTATGACCGTACGACTGTACGACCGTATGACCATAAGACCGTACAAGCGTATGATTGTACGACCGTACGACCGTATGACTGTACGACCGTATGACCGTATGACCGTACGACTGTACGACCGTATGACCGTACGACTGTACGACCGTATGACCGTACGACTGTACGACCGGTAATTGTCCTTGTGATAGGTGCTCTCGGAGGTGCGAAACTATCACTGGTTCGTAACCTTAAAGCCATACCCGCGTACCAAAAATATGCCAAGGCACTTGCGAGATGGATGCAGAAAGCTGTCATCCTTGGGTCGCTTCTTGTCCTTAGGATATTTTTAGATGGCAGTTTCTACGTCTTTATACTCCTATTATATAATATATATCATTCAAAACATGATTTTCTGAATATTCGTAACTCCTAGCGACTTATTTTTTCCAAGTCGAATACGTGAAGCAAAAAAAAGAATGATGTGATTATAAATTTTTGTTATTCTCCATTTTCCACTGTAACTTTTGATAGAATCGACATATTGGCATTATTTTTGTTTTGATGCAGGTAATTATAGCCAGAGTAACAAAGGCGTATTAAGAGTCGCACCAGTCAATCACAGCCCCCTACAACCAAGAAAATGGTACGAAAAGTGATATTTTTCAAGCCTCGTAAATCGATGTAATTTCATGCTCTGGCTACGATAGTGGCCATAGAAATAGACGAAAAAGTCATTTTCAAGGCTACAACTTGAACAAACTACTTGCTTGATTTAGAAATATAGGAAGAGGTATTCTAAGGACCAGGGGTAGCGTGCTTGTTAAAAAGGCTGTACTCTGAAGAGAAGATAAGATTGAGTAAAATCACACCTTTTCGCGTTTTCCAGTAGCCTAGCACACTTCTACCCCTTTTCCAGTAGCGTTTCTTTTCATCATGTGAAAAGTGAACATACAACCATGTTCCATTTCCAGTGAGCTTTCCTTTCATGATGTGAAAAGTAAATACACAACCATATCCCATTTCCTGTAACCTTTCTTCTCATTATGTGAAAAATGAAAATACTACCATATCACATTTTTAGTAATGGAAAAAAGGGTAGGCGTGAGTGGAAACACATCCCTTCTCCTTTAGCAATAGCCGAACAGAACCTTTCTTCTTTTCTAGTAGCCTTTCTTTCCATTATGTGAAAAGTGAAAATACCACCATATCCTATTTCCAGAAATCTTTGTTTTCATTGTGCTAAAAAAGAAAATACCAGGGATTGGGAGCGAAATCCTGGGCGAACGCTCGATGCGTTCCAAACGCACTCTCGACAACTAGACATTGCTGCATTCGAGCGGACCACGTGAACGCGTAGAAAACGGTTAGGCTAGCAGATCAGAATAGATGTGAGCAATCGTGTTCGAGTTCACCACTGGCGGCCGCCTACTCCTGCTAACAGATAGATATTCACCGTCAGGCAGCATCAAAGAGCTACACGTGAGCTTATCCGTGAGGAGGAGAAACGTTTCTGCGCTGTGAAAGCTCACTGCACAATATATATTTCACCAGGTGGCGCTGCGTCACATGCTATACAGTTCAATACATCCCTGCTGGAAGTAAAAAGATAGAGATCCTATCCTTTTGAATCATTTTGAATCTTTATGGTCGAAATAGATACAGAAGATGTATCACATTCTATCTCTTTGACAATCTAAATTCAGGTCTTTCTTTTTCAATCTCATTTTCTCCATCTAATCCCATCCTGTTTCTATCAACGTCAATCTTTTTCTATCTCTCAATTAATCTAAACTCCCTTTAACTTTTTCAATCTCCTTTTTCCTATCTCTTCTTATCCTCGATCTATCCGCGTCAATCTTTTTCTATCTTTTTGTCTATATAAATTCAAATCTTTCTTTTCCAACCTCCTTTTCTCTATCTCATCCTATCCTGCTTCTATCAACGTCAATCTTTTTCTATCAATCAGTTAATCTAAACTCCCTTCACCTTTTTCGATCTACTTTTCCCTATCTCTTCATATCCTCGATCTATCCGCGTCAATCTTTTTCTATCTTTTTGTCTATATAAATTCCAATCTTTCTTTTCCAATCTCCTTTTCTCTATCTCACCCTATCCTGCTTCTATCAACGTCAATCTTTTTCTATCTCTCAATTAATCTAAACACCCTTCATCTTTATGTTAGAAGAATGTAAATTTCATCTAAAACTTTTTTCAAAACCGAAAAAAAATAAAACATCGAAAGAAAATTTTCCTCTATATTTTTAGGATTCTTCGAAGTGATTTTGTTTATCCATACCACTTTTTTGTGATGAAATTTTTTTTAAATTAAATAACGTCAACTCGCAGAAGAAAATTAAGTTCAATAAATTTCCAAAAAAATGTCGCACAAAAAGCCAAAAACAAATTAATTTTCAAATTGTCTATATAAAAAATTATTAAAATATAAAAAAATGAATACTAGCTTAAGAAGTAATTTTCCGAGAAAGAAAGTGTTTAATTAATAAAATGAAAACATACAAAAAGTATCTTCAGAAAAATATTTTATAATCCTAAAACCTTTCAAAATATTTAAAATTCTTCATAATCTTATTTAAAAATATTCAAAAATCTTTTTAAATTTTAAATTGTTTTAGAATCTTTCACGAACTACGAAATCTTTGGAATATCTTTTGAAGTGATTCAAAGTTTTCCTGCAAGTTTTTTAGATCCTGCAAAAATAAACAAAAATTGTGTTACAATCTTCAAAAATTTTTTCCGACATATTTTGGAATCTTGAAAGCCTAAACTTAACTTTTTAAATAAAAATTGAATTATTTTAAAAAATTTGTACTTGTAGCCATACTTTCCTTTTTCACATTTCTTTAAAAGTTTGAGAAACTTTACAAATTATAGTATTGTAGTGAAATCATAAAAACCGAATTATTTTCAAATATGAAAAAAACTTTTGCGAAAAATGACTTAATTTTAAGTCAAATAGTTGCAATTTTGATTTAAAAAAAAAACTAGTTTTCAACCAAAAAAAATTTTTCACTCAAGAAAAAAAAAGTTTAAGCTAATTAGAATTTTGAATAAAAATAAAAATAGCAAATAACTATTAATTTTTTAAGTTCATTTGTTTATTTTCTTTAGGTTACATAGATATAATTTCAAAGATTTTTGTTTAATTTATATTTTGTAATGTTGTAAATATTTTTTAATATTGTCTTAAAATTATTTAAAACCCATCAAGAATCACTCTATATATTTCTAGTAATCTTAAGAAAATTAATTATTATCTTGAAAACATTCAAAACTTTGAAAAAACTTCAAACTTTGATTTCGAAATCTTCATAAATATACATTTTGTTTTAAATTTTTGAAATATTTCAAATTCAACATTCATTCTTTGAAGACTTTTAATTTCTTTGTTCGAAATCTTGAAAAATGTAAACTTTGTATTACATTTTTTGAAATCTTTTTAAGTTTAAAATTATGTTTATATATTTGGAAAACTTTCAAATATGTCTTAAAGTTATTCGAATTTTTTCTAAAATTTTGTAATCCTGCCAAATTGAAGAATTTTACTTTAAAATCTTCGACATTCCGTTCTGAATTTTAATAAAATCATTTAAAAAGTTATAAAATAATTTATAAATTAAAAAAAAATTAAAAATCAAATTAAATTTTCCCTATAATCTTAGAAAGAAATATATTATCTCAAAACCTTTTAAAATCCTTCAAACGCTTCAAAATTTTACTTCGAAATCTTTAAAAATCTAAAATATGGTTATGAAAAATACATAAAAAACAATAAGGAACATATTTATAATCTTAAATTTTTGTAATTATTAAAAAAGTAATAATAATTCTGAATGTTGAATTTCCAGAAATGTAGGACCTTCAAAGCTTGAATGCTTTTGATAAATATATAGAACAATAAAACTGAATCGACTTGGTATTCGAAGAAGTTTGCAAATAATAAAATATGTTTTTTCTGTTATAAGCGATTTTTTTACATTTTAGATGAGGATGCAATTTTAAATTATATAGAATTTTCTCATATCGTTAAAAATGTTGAGGACAAAAAATAAATTTAAACATTTAAAGATTGAGCCAGGCTCTGGATATGTTGATAAACATTGTTTAAATAATTAATCATTCTTGTAAATTTTCAAAGTACCATAGGAAGAAGTTATTTGAAAAAACATTTTTTATTGCTTCCATAAACACATTGAAAGATGGCAAAATTCTTCATTTGTTTAATTAAATTGTTTTAATAACAATTAATTGTTTGAAATTTGCAGAAAATTATAGAAAAAAATGCATCAGAAAGCATATATTCTTACATAATTCTGTAAAAAATTGAACCTATTCGTTGAAAAAATAGCAAAACTCTTAATTTTTTAATCTTAATTGATTAAATAGTTAATCTCATTTGTAAATTTACAAAACAATATATAGAAAAGAGTCATCGGAAAGATATTTTTAGTTGAAATTGTTCCTATTCCTTTAAAAATAACGATATATGTACTGCCTTAAAAATATATATTTAACGCCGTTGACCCGCCCTTGATCATTATTTTGAATAGAAGATTAAAAAAATAAAGCGTTCTAAAAAATATTTTATGACCAACCATTGAAATTTGGGCTAGATTTGGCTTTACTGTTTCTCAATTTTTCATAACTTTAAATATATTGAAACATAATATAAACTAAGTTGCGGTCTAAATAGCCATTACGTAATATAAATCATTCTAAATTCTTAGGTCTTATGTCAATTGAAGCTTCGAGAAAAAATGCATATTTTGTACTTACCACTCATCTACTGTTCTTTATTCTGAAAAATGTCGGTTCGCAGAATTCATTCGTTTGTTTACATATGAGTATATCCCTATACAGTATACCTCCGTATGCCATTTACCTTGCCATGGCAAGGTCAAGCCATCAACAACACTTCACACACTTCTATTCTCACTGCGTTTCGCCACCCCTAATATGAATATGATTGGCTTCTGCTTGACTGGAAAATAAAATTTTAAATTTTGCTTTGAATTATGATTGGTAGTAAGTTCAATGCTTACGCTGATTGGTAAAATTTAATCAAGTCACGTGATATGCGTATTTCAATCGCTTCCTGCCGGCGACTGTGATTATTTGAACCCAGTGAGAGGCCACGAGGTAGAGTGAAGACACGGCCGGTTTAAGGACGCGCGTGTATTTGTGTCAAAATTTGTCGTAATTTGTTGAAATTGTGTGAAATTTTGTGAAAATTGTGTCGTATTCAAAAATTTAAGAAACATGTGGGCGGGCGTAAAGTATAATCGCCCTCGTTCCGGATATCCCGATTTACAAGTAATTAATATTTGTGCCATAATCAGCACTTCTTTTAATCCAGCATCTTACGATCGGAATAAGCTGTTCAATATTACATGCAACAAAAGTCCAAGTAAAAAAAGCTGTGCATTGGTATTATTCCTTTCAGGTAAGTATTCACTTTATTTTGAAATATCATCTCTTGGTAGAAATTTTAATTTTTTTTTGTTGAAAATGCAACTGTTTGATTGAAACTTAACCTGGTTTTGTTAAAAATTAAATTATTGAGCTGCAAATTCGTATTTTATGATTGAATTTAACTTTTTTTTATTCAAAATTGAAATATTTTACGAAATATCAACTATAACAATTTTCTTTTGATAATTGATGTTATTTTGTCCTACAGGGTAATTAATTAATTAAATTCTGATGTTAGATATTGTCGATTACTAGTCAAATAATTTTCTAGAGAAAAAGTTGAATCTTGAACAAAAATTATAATTTTCAACAGCAAAAAAATAAATTTCTACCAAAAAAGATGAATTTTCCATCCAAAACTATGCATTTTCAACAAATTAATTAATTTTTTAACCAAAAGAAAGATTCTGAACCAAAAGTATAATAGTAGATTTATTTTCAGATTAACAAAATTAAGTTTTAAGCAAAAAAGTTCATTTTTTGGCCCATGATGAATTTTAGAGAAAAAATGTGTTCTTAACCAAAAATGTTATAGTTGATATGAAAAATCATGCTGTTTGAAGTTCAAGCGAAAAATAAGAATTTTCTACAAAACAGTTGAATTTTCAACCCAAAAACATGAATTTTCAACAAAAAAAGTTATTTTTTAGCCAAATAGTTGAATTCTCTACCAAATCAGTTTAATTTTTAAATCAAAAAGACGAATGTTGGATTTAACAGTTAAATTTTTGATTTAACAAGATAAATATGTAACGAAATAACGGACTTTTCAACAAAATTATGAACTTTTCAACCAAATAGTACAAAGTTTAATCCAATAGTTAGATTTTTAGTCTAAAGAATTGAATTTTCAGCCAAGAAGATTAATGTATTTTTGACAAAATACATTAATTTTCTGCCAAAATAGTTACATTTTTACACGAAATTTCAAATCAGCAGGACGAATTTTCAACAAAAAAGTTGAATTTTCTACCAAACAAGATTACTTTTTACAAAATAGATGAACTTTTGACAAAATAATGAACTTTATAACCATGTAGTAGACACTTTAACCAACTAGTTGTATTTTCATCATACAAAGATGAATTTGTAACCAAGAAGATGAATTTTCTATCAAAAAAGAATAATTTAAACCAAATAAATCAATTTTTAACCAAATAGTGGAATCTTCACCTAAAATGATAAGCTTTCAACAAAAAAAGGAATAATAAAATTTTCAGTAAAAAAAAATTAATTTAAACAAACAAAAAAACGAACTTTCAACGAAAGATATGAATTTTGAACTAAACTTTTGAATCTTCTCGCAAAAAAAGATACATTTTGAAACAAACATGTGATGGGTGATTTTTTAACTGCATAAGACGAATTCTTAAAAAAAAATTTCACCAGAAATGAATCTTCAAACAAAGGAATTAATTTTTTTCAGTAGTTCAACTCTTTTCCAAATAGTTGTATTTTTAATTAAAAAATATAATTTTTCAAACAAAAATTGAAGTTACATTTTCCGTTAAAAAATTGAATTTTTAACGAAAAAAAAAACTGTTTTTCAACAAAGAAGTCCGATGTTCAACCAGAGGTAGATCTTTATCGATAAAAAATAAATTTTTAACAAAGCAGTGCACTTTTTACCCAAATAGTTGAATTTTTAACAAGAAAGACGAATTCTCAATGAAAAATGTAATCGCCGAACTTTTAACTAAAAATACTTACTTTGAACAAAGCTTTTGAATTTTCAACCAAGAAAGATTTCTGTTAGATCTTTAACACCAAAATAGGAATTTTAAATACAAATTTTCTTTTAATAATTGATGTTGCTTTATCGACGAGGGTAATTATTTATAACAATTTTCGTTGAGGAATAATTTTTTTAAATAAAAAATACTATTATATTTATTGTCCAGAATGTTGTTAACAATACATCCTCTACATCCTTTTTGGTTGAAAATTCAACTAATTGGTTTGAAGATGAACTACTTTGTAAAAAATTCATTTTTTCCGTTGAAGTTTCATCTCTTTAGTTGAAAAATTAAATTATTACATGTATGAAAAATTAACTTTTCTGTTGAAAATTCACATTTTTGGGTTGAAAATTCAACTGGATTATAGAAAAGTCAGTTTTTTTTGTTATGCAAACTCTGTTTTCAAATATTTATGTAAACTTGGTTATGAGAGAGAAAGAAAAATAAATTAGTTTATTATTTGAATATCTGTTATCGTGGATCAGCCTTTCTCTTCTTTTTTTTCTGGTGCACCAATCAGAAAATAGATTCTATTTCAGCCTCTTTTGTTTCCTGAGCGAACGCAGCTAATGTTGTTCAATGATCAGTAAACATATAAAAATACTGAAAAATACTTTTTAATCAATAATTGTAAATTATTAAAATTAATTGCATTATTAAAATTGATCAGTGTCTTAAGGTGCTCACGCATATTTAAAATTTTCATTTTTTTATAATATTCTGCGTCAAATTTTTACTTTTTCTGTGTAGCGCTTCATAGACGTTAAGAAACTAAATAAACTTTATAAAATGTACTAGCGACAAAACAAGTTTCGAGGTAGATAAAAAATTCTGAAAAATTGATATATTATTTTCAGACTTTACACTCTTTCCCCTATTCCAATATTCCCCTTTTTCCCCTTTATGCTCTTTTTTTTAAATTCGTATTTTTGTCCTCAGTTTTCAAAAAGCGTTCCCTTTTTCTAGTTTTTTTGCTTAAATTCGAACTGAATTAGTAGAAGTCTATAAGAAAATCCAACTATTATTTTTGATTGAAATAATTTTTAATTTTTAATAATTTTTTTAAAAATATATATTTTTTTGGTTGAAAATTAAACTGAAATGTTTCTTGGATGAAAATGAAAATTCAAATACTTTTTTTTTTAATCAGTTTTTTTTGTTGAAAAACTCACTTTTTTAGTAGAAATTATATTTTTTTTGTTAAAAATTCAACTATTGCATTTTTGGTTGAGAATTCATTTTTTCTTTTGAGAATTAAACTACGCGAGTAAAAGTTAAACAGCTTTGTTAAAAAATTATTTTGGTTTTTGAAAACTAATCTCAGGCTGAACATTGGCCTACTCTGTTGAAAACTCGTTTTTTTCTTGTTAGAAACTAATTTTTTTTTACTGGAAATGCAACTATTCCGGTTTTGGTTGAAAATTGATTTATTTCAATTGAAAATTCAACAATTTGGATGAATGGTAAACTACTTTTTTTAAATTAATTTATTTGCTTCAGGATTCATCTTTGTTGGAAAGTTTTGTTGAAAATTTATCTTTTGTGGTTGTAAAATCACCTGTTACTTTTTTGTTTAGAATTTATCATTTTTGGTGGAAGATTTAGAATTTTTATTTAAAATTCATATCTTTGGTTGAAACTTCATTTGGTTTTTTTTGTTTGAAATTAATTTTTTTATTGAAAATTTTATTCCATTTTTTGTTAAAAGCTTATCTTTTTTATTTGCAAATTCAACTATTTGATTGAAAATTCATGCATTTTGTGAAAAATTCGTATAAAAAATCATCTTTGTATGTTAAAAATGCTACTATTTAGTTGAAAAGTTCATTGTTTGATTGACAGTTCAGTTCACTTATTAAAAAGTAATCTTTCATGGCCGAAAATTCAAGTGACCAAAAATTCTTGAAAATTCGTCTTTTTTGACAGAAAATTCGTCCTTTTTTGTTAAAAATTCATCTTTTTTGGTTGAAAATTGCACTTCTAGGGTTGAAATTTCAACTGCTATGAAAAATTCGTCGGTTTTCTTTGAAAACGTAATTATTTTGGTACAAAATGAAGCTAGATGGTTAAAAAATAACTTTTTTGTTGAAAATTCATCATTGTAGTTAGAAAATATAATTATTTGGCAGAAATTTCAATTTTTTTATTAAAAGTTTAATCTTTTTTCTCGACAGTTAAACTATTTGCTTGAAAATTTAACTATTCGGCTAAAAATTCACTTTTTGGGTCAAAAATTAAATTTTTTGTTAAAATTGATCCTTTTTTTGGTTTAAAAGTCAAATGTTTTCTAAAACATTCTACTTTTTAGCTTGAAAATTCAACTCGTATGTTAAATAATTATTTCTTTTAGTATAAAATTAATATTTGTTGGTTGAAAGCTCTACTTAATATTTTAGATTCCTACATTAATTTGATTCAAAAGAATTCATTTTCCTATTATTCTGCTATTTTCGCGAAAAATCGTTTCGATAGTTTTTGTAGTTCTGAAAATGTCAGGAAAATGATTTCAGAATATTTCGAAAGAAGTGATTAATTGTCAACATCCAATTGGGTAATTTAAAAAAAAAAATTAAAAATCTCCCAATCTTCTCATGTTTATTTTTTTTTTCGATTACCGATTGCTTCAAAATACTTTCCATGAAGAAAAAAACGTTTGTTGTTTTACCCCCGAAATAATCCTTCAGTTTATAAAATTAAAAATGATAAATCTCGTATACTCAGAAAAATGTTGTTTTTTTTTTGCATCAAACAAATATTTTACTCAATATCAAAATAATAATTTGTTTAATTTACGCTTTTTTTAATGTATGGTTTTTTTATTAATTAATTTGGAATTTAGAATTTTACACTTTAACGGAATTTAATTGAAAATATTTAAATTGGAAAGTGGTTTAAAACTTCAGAATTTTAAGAAAATTTTTAACGATTTTAAGAAGGTCTATCCAGCATATCATTGACATTTAAAAGATTTTAAAGGATTTTAACAAATTTCTAGAGAAATTTAGGGATAATAAATTAAATTACAATTCAAGAAACTAGCTTCTACGGATTTCGGAAGATTTCATATGGCTTTCAGATATATGAAAGGATTTACACCGAATTAAGAAATTCCAACGGATTTTAAAGTTATGTTCAAATTTCAAGGGGTTTTTTTACGGATTTAAAGGGTTGTAAAAAGATTAACAAGTTCTCCATGTATTTTCAACGAATTCGAACAACAGATTGCAGGAATTTCTTAAAGGATTTCAACGGATTTTAATGATTTCAGAGTATATGTCACAGGCAAAGTCCGATGTGCCGTCACACTGCAGTCTGCCTGGGCCCTCCGCGAATTAACTGAGCGGTGTCAGGCAAAGTCCGAAGTAACACTTTCACTTCGGACTCTGCCTGGTCAAATCGCGAAGTGCCCGACAGGCTCAGGCAAAGTCCGAAGAAAAATAAAACCTTTGAGGTTTACTTTTCCCGCTGCACAGTGGGCTGGCTCGGGAATTACAATTCAAAATAGTCTATAGGTCGCAATTGTGAACGGATTTGAAAGTTTTTTTTTAGAAATGATCAGCATTACATTTTCAAGAAAACTTATTAAGTATATTTATCTATTTTTGTTTCAATATAATTATTTTTTTAACGCAAGTTTTTTTCTCTAAAAATAAAATAAAAAAGTAAACTCGATATGTACCATATTTAACGTGGATGTACTTAGAAAACATAAATAATTCATTTTCAATTTTTTTATTTTTCTTTAGTGTAAATAATGATTTCCTAATTCAAGCCTTTTCAGGAAAAGCCGATTATTTAAAGCGAATTTACAAACTATATATTCCATGAAAGTCACCAGTCTATTATTTGTGATAATTATATTAATAATAACAATAATTGTTTATAGCTGATTTTATTAGATGAAAAATGATACAATATACGTGTAAATTATACTTATACTCTCATTTTAAAAAACTTTCCAGTTAGAAAGAGACAGTAATAGGTGTTTCGTTTATAAAATTTGTTATCGACATTAAAAATATTAATTTATTGAGATCGAAAATCACTGTTTTGACGATGCTACTAAGATTTAGATATACTTGGAGAACATACATGATTTATTGAATATTGAAGCTAATTGTTTATAAACAAACAGTTAACTATGTCGTTTACTGTGGAAATTGAAAAAATGTAGTCTGTGCCTAGAAACTCTTAATAATAAGCAAAAATTATTATTATTAACAATTTTAAGAACAAGTGTTCAATTTGGCTATTTCACTCAAAGACAGATTTTTCATTTTTCACTAAACCTCAGTATCATTGTTTGAAAAGTAATTTAAGATTTAAATTATTGAACGTTTTAATTGTTGATAAAAATTTTTTTCAACAAAACACCTATTTCGTGCTTTTTCTTACTAATTTTTGTTCTAGACAATACTTAGCAAAAGTATACATGCAAGTAAAGAGTAAAAATTTATATATTGAGTGGATTAAAGAATCTTTGCTTACTACAAATAATAAAGAATCTCTCTTCGGAGGTCGAAGTTACGTTAGATGCAATTGTACAAAAAAATGCAATACAAATTCTTCTAAATGCAAGAAACTAAAAATCTGGTGCAATTGAAAATGTCATTCGTTCACTAATTGTTGAAATAATTGAAATAAATTGTTTATATAACTAGTACATATAGTCTTTTTATGAACTACATTGCCCCACCTCTACTCATATTTATTTAAATTTCAAGTCTGACATTTTTCCATAACATTTTTTATTCTTTAGTTCACGCAATATATAAATTTTCACTCTTTATTTGCATATATACTTTTGCTAAGCATTGTCTAGAAAAAAATTAGTAAGGAAAAGCACGAAATAGGTATTTGTTATAAAAAAATTTTATCGACAATAAAAATATTCAATGATTTAAATTTTAAATAACTTTTTAAACAATGATACTAAGGTTTAGTGAAAAATAAATATTCTGTCTTTGAGTGAAATAGCCAAATTGAACGCTTCTTCTTAAAATTATTGATAATAATGTTTGCTAATTATTAAGAGTTTCTAGACACAGACTATTTTTTTTTTGAATCATAGCAATTCCAGTTTAAAAAAAAATTCCAACATTAAACGACATAGTTAACTGATTGTTTATACAAATAAACTTCAATATTCAATAAATCATTTATGTTCTCTAAGTATATCAAAATCTTAGTAGCATCGTCTAAACAATAATTTTCGATCCCAATAAATTAATATTTTAAATGTCAATAACAAATTTTATAAACGAAACACCTATTACTGGCTCTTTCTTACTGAAATTTTTTTTTTTTTTAATTTTACCGTTCATCTTTTATGATAGAAAGCATTTTGCACGTATATTGTATTTTTTTCATCGAATAAATCAACAATAAACAATTATTGTTATTAATAATGTAATTATTACAAATAATATACTGGTGACTTGTATGGAATATATAGTCTGTGAATTCACTTTAAATAATCGGCTTTTCCTGAAAGGGCTTGAATGAAGAAATTATTTATACTATTATTATTTACACTGAGTACATATACGTTAAATATGATACATATCGAGTTTACTGTTTTATTTTTTTAGAGAAAAAAACTTGCGTTGAATAAATAATTATATTCAAACAAAAATAAATGAACATACTCAAAAAGTTTTCTTAAAAATTTAATGCTGATCATTTCTAAAAAAAAAACTTTAAAATCCGTTCACGATTCCGACCTGTAGACTATTTTGAATTGTAATTCCCGAGCCAGCCCACTTTGCAGCGGGAAAAGTAAACCACAAAGGTTTTATTTTTACTCCAGACTGCCTGAGCCTGTCGGGCACTTCGCGATTTGACCAGGCAGAGTCCGAAGTGAAAGTGCTACTTCGGACTTTGCCTGATATATATATATATTCTTTATTATATGTGTTTATATATATATATATATATATATATTATATGTTATTATATATAACAAGCTCAAATTAGAACATAATATCAGAGATAAGATCTTATTATAACCTAAGGTGTGAGGAGTGAGGGAGAAATTTGTTTTCTTATTTATTTATTTTTACTTTTTTCTTTAGAACAGAGAGAAAGTGAGCTATTCAGGTTAGAATTGTTCGACTAAATTGTATGTAACACTGCCCTCAACTCTAACCTCCCACATCACGCACTATGCAACCCGCACTACCTCACGACCACCAAGTTTACGACACACTCACGCATCCACGGTCACTTCACTATTACGGGGCCCATTGGGATGTCAAGCAAGCCACTATAAAGTAATAAAAGTCTCAAGGATTATTAAAATAATAACCAGGCCATGTCAGGCTGGACACTTGTCAACACATGGGGGCAGCCATCTTACACCGACCGGCGTTCCACATAATGGAACGGTCAACAGAATTCCATCAACAAGAGTCCCAGAACTACAGCTTGGGAGGATGGGAGACTGGGCCGAGAATTGTGGGGCGAGCGGGAAGGAACTGGCGAGGCAGAGGACGCGGAGAAATGAGTTTCGTATCGGCCATCGACGAGTTACGAGAAGAGAACGTTTGATAACTACCAAATTATTTGCACGAGTCCATTTTTTTTGCTGGATTGGCGTCATAAGATAAGGAGGACTTTGTAGTTCCGAGGTTTAAGGTAGGCGTCATATCTTTCGTTTCTCTATTTGTTCTATAGTTCACGAGATATTGTGAGTTTTAGTTCGTTATCTGTATAGTTTCTTTCTGAGATCACGTAGACCGAAGTTTTAATGGGAAAGAAAATGTCGCTTTCAGAATAACTGATTTGATCTATTACTCAGAAAAACACCATGTTTGGTGTATTGGACCTGTTCCTTTTTGACAGATTATTTTTTAATTTAGGATTAAGCAATTAGTGTATTATAGCGTTTACTTGTAATAAGCAGTGCATTAGTGTGCCTTAGGAGATTCGCATTGTTTTTCGCAATCGGAGTGCATGGAAAGGTAATCATTTTTCGAGTTTAAACACCGTTTATTGTAAATTCACGTTATACCTTTTATATGGGTACTATTGCTAAACTTAATCAAACTTACATATTCTTAATATATTTTTTACAAAAACCTAATTCTGGAGTGCTTTTCTCGCCCCCACGAAATCCCTCTTCCTGAGCTAGGGAATTTTTATAAGAGATCAGTTATGTACATTTTTTTGTGAAAATTTTGGAGTGACGCCAAAGAGGTGTCTGGTTCCTAACAGGTAGATATACCATTCAACTATTTTCTGTTGCTACGTTGTCGCTGCCATTTTGTAGCGATGCTCCCAGCTTATGTACCATATATATATATACATATATGGCTGATTTTTTGAAATTTTCGCCATAATTCTTTAGACTGAAATTTCTTGAATATAAAACAGATTACTTAAATAAATTCACTGCTGATCAGAATTAATAATGAGAGATTTGAGGAACATATAAATTATATTTACACTTCTCATGAAGACTTTACTCAGGTAAATACTACCGTGTATCATTTTTGTTGTAGATAAAAATTTATAAGCAATTCATGAAGTTTCGGACCAAGCTCACAGAGTTCAGGTACCTCTGGTTTTATTAGGGACTTCACTGGTGACTAGGGGCCTAATGATTCTTCTCATGACCCTACTTATTAACATTCCAATGTTAGTTTGTCTATTTATTACTTTCCCGTATCAAATACGTGCAAGATGTTTAATTTTCGTAGGAAAATGTAATAATAAGAGTCTTTAATAAGTCTTTCCCGCAAAAGAAACTTATTTTCTCTTTACCTAAATAGTATACAAAAACCTGTGTGAATGATTCAACTTTCATGTTTTGCCCTACTTTATCGAGAGATAATATTATTCGAAAAAAATAATAAAGCCTGTCGCATTTGTACTCATACCATCTTAGAATGGTACATTTATTTTTCTTTTGGCATTTCTTTTTAGTACATGCTATCGTAACTTAGTAGCTGGCAACGTCGCAAGTTACGACTTGATGAATGTTCAGTTACAAGAATGATCGCGCACTTGAGCACGCGAATTTTCGTTCTTAAAATTCTATACTGCATAATTTATATAAATTTGAAATATCTTGTAATTATCTTTGAAAAGTTTTTTGCAAATCAAACCAATTTGAATTAATCTAAGACAATATGAAGCAGGTTTTTAATCCTCTTATTTAGCTGTGCAAAATTTACACATGGGAATAACTACTCTATAGCCCAACTAAAAAAATTTTTAAGAAATTTTTAGTCCGTCGAAAGAAAATCGCTGCTATAGCGCTGGTAAAAGCACCGGGCCTGCTCAGCGACGTTTCAATCTTTTGTAGTGGAAACGTGGGTGAGATAATGTAGTTATGACTTACGAGTTTACGACAGGGTCCCATCTGGCATTTCATTTGTAAGTTCAAAGATAGTTTAGCATAAAATAGAATTTAAATTTTCGATTGTTTAAACAATTTGTTTGACAATTTATTCTTTTTAAAAAAACTAATAGCACCATTCGATTCTCCTGGAAAAATTATACACAGTCCATGTATTAAAGTTATTAGACCATTTTTTTGTCAACTCTATTTGTTATGTATAATATAATTAAATGCATAAATGGGTTTCGTGCGATGTAGTTCTTTATTTTCAATAAACAAGTAGTTAGTAAAATAAACAAGTCCCATGTGGAAATCTGCCTAACTTAGCCCAACTGATAATTGGGCCCCAACTGGGCAGCCCAATTAACAAAAAGTGAAATTAATTCACAAATTATTTCGATTGAATGATTATGTGGATGCAATCCCACCGAAATACTGAAACTTCTATCATTATTTCTAATTTTCAATTATCAAAACTTATGTCAATAAAGTTGATCAGTGTTTGATTTTGTGCTTGGGCTTACATTGAGCTTACCCATAGAACGCCCAAAGTGGGCACTATCGGAGAAAACCAGCCGGGCCCCAATTGGGCAGCCCAATTAACAAAAAGTAAAATTAATTAACAGATTATTTTAATGATATAATTAGGTGGATGCAATTACACCCAAATCCTGAAACTTTTCCAATTATTCCGAATTTTTAATTATCAGAACTTATGTAAATACAGGCGATCAGTGTTTGATTCTGTGCTTGGGCTTACATTGGGCTTACCCATAGAACGCCAATAGTGGACGTTCTGCATTAATTAACAGGTTATTTTATTTATATGAGTAAGTGGATGCAATGCTGTCCAAATCCTGAAGCTTTTCCAATTATTCAGAAGTTTTAATTATCAAAACTTGTCTTTATAAAGCCGATCAGTGCTTACTTGTTCTTAACTGGGCTTAAATTGGGCTTACGCATAGAACGCCCATAGTGAGCACTATCGGAGCAAACCAGACTGGCCCCAAAATGTAACGCCGGTTATATCGATAGAGGGCAGTAGAGGGATAGAATGTCGGCTGTGATCTGCTGCTATTTACATTGGTAAATTTATTTAAAACTGCATCCCTTTAGAAATGAATATGAATCCGGATAATTCTGATAAAAAAACTCCGCGCGAATAATAAATTAAGCAGACGGGTTAAAAAATATTGAGCGATTCAAGAAGAATCTAGCACCCATATTTCATTTTTATAAATGCAAATAATTCTTACATTAAAGCTTACATAGTGAATGAATCATTTATGAATATAACTTGTTTATTATATTTTGTTAAAAATGTCAAAGTACATTAATTTCCTGAAAAAATTTCTTTTCCCCTCATCCTGAAAAGGAACTTCTGACCATTAAATTTTGTTCATACACTAAAATTTTCCTTTTAACATTATGGTAAGTCTATATAATAATATATCTTACATATTATATTTTTCATATACTTAAAATAATTAAACTGTTTTCGAATTAGATGTAAGCAGTCGCGCACGCCATTTTTTCTTGTAGTTGAGTCTGTTTAAGCTTCCGTGAAATAAGGCTATTTTTACAAAGTTGTTTCGTTTTTATTAGTAAAAATAAAGAACATAAGTGATCGCCTTGTGCTGTTTATTATTCTCAGTTGAGTATTTGTACTGAACCAAATTTATTGCAGAAAACATCACGTTAGATGCTTTTAGGACTGAGCTGACTGTTGAAAGAGACTGGAATAATTGGGCAATCTAGTTCGGGCCCAGTCTGGCCCCAATTAACTTTTCCACATGGGGTGTAGTTGTTTTATTCTTTTATTATTTGTTTATGCATTTAAATGAAAATTACAATGTTTAGCTTTAGAATGATGTGAGTTGAAAAAATAATTTCTTTTGATTTTGGTACAGAGTATATTTATGTACCGAGGGGGTCAATAGTAAAAAATTGTTAACATTTTGTTAGGTAACAATATTCTGATTGGGACTTTTTAAAAGGTAAAATTTGCTTTTCTGTTGAATAGAAATAGAATTCTTTCAAACGTATTGCCAGTGTTAATCCGTTGATTAACTGCAAACGGATTACTAATCTATAGTCTTCGTGAATTTGTAAAAAACTAACATTACAAAGTTGTTAAGAAGTTAAAAGTTATAAACAAAGGTTTCAGCTCTATAAAAAAATATTGTTTTCTCAGTATAGTAAAATATAATAAAATAGTGAAACCTAAGTTAAAAGGACAAATGATGGATGCATTCAGTATAATATTGAATAAATGAGATTTGAAGTTAACATTTTTCACCGATCAAATCCTATTGGTAAAATAGTGGTCGCTCTTGCAGAACTTCCGTATGGAATTTTCAAAATTATAAGCGTTAAGTCTAGAGCCCTCTATTGATTTTCCAGAAAAGTGAAAATCATTTTTCACCCTACTAATAGAGTAGTAGTTAATGTCATATTCTGCAAAAGAAAATCGGTAACTTCTGGTAATAAAACCAAGACATAGATTATCCAGCATCACCAGACATCAGTCTTGGAGACATATTCGAGACATATCGAAGATGTCAAGACTAAAGCAAGACCAAATATTTGTACCCGGGCTGTTCGTTAATAAATAGACAACCTTGGAATTTGTTTATAAAAACTGTATAAGTAATAAATAATTCTTGTAAATTCATAAAACATCATAGCAAATTTTAGCACATTTTATACTAAACCTCTGGATTTCAATGAGCTGAACATTCGTATTCCTGAAAATAACTTTTGTTCATTAATTTGTTTATAAACCTAATAATTTTTTCTTATCTTTCTCACGCACTGCACATTATCTCTAAATAGTTTTGGCACAGATATAATTTTTTTGCTGATAAATCTGAATATCTGAAAAACAATGCTACTTCTGAAAACTTAGAAAAAATGGTACTTCTGAAAAGTTAAAAAAAATTACTAAAACATTTTAAACTATAAAATAACTATAACTAACGTTAAATCGAGAATGAATTTTTTTGTATATATGAATGAAAGGTCAATGAAAAACCTTCTGTTGAAAACGAGCGTTAAAGGAATTGTATGCATACGTAAATATTTCTACTTTACCAGAATTTAAACGGCCCTTATAAAGCGATAAGTGCATTATGACTAACGATTCCATGAAGGTGATTGCTTCTTATGAAAGCAAAGCTCTCAAGTTTAAATAATCGCGCCCTATACATGACAGTCAATCACTGTCAAGATAGGGATTGGACTTTCAGCCAATCACATTACTCGCAGATCACATCACGTCACCTCACATAACTATCAATAAGCTACTTTTTAAGATAGGTCACCGGCCAAACAATTCCTTGAATTGGCTGAGTTTTGCTTAGAAAAAGTAAACAGAATTTTTAAAAATCAGTTCTATTAACAGATTTTCGAAACCCGCATGGCATCCCCGCTATCAAAGATATTATACACCTAGATGCGGCAAGTGGCAGCGAAGTGGGTGAATAACATATATGGCAACTATTTTCGTGCGGTGCGTAGCTACTGCAGGGATTTTGACATGATTTACAAAATAACAAATTAATATAAAATGATGATACTTCTGCAATTCTAATCCTCATTTTATTTGTACTGAAAATAAATTAGTGAGAATAATAAAGGTTTGCCACATAAATTAATTTTAATGCTAATTTTTTAATAAGGTAAATATTTATTTTTTCAAGTGTAATTTCACATTCCGGTGTATTTAGTAATGATAATATAAATGTTTCTTAAAAATGAATGAAGAAACATGTAATACATTTTCATTTTCTTACAGAAATTTTTTATTAAATAATTTGATACAAATTAATTAATATTGGTCCTAGGTTAGAAGTAAACTGCGCCAATCAATTCTATGTAAAAAATAACACCAGAAACTTGTACGAGTACTCAATTTTTACTTCCATTGAAAACTGTTTTTTTTTTCTTTTCAAATATATAACTTTCAACGTTGCAGAATTATAAATAAAAGGATTGCTCTTATTTCGCAATAATAAAAATCAAATAATTTCATAATTTAATGAATTGATCTTTTAAATAAGGAACGCTTTCAAAGTTAAACAAAATTGAATTTAACCGATAAGGATTATATAATTTCCAATTGAAAGCCTTAAATTTTAAATGATTTTTAATTGAAACCTTCAAAATTAGGAACCTTTTTGTAAATTAGGAGTAATAATTTTTAATGAAAAAAGTTCTGATTGGAATAATTTTTAGATTAACAAATAAAAACTTCAATTAGATTACTCAATTAAAATTAACATTCTAATGCATACAATAAGTCTTCACTCATTAAAATATGTAATCATTTTCACATCCTTATCATTTATGATCGAGAAATTATTATAATATGCCGAAATTTCACACCTCAGTTTTTGAACGGATCTCCACATTTTGAGACCCCCTGAAGCCGAAAAACAAGTTTTGGCGACGGCGTGTCTCCGTTTGTATGTCTGTCTGTATGTCTGTTTGTCTGTCGGCATTTCCGTAAACATGATAACTCTCGAAAAAATGAACGGATCAAATCGTTGAGCATTGGCACACTTTTTTTGTATCATAAGAAATGAGCGAATTCGTTAACCAACGACAGATACATGCGAGATCGTCAACCAACGATAGATACGTGAAGAAAGTTTAAAATAATAGTTGAATCTTTTTAAAATATCTATAATTTTTCCTTCAACCATGTTTTGATGAGACTTGATGTCTTGGTTTTATTTATGGAAAATACCTTGCAAAAAATCCTACAAAGTTTCTTCAAAGCATTTTTTGTTAGGATTTGTTATTTTGGTTTTATTTATCGAAAATACTATAAGAAAATAGAAAATTCCAATTTTCGGCTGAACCACTTAAGATACGGAAAAAAGTCGTGTGCGTGAATTACAGCCTTTAAAAAGGCCTCAAAATATTTTGAACCATTTTTGGATAGAATTTGTCATTTTGGTTTTATTTATTGAAAATACTATAAAAAAAAATCAAATTTTGAACCAAACAACGCAACATACGGGGAATTTTGAGCCTAACGACGCAAAATACGGGGAAAACTTTGTGAAGAAATTTCAGCTTTTAGAAATTCCTAAAAAATTTCTTTAAAACATTTTTCGAAAGAACTTGTCGTTTTTAATTTATTTATCGAAATGTATATGAATATATGCAAACATAGAAAATTCCAATATTACGCCAACAGACGTGGAATAGGTTCAAAGTCTAAAAGAAGACTTGTTAGGAGTATTTGTTTTATTCATCAGAAACGCTATGAAAAAAAATCCTATTTTTAGCATAACAACGCGAGGCAGAGAAGGAAGACCAAAGAAAGGATTATAGCTGCTTATTAAAACTAAGTCATTAAACATTATTCATGTTCAAATTTGGCATGACGTTTTATAAAATTCACTCATTTTAATTGTAATTGCAAATTGAATAAGTTGAACATCAATGATAAAGCATTTCCGTGCAAAGGGAACCACTTCTTGTTGAAGACAATTTTATAAAATGTCAAGCTGACGTATATTAATAAACTATCATAATAGACATTTCGTTAATAAGCTTTATGAAAAAAATAAATATTTATTTAAGATCGAAATGAAATCTGCTTTCTTATGAATAATTAAATGCATCAAAATCAGAGCATGAAAGAATTCACACATTAGAACTAGATTTACAATACTACTTCCTTTCCGAATCATTAGAGACAATTACATAACAAACGAATAAAACAGGAAGAAAAGGAAAGAGTCTACCAAAACCAGCTTCTCACTCTTTCCTTATTCTCTTTCCGTCATCAGGGAATATTTATAGAAAACTATAGGTATGAATAATAGAACTTATGTTATTAAAATTAATATAATATCTGAAAGTAAAACCATAAACGTTTATAGAACAAATTACTCGACCTAAATTCTCCCTTCATGAGTGAAAATTGGATAATGTATAAAATTTCTTTTTTATAACAAAAAACAATTACTAAAATTATCCAAAAAGCTGATTTTAATTATTTTACTATCAATTAAAATCCTTTAATATTTTATACTGGTATTCCAATCATATCCATCAAACCCCAACTTTCACTAATTTCGCCTAGAACAATAATTTAATGAAAACGGTCAATAACAATATAAATATAAATAAAAAAATGTATAAATGTAAACTGTTAATGTATGAAACCGCACAATAGATTATACTATTTTTTCCAATTCACAGCACTAATTAAACAATATATTTCGAGAAAAAAAAATTTGTTTTTAAAAAACGCGATAAATATTGTTTAAAATCACAATAACAGTATTAGGTTAAGAAAAAATTAAAATTAAAAATTCATATTAAAAATTAAAAATTGGAAACATTAGAAACGTAGTCCGCTTTTCTCAATTTTTAAAATTTGTCAAAGTTAACTTCATGTTAACTGTTTTTAACATTTTATTTTAAAAATAAAGAGAAAACAAGCTTTTGAAAAAGACAGAGTGCAGTTCGGTGGCATCCCTATTCAGCTCTTCGCCCCATTTTTAAAGAATTCCGCTTTTTTCCCTTTTTTCCAGAAACTTCCCCTCTTATCGTTTTTTCACTTAAATGCGAACTGAATTAACAGAACCCAATAAGAAAATCAAAATATTTTTCGTTGAAAGTTCATTATTTTCAATTTAAAAGTCTACTATTATATTTTTGATTTAGAATTCACCTCTTTTGGTTATAAATTCTACTATCTCGTTAGAGATTGAACTATTCAGTTCTAAATTCGATGTTTATAGGTTGAAAATTAATTTTTTCAGCTGTAAATTTATTTATTCTATTTTGAATTGAAAACTTACCGCTTTTAGTTGCAAATTCGACTAATAAATTTTCTTTGAGAATTCATCTTTTTTGGTTGAAAATTCAACCACTTAGTTGAAAATTGAACTAATTTGTTAAATATTCATTTGATTTCTTGAAACTTTGATTATATTATTGAAAATAATGTTTTAAACTAAAAATTGAACTATTCCTTGTAGGTTGGAAATTTCTCCTTTTTAGTATAGTATAGGAAATATAACAATGATTTTTTCATTGAGAAATTTATTTAAAAAGAATATTTAAAAAGATTTCAAAACATTTCTAAATTCTCAAAAAAGAATCCCGAACTTTGTAAGATAATTATTCTATTTATGTAGATTTAAAAAAAATGTAGGAAAAAGTTGTATCATTTAGAAAAACAATTAAAAGCTTTCTTAGAATTTTGAAGGGTTTTAAGATTTGTTCTTACGTTTCATGGGAAAATGTGAAATTATTTTTTATTTTGAAAAATGAATCCTGAGAGAAAACTCAAAAACATTTCAAGACATTTCAAATGATTTTCTGAAATTTTAAAGCAAAAATTTAGAGAAAATTTAGATCAAGTTTAAAAGCCATTAAGAAGTTTTTAAATCATTAAAAAAGAAGTAAAGTCTTGTACAGATTTAAAGAATTTGGTGAAAAGTTTAGAGTTTTGAAGGTTTCGAAAAAAGAAGTTTCACGAAAGTTTTGAAAGGTATAAAAAAAATTTCTTTACATTCCTAGAAATTTTTTTAATGATTTTCGTTTTTGAGAAATTAATTTCAAGAGATTAAGAAGAATTTTTATACATCTTAAAATATTTCAAAAATTGTCAAAAAAGAATCTAGAAGATTTTAAGGCAATTTTTCAGAATAAAAAAAAATGTTAGGATAAACTTATATAATTTCAAAAGATATTTGCGAATTTAAAAATGTTTTGAGAGATTAAAAATATTTTAAAACTTGAAAAGATTTTCGAAATTTTATAAAATATTTTTTAATCTTTTCTAAACTTCTAAACGTGAAATTTTTTCTAATATTCTGTAAAATCCTGTGAAATAAAAAAAAAATCTTCAAAATGTTCAAGATTCTTTTTCGCTATATTTAAAAGTTTCAATTGTAATAATATGCAATTCATATTTTCGTTATTTTCGGCTCACCCCTACCTAGCCATTCATTCTACTCTTCGAGTTTACTTACAATAGACTCAATAGAGTAATAGACCATGAAAAGAGTAAATTCCCAAAACTGATTGCGTATAACCAGGTATTCGTTTCTAATTTGAAAGAATTTAAAAATAAAATTTTGTAAAACGACTGTTTCAAATTGATCTGGGCAGGATTGATTAGGGAACATGATATATATAGTCGAATTTTCATCAAAATAAAAACATTTTCCACCAAACAGTTGTTATGGGTAAAAATGCTTGATGAGCTTTTTTGTGTTAGCTCGAAGTCAATCTCTGACTTCGACTTTCTCTGACTCTGACTTTCTATTGCTGAATAATTTGATTGTTTTCGGAAAGCATCCCTTCATGCAATCTAGGATACCTAATTTACCTAAAGTATACAGTAATCATTCTAAACTAGATTCGTTCTAAGTATTGAGCCTTCGGTGGGTGGCAATAGTCTGTAAGGTATTTTTGGTGTCGCCTAGGCTAGTTCTGGATTGCTTAAGTTCTTCGTGTGATATTTATTTCGGAAGTTGTACTAATTTTTGTTCTAACTTTTCAATGTCTTTTTGTTCAAAATTTATCTCGTATGATACATATAGCCATTGCGTCATATGAGTTTCATATGATTTTTCTAATTCTAGAGTATCATAGCTGTTGTACACTTCGCATTCAAATCCTGTAAGTTTCTGGGGTTCGGAAATGTTTTCAGTTTTGACTAAATCTTCAAAGCTTATGTCTAAGTCTAATGGTTTCGAGGGTACTATAATATAACCATTTCTTATAGGTATGAAAGTTTCCTTGTGTAGCAGGTAAGGTGACTAATTACATTTGTTTTCCGAGTATCCTTTGAGTAAACTGGCTTCGCAAGATTCGCTATCGCCGAACCGCTAGGCGTCGCTGTCAGTTTGATACGCGTTTCGACTTGCTTCTGCTTTCTTCCCAAGTATTCCTCTCCAATGTGTTTTTTAACGCTCAACTTGTAGTGTGTAGGCACCTCTACTCTTCGATTGATCTGCTGTACTTTTTTTTTTTGGTCTTTTTTCCATTTTTATGTGATAAAAAACGGCTTTTAGAGTCTTTCTAACCTCAACGTGCCACGTGGTGAATCTGTTCTAGTGTTCGCTACCTTTTCGTGTTTTATTTTTTGGCTCCGATTTGCCTTTCGTGCCTTCGTCTTAAGGCCTGCCCTTTTCTGCTAACTGTTTTTGCATAAATTTCGAGGACAAGGATAAAAGTGCCTATACGCTTTTTCTCTTAGTGTGAGTAATTTTTCCTTGCATGCTCTGTACATGTGTTAATGCGTGTAGTGGTTTACGACACCGACTCATTCACTCACCGACGCACATCACACAGTGTTTACTAACACACTCCTTTTTGTTAATGCTTGGATCTATAAGGTATTTACGATGAATACCCAAAATATATCTTCTGGTGATCCTAGATTAACGGTACCTCAGTCTCGAGATAAAAATTTTATATATGTGGTATGCAAAGACAAAGTGGTAAAAGACAAAGTATTTTGCCCGGGTTGCCAAGCCCCTTTCATACAGGTTGCGTTAGAAAATCTACGTTGATCCCAGATATCAGCTCTCGTGCCGAAATCGCTACCATGAAAGAATCCATGTCAGTTGATTTAGGTAAGGTAAACAAAGCTGTGTCTTGCGAATCCAACATTGCCGAAAACACATCAAGGATCGAAGATCTTGAGGTTTAAGTTGTTTGAAGACCGTATGAATCGCAAAAATAATTTGATCGTTTTCGGCCTCCCAGAAGCTACGCCTGTACTTACACCACAGAGTGATTCCCCTCAACTTCAAGATAAGTTAACTATCTTCAACCTTTTTCAATCCTTCCTCTCCGATAAGATTGTTTTGGATGAGTTCAAAACCTGGCGTATCGGAAAATTTTCCCAGACAATTCCAAGCCTCAGACCTGTCAAAGTGATGTTCACAACTCAACAATCTGCTCTGCAAGTTCGGAAGGCTTTCGAAGATGCGAGACTATCCCAGCAAATACCAGCTCAATTGAAGGATTTGAGTGTCTCAATCGACCAGACACAATTACAACAAGAGGAATACATACGGGCCAAGAAGGAACTAGACGCCAGAAGCAGTATCGGCGAAAAGAATCTACGCATCCAGAATCGCCGAGGTATTCCAACGGTCGTCAGGGTTACACCGACCCGTACAAACGCCAACCCACGACAGCAGAACATTTGAATCAGGTGAAATTGTCTGTTTTTTACCAGAACACTCGTGGCCTTAATACTAAGTTCAGTGTAGTTCACAATTTCCCAGATATTTATCACTACGACCTCATTATTGTCACTGAGTCTTGGTTGAAACCTACCATCCCGGACCATACTGTTTTTTATGGCAATGTTTTAGATGTTTTTAGGGATGACCGGATTAGCCAAAGAGGGGGTGGAGTGCTTGTAGGGGTGCAACCAGATTTACATGCTACTAATATTAACCTAGCACCCATTCGTGAACTTTGTTAAAACATTTAAGCAGGCAGCCGATGAGTCTATGACTTTGGAAAAACCTGACATCCTATTACTAATTATATATTTCGCTAACGACCTGAATTCTATTTCAAGAACAAATCAAAAGATCGATGTTCATAGAAGCCATCAACAAGCCGACTTAAAGGGAATGCTTATTGAAGTTCCCCAGATTTAATAATTGCCATGCAATCTTAAAAGAAGATGATAGTGATTCGCATTAACTGATTAATGCGTTTATATTTAAGGTAACTGCCAGCGGTAAGCGACCTGCTAAACACCCTTACGTATCTAATTCGAATCTATTAAGAACCTATATATACTTACTGAAAAATTTATTTAAAAACATTTAAGCAGGCTTCTAATGAGCCTATGGCTTTGAGAAAAATAACAGCCTGTCACTGATTTCATATTCTGCTCAGGACTTTAGTCTTCTAATTGTAAACGTAACTAGAATAATGGGTATCAGCGACAAAATCGACAGACCGCTGTTTAAAGAAACTGTGAATATGCTGATATATGGGGAATGCGTATTTACATTCTCCCAGTTCACTGCATATCATGCAATCTTTCGATAAGATGATAACTATTTGTATTCAGTGATTATTGCGTTTTAAGGAAATAATAACAGCCAGCGACGGGTGAACTAACAAATACCCTTGCGTATCTAATTCGGACCTAATAAGAATATTTATATACTTACTGAAAAATATGTGTAAGAACATTAAAGGCAGGCAGATAATGAGTTTATGGCTTTGAACAATCTAACATATTATTACTAATAGTATATTCTGCTAGAGACATTAAATATCTAATTTGAAACGTAATTATATTATCAGGTAATTGTATTATCACTTACATTATCACTTAAAGTCGTTCGCAGAATACAAGAATATTTCTGGAATGTTAGATATGTCTAAATCCATAAATAGATTGACTCTCTGCTCAAATGTTTTTAAACAGATTTTTCAGTAAGTATATATAGGTTCTTAGTGGGTCCGTATTACGTACGTAAGGATGTTTAGCAGGTAGCTCGCCGCCTGCAGATATTATAATTTAAAAACGGTATAATCGCTCAAGTAGAGTCGCTATGATGTTACTTGAAGATTGCTTGACATCCATTGAACTTCGGTAATATCAATACAGCTTCCCCTTACGTGAACATATTGATGGGTTCTATTAATAGCGATCATTTGATTTGTTCCGCATAAGTGATATTATAATCAAGCTTGAAATTACAGACTAAAGTCGTTAGCGGAATATAATATTACTAATGGAATATTAGGTCTCAGAGTTTCTTCGCGGTTCTTAGAGGGTCCACATTAGATACCTGAGGGCGTTTAGCAGGTCGCTCACCGCTGGCATTTATTATTAATTGATAACGCCATAATCACTTAATTTAAATCGCTATGGCCTTCAGTCAAGTTTGTATGACATGCATAGAACTTGTAGAATATCAGTACGGAATCCCTATACGCCAGTTAATGTATGAGTTATATGAACAGCGATCTTTAGATTTGTTCCGAATATGTGATAATATTATTACGTTTAAAATTAAAGACTTATAATCGTTAGCGGAATATGATATTAGTAATAGGATGTTGGTTCGGGTGACGGACAACTGTGCACGGATCAACTGTGTATGACAGTGTTGCCCGATACACCGCATTTCTGCATTTTACACCGCATTTTGAGACTCGAATCCCCAATCCACCTTTTGCATTGCGGATGGCTCAAAACTCCGCATTTTGGATTTTCGATGGATTCCTCTGCCCAATGATATGATGCAGACGGCGTACGAACGAGGTCACTACTACCAATCACCTGCCAGTATGCAGCCATTCTATCCAACGGAGACTCGCGCTCTGCGTAGCGTTTTACGGGTTTTACGCTTCTAGTTCTTAGAATCTAGATACTCCATCGACATATAGTACGCCCAGTAAACACGAAGACATCTTAAAGATCTCTATACGACATCTTCTTGAAGATGAACGACATCTTTGAAGATATCCCATAACGAAGCTTTAAAGAGTCTTTAAAATTTAGCTATTACCATCGTAAAGAGCTCTTCGGGATATCGTAACAATGTCTTTATGATAGAAATAAGAAAAAATAACGAGAAGATAAGACGGTTTCAAAATATCGTTATTTACATGCAGCTGGGGGGTTATTGTTTTTTAAATTTCTAATATATAAACGACTTTAAATTAAAAGCTTGCAATTTCTATGTTTTGAATACACAGATTACACAGAATACACAGATATTCTCTAAGTTTAATACATGCCATGCAATCTTGAAAGGAGATGATAGCGAAGTAGAAGCTCTACAGAAGTAAGAAAATACAAAATGTAGCATCACTTTTAGCAATAATACTTCGTGATAGTAATATTAATAACAATAATTAATCGTAATAGCAATAGTAATAATACTTCGTCTTTATAGCAAACGATTTGCTTGTTGCCTCTTCGAGAGTTTAGAAAATTCTTTCCGATTACTCATAGCAATTTCAAGTAACAGGTCAGAAATAAAAAGCGTGTCAGATACTTGCCAAAAACAGATCTAGCTTCCGCAAATATATAAGTCTTGATATAAATTAATATAAATAATTATTTATATTAATTACCCCAGCTTCTTATATATCGCACACCCGCCTCCTGCACCACGCGTCTTATTTTCTTCAAAAAATGTATCGTTAACGATATCTTCAAAGATGTCTTTAAGTTATCACTGAAAATACATCCCGCGTGTTTCTAAAAGTTTTCTTAAAAACAACAAAAGACGTCTTTAAGAAAAATGTTTAAGATATCATTGAAAAACTTCTTAAAGATGTCGTGAAGATATCTTTTGGTAATTTCTGTAAGAGCTCCTGTGAACGATAAAAATAACGATGGCTTAAAGTTCTTCTTCTTCTTAGGTTCCCGCTGAGGGGAGAACTGGGGTTGGGGACAGAGCTAGCAGAAAAAAGCCTGGAGCGGTATACGGACAGAACCAGAACTAAAGGCCTGAACCACTCGCCAGTGGAGCCGTCGATATAATTATCTTATATCGGTAAAATCTGTACTTTGTTTCTTTCATTAAATTATCGGTATCCTATCCACCGAGATTTTATCCTCCCATGGTCCCTTTTAATTACCTTGCGGTTTCTACTTTATCGTCAGTAGTGTAATTATCACAGACTCTCGCTAACGCGCCTGATCGTATATATGAGAAATCTTTGATTGGTTTTCCTCAAAGTAAGCTGGGTTGCATCTAGTTAGACGTTATTATGTCAAAAATGAAAAAGTTGCGGATGTAACAATACTTTTGCAACATATCTGAAATCTTCAAAAATCTTTTTGACTCTTATCGAGAATCTTGGGACAGTTATATTGAGATATCTTTGAATCGAATAAACAAAGAAAATGAAAAAATACTCATTCGAAATTTTTATTTTATATTAAAAAATATTTTTTCATTCAAATTATAATTTGCCGTTCTTTTTTTATTCTGGACTGAAAAGTCTTTTTTGGTTGCAAATTCATGAATTTTGTTGAAAATTCGTCTTTTTAATTTGAAAATTCATCTTTCTTGTTTGAATTTTTATTTTGTATTGAAATTGCAAATTTTTGATTTAAATTAAAATATTTTTTGGCTGAGGATACTAATATTTGGTTGAAACTTTGTCTTTTTAAATGAATTCAAATCTTTTTAATTTAAAATTAACATTATTTTTATATTTAACATAGAATTCTGTTTGATTGAAATAACAACTATCATTACACTTTTAGTTGAGAATTCATTTTTTTTTCTTAAAAAAATCCCACATTTAGTATAAGAAATTTTCAAAAATGTTTTCGAATTTTCTCAAGATTCTCAGAAAAATTATATTCACACAATCGCAAAAACAAATAAACCTAAGAAATAATTTAAAAATTTGAAAAGATTTTAGAGACTTGAAACAAAATATAGATTTTCAAAATTTCTGGATAAAATTTCCAAGCTTTTTTTAAGATTTAAAAATACTACAAAATATATCCAAAATTGTGAAGAAGCAATCCAGAAGATTTAAAAAAATCAGGAAAAATATTTGTTGGTTAAACTAGTTTATTAAAAATCCACTTGTTTCATTGAGGATTCATAATTTTAGTTCAAAATTTATCTCTTTGGTTGGAAATTAAATATTTTGTTAAAAATGAGTCTTTTTTGCCAGAAAATTAATCTTTTCTTTAAAAATTCATCTTTCTGATTAAAGATTCCAATATTCTCTTAAAAATGCGTTTCCTTTTTGGTTGAATTAAACTTTATATTATTTAAAATTGAAATATTTTTTGAATTGAATATCAACTATTACATTTTTCGTGGACAGTTAATATTTTTTGGTTGATAGATAATTCAACTATTTTGTTGCAATTTTTTTCGGATCAATTCAGCTATTTTCGATTAAAAACTAAATTCTTTTTGGATTTTAGATTTTTTTGTTTAAAAATTGAACTTCTGAGTTGAAGATTAACGTTTTTGTTGAAATTTTGATTTCGCACATCTGAAATTTTAAAAAACCTTTCTAAATTTTCTCAAGAATCTTAGATAAGTGATATTTATAAAACCTTACAAATAATTAAACAAATATATCCGAAAAAATGGTTATTAGAAATTTTTATTTTGTTTAAAAAAATTTGTTTTCCCTCAAATCGAAAAAAAAGTTTTTTTATGTCTCAAATGTCGAATCTCGTCTCGAATCTCGTGTTGAATCTTGTCTCGAACCTCGTCTCGAATGTTGTATTGAATTTTGTCTCGAATCTCGTCTTGAATTTTATATTGTATTTTTTCTCGAATCTCGTCTCGAACTTTGTATTTAATTTTGTCTCGAATATCGTCTCAAATATCGTCTTGAATCTCGTCTTGAATCACGCCTCGAATCTCGTATCGAATCTCGTCTCGAACCTCGTCTCGAATTTTGTATTGAATTTTGTCTCGAATCTCGTCTTGAATCTCATCGTGAATCCCTTCTCGAATCTCATCTTGAATTTTGTATTGTATTTTTTCTTAAATCTCGTCTTGAACTTTGTATTTCATTTTTTCTCGAATATCGTCTCAAATATCGTCTTGATTCTCGTCTTGAATCACGCCTCGAATCTCGTGTTGAATCTCGTCTCGAACCTCGTCTCGAATTTTGTATTAAATTTTGTCTCGAATCTCGTCTTGAATCTCGTATCGAACTGCTGCCTGAGGTTGAAAACCCCTAAAAATTTCCAATTCCAAACCTTCGAAATTAGAAAATTTTTTTAAATTTGTTGTATTAGCAATTAAAACATTGAAAACTTGAAATACTTTCTAATAATTTTTTTTTTCAATTTGATCGTGACTTCAAAATTTTTCGTAAAAATAAAAAATAAAAATTATATATGCAATAATAAATTAAGAGCATGAAAATATTTTGATTAAAAAATTAGTTCCATTGGATACTTAAAAAAAATATATAGGGACTTTAATTTCATTCGAAATTTTAAGAAACTAAAAAAAAATCAGTCAGATACCTACCTTATCGACTTTAGCTTTCCGGGGGGTTTTCTCCCATAGTAATAAATATTTTTTGTTGAAACTTTGGTACGTGATAAAAAACATACAGACAGATAGATGCATCTTTTCTTTTTTTTCAATCTATAAAAATTATTTTAGTCGGTAAAGTAGAAATTCACTTTTTTCACATTTTATTTTCCGAAATTTTGTTCTGACGCCTTTTTAAAAAGGAACATCTACTTTTAAATTATTAAGTCAATTTTTTCTGCAATATTTTTTATTACTTGAATCTCAGGAATTTTTTTAATGCATAATTGATCAATTTGTAATTGATTTATTTTTCTTAATTTATAATAATTTATCGTTTATAACAAGATTACCAAAATGTTTTTTTTGTTACAGTTTATATTCACACAAAATGAGATATCGTGTTGAAAATTTTGAATAATAAATAAAAAACATTCAAAAACGTTTTTGTACAATTTTATAATCATAAACAAATTTTGTAAACAAATAAACCATTTTCATCCTTTTTTCACGAAAAAAAATTCTTTGCCATCCATTGTATATCGAAGTACTTTCTCAGACTTATTAAATACTATAAAATTGTTAAAACCTAATATTCAACTTTGTTATTTATTATTGTTATTGTTATTAATTTAAGTTAACAAATAGAACATTTTCATATTTTTTCCCGGGAAAATTTCTTTCGCATCTTATGTGTATTGCAGTAACCTCCTAGACTTATTCTGCTACAAATTATTATTACCAATTAACAATTATCTTTGTTATAAATAATTTAGGTTAACAAATATATAAAATTATCACAATTTTTCTCGGAAATAATTCTTTTTTGTCTCATATGTATCGTAATGGCTTATCAGACTTACTAAAGTATAAAATATTGTTAAAGTACGTGACATTTATAATTGTTATAAATAATTTAAATAAACAAATAGAAAATCTTTATCTATTTTTCGCAGAAAAAAGTTATTCTTCAATTTAAATCTATCAAACTGGCTTCTCAGACTGACTAAACTCCTGAAAATGATTAAAATTTAAGGTTTCGATTTGTTAAAAATAATTTAAGCTGAAGAAAATAAAATTTGTTTCAAATAGCTTATCAGACTTACTAGAATCCAGAATTTTTTGGATTCTATCAAGTCTGATAAGCTCACCCTATACATTTTATACGGCAATCAATTTTTTCTCCAAACAAAAGAATAAAAATGATCTATTTGTTTATTTACATTATTTATAAAAAAAGCTTAATGTTAAGTGTTGTCAATTTTTAAAATAAAATAAATAATTGATTTGCCAGAAGAGCAATATTCGCTTTTTTGCCGTTTCCAAGAAAATCGAGTTTGAAATATTCGCCACAGGTAGCTCAGACAGTAGTGCCTCGGATTCATAGCCGAAGGCTTGCATGTTCGATTCTCGCTGCCTCCACTTATTTTTTTTTTTCATTCATGAAAATGTTTATAAATGTAATTTACTTCAATTATCTTCAAAAATTATGCAAATAATAATTTTTAATTACTTTTTTGCAGAAAAGTTTTTCCGAAAACTGACTTTTTTCAAACTTTATCATGTTTTTCTTATAATTTTGAATATAATTTGTGAAAGTTATTATCTTTTTTTGCAAATACTTGACAATAAGCAATCACAGATCTGTTATCAAGTTATTATAAAATCTTTCAAAACAACCGTAAAGGAATTTTCCATTATGACTGATGGCAAATAATATCACACCAGGTCACTAGAAATGCGGGTCGGTATATCGACACGATTTTTTTATCGTAAAAATTGTTTTAGTGAAATGGGTAATTAGTTGATACTAGATTTTTTTTATTTATTAACAAATAAATCAGAAGCACAATCTTTTTCTGATAAAAAAATATGATTCGCGGATTAATTATCATTTAGAGTGTATGAATTATCTTTTATTATCATTAGCAATCAACTGAAGCGATTTTTATCGCCATGTATCAATTACGAGTATGTATCAAAAGTCTAATTAGCGGCTTTTTCCCGGGAAATTAATTTTTAAGATGAACTTTCAGATATAGTTGTAATTAATGTAAAAAAATCAAAGTTTTGATTTATAATGCGATTATCCAAGTGATTATCTCACTATCAGTTGTGCCCGGAAATTGTCGTGACGTACGTGCTACACGTATGTTGATATCTCTTATAATAATAATAATAATAATGATATTCTCGGAAAATGATATCACAAAGCATTGAAGAAAAATTCTGATTTTTGACATTCTTTTAATAATTCAAATTATAATTGTACTCGCAAAATATTTGGCTAACGGAAAACAATTTTTGTTATGTTTGGTTGTTAGAATGTGGTTTAATTAATCGAACAAGTTTTGGTTGATTTAACTAAATATAAATAATTTGGTTCTCTCAGCTAAAAATTTGGTTAAATTGACCAAATAATTGGTTTAATGAACCCAATTTTACGATGCAGCCAAACTTTGGTTTATTCAGCCAAATTTTACCAAGATCCCAAAATTTGGTTGATTTAAATCAAATTATACCAAGTATCCAAAATTTGACTGATTCAACCAAATTTTACCTAACAACAGAATTTAGTTGGCTAAATTAATGTGGCTGAATAAACCAAAGGTGTGCACATCAAATTTTTTTTGAATTTTTTTTTGAATCACTCACATTTTGGGTGTTTGGTTAGCCTTGACTGAATGGTAAAATTTGGTTGAATAAGCTAAATTTTGTTGCTTATTAAAATATGGCTGTATGAACCATATTTTGGATGCTTGGTATAATTAGTTTTGAATCAACCAAATTTTGTGTTAATGGTAAGATTTGGTTGAATCAAATGAATTTTGTAGATTGGTAAGATTTGGTCGGTTAAATCAAATTTTTGTTGTTCGGTAAAATTGGTTTGAATCAACCATATTTTGGATGCTTGGTATAATCTATTTTGAGTCAATTAAATTTTGTGCTTGTTAACATTTGGTCGAATCAAGAAAATTCAGTTGATTCGTAAATGTTGGATATATCAACCACATTTTTCTGCTTGCTGAAATTTGGTTAAATAAACTAAATTTTGTTGCTTGGTGAAATTTAGTTGTATAAACCAAATTTTGTGCTTGGTAATTTTTGTTCGAACAAATTAAAGTTTTCGTTATTTGGTAAAATTTGGTTAAATAAACAAAATTATGTTGCTCAGTAAAATTTGATTGAATCAAACAAATGTTGTATTCTTGGTATAACTTGATCTGAATCAAAGAAATTTTAAGTGAATGGTAAAATTTGGTTGGATCAACCAAATGTTTTTGCTTCGTCAAATCTCTTTGTATACTCCAAATTTTGTAGCATGGTAACATTTGGTTAGATAAACAAAATTTTGTTGCTTGGTAAAATTTGTTGGAATCAATCAAATTTTGAGATCCTGGTAAAATCTCGCTGACTAAACCAAATTTTGGTTGCGTCGTAAAATTCGATTGATTAAAACAAATATTTTGTCAATTTAACCAAATTTTTGGCTCAGACGGCCAAATTATTTGTTTGATTAAATCATTCAAATACTGTATGGCTGAAGTAATAGAATTCGGTTGAGTCAACCAAATGTTGTTGCTCAGGAAAATTTGGCTGAATAAACCAAAGTTTGGTTGAATGAACTAAGTTTTAATTCTTGGTAAAATTTGGTTGAATCAACCAAATTTTGGGATATTGGTAAAATTTGGCTGCATAAACCAAAGTTTGGTTGTTTGGTATAATTGATTGATTATAATCAAAATATTTGGTCAATTTCACAAAATGTTTGGGTGTATCAACCCAATTATTTTTATTTGGTTAAATCGACCAAAACTTGGTTGGTGAATTAAACCACATTCTCCTAACCAAAATGTAAAAAAAATATTTTGCGTCAACTAATCTTTATTTATATTCAGCTTGGTAACATTTGGCTGAATAAACCAAAGTTCTTCTGCATCGTATAATTTGGTTCATTAAACCAAATATTTTGTCAATTCAACCAAATGTTTGGCTCAGAGAACCACACTATTTATATTTGATTAAATCAGTCAAACCTCGTTTGGTTAATTGAATCACATTCTACTAACCAAAATATTTAAAAAAATTGTTTTTCCTCAGCCTAATATTTTGTGAATATAATGATCATATTGTATGACTCAGGTAATAAAAATGTGGTTGAGTCAACCAAATTTTGGGATCCTGGTAAAATTTGGCTGAATAGACCAAAGTTTGGTTGTTTGGTAAACTTGGTTGATTACAAACAAAATATTTTCTCATTTTAAACAAATGTTTGGGTGTATAAACCAAATTATTTCTATTTGACTAAATCAACCAAAACTTGGTTGGTTAATTAAACCACATTCTACTAACCAGAATATAACAAAATATATTTTACGTAAACTAATTTACATTTATAATTTATTTAAATCTACCAAATTGTGTAGCTTGGTAACATTTGGTTGAATAAACTAAATTTTGTTGCTTGGTAAAATTTGATTGAATCAACCAAATTCTTGGATCTTGGTAAAATTTGGCTGAATAAATCAATATGGGTGCTTGGTTGAATTCTGATGATTGATACAGTTTCGTTATATCAACGAATTTTTTTTTTTGGTAAAATTTGGTTCAATAAACCAAATTTTGTTTCTTGGTGAAATTTGTTTACATAAACCAAATTTTGGATGCTAAAAATAATATGATTAGAATAACTATACAATTTTGAGTGCTTGGTAAAATTTTGCTGATCAAATCAAATTTTTTTACTTGTTCACATTTGGTTGATTCAAACAAATTCTCATGATTGGTAGAGCTAGGTTATATCAACCAAGTTTTTTGCTCAGGTAAAGATTTGGTTGCATAAACCGAATATTTTATGTTTAGCATAATTTGGTTTGAATCACCAACATTTTTGGTGATTTGTAAAATTTGGCTGAACAACCCAAATTTTGGTTGTTTGGCAAAATATGTTTCAATGAACAAAATTTGTTTGTTTGGTAAAATTTGGTCGAATCAACCAAATTTTGGATGCTTGTTATAATTTGGTTTGAAGTAACCAAATTTTAGGTGCTTAATAATATTGGGCTGGATAAACCAAGTTTGGTTGCTTGATAAATTTTGATTAAATAAACCAAATTTCTTTTCTTGTTAACATATTGTTCAATCAACTAATTTCTGTTGATTTGTCAAATTTGGTTATACCAATAAAAATTGTGTTGCTCTGTAAAATTTGGCTGAATGAACAAAATTGTGTTGCTAAGTAAAATTTGGTTGAATGAACCAAATTTTGGATGCTTGGCATAATTTGGTTTGAATCACTCACCTTTTGCGTGTTTGGTAAGTTTTGAATGATTGGTGAAATTTGGTTCGATAAACTAAATTTTGCTGCTTATTAAAATATGGCTGTATGAACCAAATTTTGGATGCTTGCTATAATTAGTTTTGAATCAACCAAATTTTGCGTTAATAGTAAGATTCCATTTAATAAAATGAAGTTTGTAGATTAGTAAGATTTGGTTGGTTAAGCCAAATTTTTGTTGTTCGGTAAAATTTGTTTGAATCAACCATATTTTGGATGCTTGGTATAATTTGGTTTCAGTCAACCAAATTTTGGGTGCTTTGTGAAATTCTTTGCTAAAATTTCATTGATTAAAACAAATTTTTTTGCTTTAACAAACAAAAGTTTGGTTCTTTGGTAAAATTTGGTTAAATAAACAAAATTATGTTGCTCAGTAAAATTTGATTGAATCAAACAAATGTTGTATTCTCTGGATAACTTGATTTGAATCAAAGAAATTTTAAGTGAATGGTAAAATTTGTTTGGATCAACCAAATGTTTTTGCTTCGTCAAACTTCTTTGAATAATCCAAATTTTGTAGCTTGGTAACAATTGGTTAGATAAACAAAATTTTGTTGCTTGGTAAAATTGGTTGGAATCAATCAAATTTTGAGATCCTGGTAAAATTTCGCTGAATAAACCAAATTTTGTTTGCGGCGTAAAATTATATTGTTCAAAACAAATATTTTGTCAATTTAACCAAATTTTTGGCTCAGGCGGCCAAATTACTTATGTTTGATTAAATCATTCAAATATTGTATGGCTGAAGTAATAGAATTCGTTTGAGTCAACCAATTTTTGTTGTTTAGGAAAATTTGGCTAAATAAACCAAAGTTTGGTTGAATAAACTAAGTTTTAATTCTTGGTAAAAGTTGGTTGAATCAACCAAATTTTGGGATATTGGTAAAATTTGGCTGCAAAACCCAAAGTTTGGTTTTTTGGTATAATTGGTTGATTATAATCAAAATATTTGGTCAATTTCACCAAATGTTTGGGTGTATCAACCAAAATATTTTTATTTGGTTAAGTCAACCAAAACTTGGTTGGTTAATTAAATCACATTCTACCAACCAAAATGTAAAAAAAAAATATGTTGTGTCAACTAATTTATATTTATATTTAGCTTGGTAACATTTGGCTGAATAAACTAAAGTTTGGCCGCATCGTAAAATCGGGTTCATTGAACAAAATATTTTGTCAATTTAATAAGCATATTGTATGACTGAAGTAAACTTTGGTCTATTCAGCCAAATTTTACCAGGATCCCAAAATTTGGTTGATTTAAATCAAATTGTACCAAGCACCAAA
The DNA here is from genome assembly GCA_011634705.1 of Andricus grossulariae. Taxonomy (NCBI): domain Eukaryota; kingdom Metazoa; phylum Arthropoda; class Insecta; order Hymenoptera; family Cynipidae; genus Andricus; species Andricus grossulariae. The sequence goes on along the minus strand of JAABKJ010007545.1, from coordinate 251,521,300 downwards.
ATTTGACTGATTCAACCAAATTTTACCTAACAACAAAATTTAGTTTATTCAACCAAATTTTACCAAGCTACACAATTTGGTAGACTCAAATAAAATATAAATATAAATTAGTTGACGCAAAATAATTTTTTTACATTTTGGTTAGTAGAATGTGGTTTAGTTGACCAACGAAGTTTTGATTGATTTAGCCAAATATAAATAATTTGGTCGATACACCCAAACATTTGGTGAAATTGACCAAATATTTTGATTATAATCAACCAATTTTACCAAACAACCAAACTTTGGTTTATGCAGCCAAATTTTACCAAGATCACAAAATTTGGTTGATTCAAACAAATTTTAACAAGCAACATAATTTGGTTTATTCAACCAAATTTTACCAAACAATCAAACTTTGGTTTATTCAGCCAAGTTTGACCAGGGAACAAAATTTGGTTACATTGACAAAATATTTGTTGTAATCAATCGAATTTCACGACGCAATTAAAATTTGGTTTATTCAGCGAAATTTTACCAGGATCTCAAAATTTAATTGATTCCAACAAATTTTACAAAGCAACCAAATTTTGTTTATCCATCCAAATGTTACCAAGCTACAAAATTTGGATTATTCAAAGATATTTGACGAAGCAAAAACATTTGGTTGATCCAACCAAATTTTACCATTCACTTAAAATTTCTTTGATTCAAATCAAGTTATACCAAGAATACAACATTTGTTTGATTCAATCAAATTTTACTGAGCAACATAATTTTGTTTATTTAACATCCAAAAATTGTCCTAATAGTGTGTTGTAAAAATTTAGAACTGCACATTTTCATATTAAGAACTGCACTTTTTTTTAGAATTGCATTATTGTCTAGAACTGCACGTTAGAATATACTCTGCTCTGGATCAGCACCTGGCGTGATAGAGAAGAAAGTCTGTAAAAAGGATTGTAGTTTTTGATTGTAAGGTAGCTCAGAAAAAAATTATTAAATAATATACTGAATAATAATAAATTTAAAAATGTCTCTGGAAAATGGAACGCATAGCGCGAGTGTCACGATGAGAATGTGTACCTCAAATCCTACGTAGTTTTGAGTAATTTAATCTTTGAATATATTTAATTACATAGAAAATTTAGAATATGAAGATCCATAGAAAAACTGGGATCTAAAAGAGATGTTATTGCTAACATTTAGTTCAAGTATTCTGAGTGCAAAGAAACAATATTTGGTTTCGTGTAGCTTTTTTGGATGTCATTTGAGACAAAAATGCGCAAAAGTTTCTTGGTTAGCTATTTTTCTTAGCATAACGGCTTTTATATGAAAGAAAGGTTTTCTAAACAGATACTCTATTAAATAAAAAGTCCTTTTCATAATATGTAGAAAAAAATCAAGCGAAGCCTTAAAAAAATGGAGGGTTTTTAGTTGTGTTTTCAACAACTAAATGATAACATAGGTTGCAATTATTTTCCTATGATACTTCTTTATATCATAGTGACCGTTGACATTTCAAAATTGAAATTTTCAGTACTAATTCTTTATAATAAAATGATCAATATGCAGTTTTTGCAAGACAATCTATTGTTATAAATCTGGGTGTTCACTGAAATTAAAAAAAAATCTCTTTATTTCTTGGCCATTGAAATTTTTAGATTCAAGTACTATTCAAAACTGCTAGAATCTGAGCCAATTTTAGTTCTGAAGTTATCCTTTTTTTATAGAAAATTTTTCTGAAACTTTGAAAGGCGTCTTAACATAATTCACCTATCTTTTTTTTAAATATGCCCGTTTGAGCGCGCCTAGTGGACTCAATTTTTTCAAATATATATATTGTAACTTAAATCAAAACCTGTGATTTAAAGCCCTGACTAACTAGTCATAAACAGGAACTGCAATTAATTTTTTTTTTCAAATGGTTCTCAAAGCACCAGCGATTTTGACGATTACATTCTCATTGCGACACTCGCGCTTTGCGCTCGACCATCAGGTTATACGGAAGATTCCCCTTGAAAAATAAAATGATGTAGAAAAAATGGAACGGAATGGCTAAGCTTTTAGAATTTTGTTTTAATCGAAAAATTGCATTGGGATAATTTTGAAATATATCTCATAGGTAGTCAAAATATTGATTGGAATTTCTCAATCTATCAGAAAAATAGTTTTTTCTATCTACATATTGAGAATTTTCAAATTAGGCAAATTAGGATAATTTGCAGCTCTTTTGTCATCTGCCAGAAACTTGGACAAAAATTTCTAAAACTTTTAATAATTTTTATCTTTTCACATTTTGAAAATGCTTTAAATTTTTTTATTTTGTTCGGAAATATGTGATATACAAGTTGACCTTCAATTTGATGAAGAATTTGAAATTTACGATTATCTTTTTAAATCGAAAAAAATCCTGCAAATTAAATTTCGCGCTTGAAATTTGAAAATAAAATATAATTTTGACGTTATTCTGGCGGAAAAATTAAATTGCAAGTTGTGTTTTTCGTTAACCAAAAAATGTAAGACGTTTCTTCCGAACACTGAAAGTATACCAAAGTAGAAGTAAATTAAACGTTTATTCAAATTACTTGAATGTTTATTCAATGTGTTGACCTACATACTGTAAATTAACAATCGTTGCGTCTAGTAACCATAGAACACCAGACAATGGTTAGTGCATCACATAAATGCAAACTAAATATTTTTTTCATGCCTTTATTCTCTTACATATGTATATATTTTTAAAGAAAAAACAGGATTGTGAATCCAGAACGAAAACTGGACCGCTCCGGATCCAGTTCTTTTTAGGAACGGTTCCGGGCCCGTTACGGAAGCGGTTCCGGAATGGAACGATACTACTGCTCGTTCTGTTCAGGAACGAATCCACTCTTATCACTCCTGGTTCCAGATCCGACCGACCTCGTTCCAGAACGAATGTAATTTATTTTTTTTTTACTGTAAGGGGCTGTTTAAATGTTTTTTTAATTTTCTAATTTTGACCACAAATTTGTATTCTAAGACTCGAAAACCCCGCTGGTTATTTATTTCATGGAAATCTACCAATTTTGTAAAATTTTCGAAATTTGAGTCAAACTTTGGAATTTTAAGTCAAATTTTAAAATTTTGACCCTAAATTTGTATTCCCAGACTCGCAAAACCCGTTGGTTATGAATTTTATGAAAACCTGGAATTTAATAAAATTTTCAAAATTTGGCTCAAATTTTAAACATTTTATTGAATTCGTAGATTTTCATGAAAGTCATAAAAAGCGGGTTTTTCGAGCCTTAGAATAAATATTTGTGGTCAAAATGTAAAAATTCCAAAATTCGACTCAAATTTTGAACATTTCGTTGAATTAATTCGTGTTTTGTGACCCGAAAAACCTCCTGGTTATGACTTTCATATAAATCTACTAACTCAATCAAATATTCCAAATTTGAGTCAAATTTTGACATTTTGACCCAAAATTTGTATTCTGAGACTCGAAAAACCCGCTGGTTATGAATTTCACGGAAATCTACCGATTTAATCAAACTTGATCCCAAATTTGTGTTCTGTGTTCTAAATTTACCAATTTAATAAAATTATCAAAACTTGAGTCAAATGTTGATATTTTGGCATTTTGACCCCAAGTTGGTGTTCTGTGACTCGAAAAACCACTTGGTATTTTTTTATTAAACGTAGTTTTTTACTCGAAAACCCACCTTTTATTGACTTTCATGGAAATTTACCAATTGAAGAGAATTTCAAAATTTTGAGTTACCTTTTTGAATTTTTGAATTTCTAACCCATATTTATATTCTGCAATCGATAAGTTATATAGTTCATGACGATATGCTAAAGAAATTTAACACTGCATTGCTTGTATAAGCATAGTTAAGTTTACTTACATAGCGTGGTTCGGAACCGGAACAGATTTGCTTCGACTGTGGTTCCGGTTTTGTTCCGGGCTCGGAACGTTCCGCATTAGAACCGTTCCGACCCGGAACGGGAACGTGGTGCTTGTTTCGGAACCTTCCGGAGCTGGGTCCGGCCCGGATCCGATTCGGAACCGGAATGACGATATAGAGGAATTCACAACCCTGGAAAAAAATAATTTAACCTGATTCGACATACTTTAGTAGGTAATTTAAAAAATAATTCTTCGTCTGAAGTTATTTTTAAAAGAATTTTTTGATAAATTTAATTGAAATTTATCTCCTGATGTGAACAGAAAAAAGAGTAAGTCTCATTCTGCACTTCTAAAGATCTTATTCCAGCCTGTTTTATTTTTACCTCGGGCAATCTGTTTATATAATGTCTGATCTCTAAGTTTCTCTCCATGCTGGAATTGATAAAACTGAAATTGATGGTAGCATTTTTCTATTTTTCTTTTTATGATTGTGTTTCATTTTCAAAAGATAAACGAAAAAAGGAGAATGTTTGTATTATTCTTCCACTTGACTTCAAATATTAATAGCTGTCTTGAAAACGAGGATTACCCATTTTCAGCTTGCCCAGGGCTAGTATTACGGAATTTTCCGTAATACTAGCCCTAGTTGACCGGCTTGTATTACAAAAAATTCCGTAATAGTAGACAGTGATTGACACGTAAATCATTCGAAGTGGAACAATTCTAAATTTAAAAGCATTTAAAATTTTGTATTTTGTCTTTAAAATTAGACAGTATTTCGAAATAAAATATTCAAAATATTGCAGCAAATTTACAATTGAAGTATTGGAATTGGAATACTTTGAAATTACAACATTTAAATGAAATAGTTTCAGATATTAAAAATGGTTCGACAATTTGTGAATGAAAAATATTTAAAGTTGTACATCCTTAAAGTACTGTTTCAATCCTAATCATTTAAAATGGAAAATTAATGAATTTGATCCTTAAAAAAGTTGAACAATTTTAACCTCAAAGCATTAAAAATTGAACAATTTTGAATTTGAAGTACATACTTAGAATTGTACAATATCAAATTTGAAGCCTTTAATATTGTACAATTTAGAATTCAAAGTTTATCTATCCTTGAAATAGAATATTTTTTTTATGTTTACCCAGTATGGGTTTACCAGTAGCAATTTTTTTGCAGGCACAACTGAATTTACGAATTAAAAGAATTCTTGTAAGAGTACAAAGAGCTTGAGTGAATTCGAAAAAATCCAAAGAATTAAGAAAAATGCAATTGAATTCAACTAAAATTAAAGCGCATCCAGAAAAATCTCATTGAATTTAGAAGAATTTTAGTGAATTTAATATGAAAATAATGACTTATCATATAAATGATCTAAATTCATGGTAAATTCAAAAAATTTCTAAACAATTTAAAAAAATGAAAAATAAATGCTTAGAATGTAAAAGGATTCACAGAATTCATAGAGTTCCTGAGAACTTAAAGAATTCAGAAAAAGGGATACACCTGCATTTAGTAGTGGTTAACCCCTCATTGTTTTCTAAATTGAACAATTTTACATTTTGGGAACAGTTTGAGCGAACATTTTTGAAGCAAATATGCATTTTATATCAGATTAAGATAATACAGATGGGTGCGTAATCAGAATACAGAATTTACTTAACAATTATTATTCAAACTTTTTCAAAATATTCCATGTAATTCTCATATAAAATCTACGGTCAGAAGATTTTTTTTCTTTGTATACTTAGTTTTTATATCTAAATTCATATATGAATGAGGATTGATTTTTTTTTCGTTTGGGCTCGTGCATAAATCACGTAGTTTTCTTCTGAAATGTTGAACCATATATAGCTCCCTTTGTTAAGATCAGTAATTTGGTAAAATCTTACTGTTTCTTATGAGTTAAGAAAGTATGTAGTTCAACTTTCAACAAGTAGTCGAATTTTCAACCAAGAAGGTCAATTTTCTAGTAAAAAAGGCAAATTTTTTTAAAAATCGGCTTTAGATAGCGATTAAAAAACGAATTGACTGGATAAAATGTATCTGTTCCAAAAAAATCCAAATTGAAGATCGTGATATCACAGTATGACAGACATTTTTTCCAAATATATTTTCTTGAATATTTTCTTAAAATGTATTTTCTTTTTTTATTAAATGATTATCATTAAAGGAAATATCAATGTCAAAAGGTCGAAAAAAATTATTACTACTTTACAATTTTAATTAATTTCTATATAATATTTTTAATACATTTTTTTTTAATTATTGTATGAAAAAATGATATTTTGAGCAGATCCTTTTACCACAATGTGTCTTTGACCTGTTAATAATTTTTTTATGTAATAAACTCATTTTCGATAAAAATGTTGGTTATCTAGTTCTGTATTGCCACCCTTCTTTAAATTTACCATAGAAAAACAGCTGTTTAATATAAAATCCGTATAACTTTTGTTTTTTAGTGATTCGCAGACCTAAAAATATCTTATGAAAGAAACCGTTTGACTACGCCCCCCCCCCCCATGTAAGACAACATAGAAAAATCATTGATTGACCCCTCCCCCCGCCAAAAAGACTTTACGTAATTTACACACGGCCCCTTATTATTCTTAAAAATATATTTTTGAATAAAGATAATTGTAAATTGTTAAATTAATTTAAGTTTCATTTCTTGAACATGGTTATTTTTCCGTATTTCTCTCTTTACAATTTAACAATGTGAGCTGAAGGACTTATTAAAAAATAGACGTCAGTATTTGCTAACAACTTGAAGTGCACATTGTTTTCCTCAGGTTGAAAAAAGCCCCTCATTACTTAGATTTTTGAGTGTACCTGCTTTTGTTTTTTCGACATGAATTCAAAAGGAGATGGTCGAAGACTCTAAGAAGTTTAAAGTGGGTTTACTGCTTATAATATTTCGCGTTACAGAACGTTTTTATTTACTAGAATCTACATTTTTTCGTGTTTATAGTTCTCATATGAAAATATGTTACGCCTTTTTTCGCAGACGACGTTTTTTCTTCGTTCCCTTATTTTCTTTTCCCTCATTTAACGACTATAAAAAGATTGTTTTCTTCACCCTCAGCTATTTAAGGGTTTCTTTATGGCCAGATCACTTCGGCTGTATAGAGTTACTTTTATAACATGTACATTTACTTTATTTGGATGTCAAACATTATTTAGAAATATTATTATAATGGTATTATTGTATGATTGTTATTCTAATATTATAATCTTGTAAATATTATTGAACTTGTTGGTAATTTTTCAAATCTGACTCGTAGTTTAAAATAAAAATTTTTTAATTGTAATGGCTTTAAGTTTAAATAGAAAGAAAAATTGAAGTGATTATCATTTAGGGATTATCTCATTTTTGAAGCATCTGGCTATAGTTTTAAGGCTACGGTTTTGAAATTGTGCAATTTTGCATTAAATCATTTAACATAATAAAAGTTCAAAGTTCAAACTGGAGGATCTTTTGGATTAAAAAAATCAAAATTCTTTGATTTGACTTTGAATCGTACAATATTGTGCCATTAAAAAATTTGAACTTTTTAATATTGGAATGATTATAATTTTTGGATAAATTCACGAAATTCAAGTCGAATTCAAACATCGAATTCAAATGGACTCAAACTTTAGCAAAGTGTAGATCTACTGGATGGAAATTTTTGAGGAAGAAATGTTGCCATTAAGACATATATTTACCGAAGGGGAGGGGTTTTGGGTGTTTTCGGGCATACCATCAAATTCAGCGACTTATAAGGTCAGGAATAAATTTCACTTTTTTCAAAATTAATTTTTTTTCTTTTTAGGAACAAAAAAGGTAAAGTTTTTTTCTTAAAGAACCCTAAGATTAAAAATTAGGCCGACATTTTTTTATATATAAAAATAAGCATTAAGTAGTTTTTTCTATATCACCTGTTTTGATGATTTAAAATTCTTTTAATATTAGAAAAAAATAGTTCATCTACAGTTTTAATTGGGGGTATTTGAATCCTTTTCAGTGAACATAAGCATTTAAAAAAATATGTTTAAGATTAAAAAATTAAGGTCAAAAATAAATGTCACTTTTATTAGAATTTTGGCCAACTTTTTTGATTTTATTTGATGCTTGATAGAAAGCTGAGGTTTTTTCCTTTAAAATAATTGTACTCACAATTTTAAATTTCGATATTTTATTCTTAGTAAGAAAAATGGTAAATTGTTTAGTGTTGATGGCTTTGAATTTGTCACCTTAATATACGAAAGTTTTCATTTATCGTATTAATCACTACTTTTTTTTATTATTGTAGGTATGATAATTATTTATTGTATTATATATACAAATTCATGATTGTTTGAATGATAATGAAGTGTGTACAACTACACTGAAAGCTGAGAATGCTAAAACAACATGGTTTTCTTCTCTATTTCATTATTCATTGAATACGTTACTAATATTTATCTGCTATTCAAAAACTTTCAATTGCTTTACAAATTTTCTTTCGTGTAAGCCTATATTATTAAAATGCATGAGACAAAGTACTATTCTTGAAATAAAAATAATTATTAGTTGTTTTAAAAACATGAAAATCACTTTAGAAAATACATTGACTTTCCACAATTTTTAATTAGCTTCTATAATATAAAAAAGTCTATCATTTTTAACCCCAAAATTTGATAAACAATTAAAATTGACCGAAAAGTTGTGATTAACATATACAATCAAATTACATTTATAAACTTCATGATTGTTTAAATAATAACAGAATTGTCAGGGAACACCAAAGTCATGGAATTTTATTGGTCAAGGAAAGTCAGGGAAAAATAAGGAATTAAACAAAAATCTTGCAAAAGTCAGGGAATTTCTATAAGAGGCTCTTTAAATATTTGTCAAGGATAATCAATTTGAAATATTTAAATTTTAATTTGAAATTGTTTTATTTCGTTTATAAAAGATTCTATGTTTAAAATGTTACAAGATTAAAATTCTGGCCTTTGAATATTAATGGTCAGGAAAAATGACAAATTGGTCAGGGAAAAATTAGGCAATTTTGAAAATGAAGTTTTGTGCCATTCATGATATAATATTCTGGCCAGCAATTTATTTCACTCTTAATTCTATTTATATATTTTTTGCAGCTTTATCCACCTGACTATTATATTTTTAGTTAAAAATTGTATTATTTGGTTCAAAATTCAACAATTTTTTAAAAAAGTTGTCCTTTTTTATTGAGAAATCAACTGTCTTTTTGAAAATTCGTCTGTTTGGATTGAAAATTCATATTTCGGTGTTGAATATTTAACTGAAATCTTTTTTGGTTTAAAATTCAACTTTTTTTTTTTTAAAGTTCATCTTCTTTGTTTGTAAATTGATCTATTTTAGTAAAGATGTTGTTATTTTTGGGGGGGGGGGGGGGTAAAAGATGTAAGTGTTTGGTTGAAAAATGAAACCCTTGGTTGAGGATTCAACTATTTTATTAAAAATTCGTCATTTTCGGTAAAAATCAACTTTTTAAATAAAATGTTGAAGGTAAAACCACTTTATTAAAAAGCCGTTTTTTTTAAAGATTCATTATTTTAGTAGAAAATTCTTCTCTTTGTTTGAAAATTCGTTTTTTTTTCTGTTGATAAATAATTTTTTAAAGTAAAAATTTAACTATTCCAGTTGCGAGGATTCATCATTTTATGTTGATTGCAAATTCATCTCTTTGGCTGAAAGTTGAACTATTTTGTTGAAAATTCTTCTTTTTTAATTCAAAATTCAAAGACGAAAATAAACGTACAAAACTTCGAAAACCAATCCATAAAAACATTTTTCCATACGATTATCAAGTTTAGCAGACCAAAATGCATTGGAAAAATATAGCGCCACTAAATGTATACACTTTTTTTTTTAAATTTGTTGATTAGTGAAATTTGTCTTTTTGATTCTAAAACTAATTTCCTTTATTAGAAATTTCATTTTTATTGGTTAAAATGCAACTATTACATTTCTTGTTGATAATTCGTCTTTGTAGGTTTGAAATTCAACTGTTTGGTTAAAAATGTAACTATTTTGTTGAATGATTAATTATTTTGATAAAAATTCAACTATTTTGTTCGAAAATGCAGCGGTTTATGTGTGTAGCTGGAAGTTTAATCTTTCTTGTTTGAAAATTCGGATATTTAGTTGAAAATCTAGTCTATTTGGACAGAAAATTTGTCCTTTTGGATTGACAGTTCATATTTTGTTGTTGAAAATTCAACTGTATTTTACAAAATTCAATTATTTGGTTAAAAATTCAACTATTTTTGGATGAGGTTTATTTTTTTTTTAATTCGACCATTTGGTTAAAAATATAACTATTTTGTTAAAAAGTCGTCTATCTTGGTCTAAAATTCATCTGTTTTGGTTGAAATAAATAAATGTATTTTAAATTTTACAATTTTCATTTAAAATTGTTTTATTCCGTTCATAAAAGATTCCATGTGAAAAATGTTACAATATGAAAATGCTGGTCTTTGAATGGTAATGGTCAGGGAAAATGAAAAATTGGTCAGGGAAAAATTAGGGAAATGTGGTGGAATTTTGAAAATGATGCACTTCGGCCACCCTGCATTGAGTAAAAGTCGTTTCATGTTCATTTCATCTGCAAGCTAGCAAATGCGAATGCGAACGCGAACAAGTATTATAGGTGGTATAGATATCGGGGTGGGTTTCCTTTGACGTGATGTAATCTCGGTGACATAAATAGGTGTAATAGACGATCCTGTGCGCATTCGAATAAGAGCGTGAAAATCAAAGTAATAATAGGTCGCTTATACGTAACCGCGAGAGCGTAAATACCCTATCCTACGTTCTTTCGGTCGCCCTACATTTGCTTTGTCAATAAACTCCACGTTGCTTTTAATTCACAAATGCCTCGTTCTCGCTCACTGTTTTCAAATCGTGACGTTTCCTCAATGCATTTATAGAAAGTTTCTACATTGTCGTCATTTTCCTTGACAGTTCGTGGGATTATACCTGCAGACATAATTCAAACACCACAGACGCAAACGCTTCGCTCTCATACAGAACTCGCCTCTCTAACTCTTTTATCAGACATCCCATTGTCACCTTTTTGATCTCCAGACAATTCTTTCTCAGGGGCCGTTCAAAAACTACGTCACACTCTAGGGTGGCCCTTATTTTTCACTTTTCGATTTTTTTTGTTCTCAATCGACAGTTTTGTTCGAATTCCCAAAAACAAATCTAAAAATTTTAGCGAAATCGGTTAATATTTAGAGGTCTGAAGTTTCCTATCCATTTAACATGGTAAAAAGTCAGCTTTTTGTAAATCTATTATTATTAATATTCTCTTGTTTGTAAGGCTGGTCCATTTAAGTCCCGTAGCACTGCGGTTAAAACCTATTGTACTATGCCTTTTTATTTTAAAACCCCGGTGAAGCAGAGGTCTATACACGGGTTACCTTTGCTGCTAAAGTATCATTTAAGTCCTTTAGCATGAGTACATATACCGCCAGACGACTCCACTACACTGGGTATGGACCTGTGAAAATTTTTCTTTGACTAAAGTGGGCTTAAAATCACTGTGTGAATTTAATCACTACCTCAGTGACAACCCGCGCCTGCATCTGGCTTTATTAGAACTACTCGCATTTGCCTGGAATTCAGTCGAGTTTAATTAGGTATGTTCACTTTAGCCACCAGCTAACTTCACTTTATTGAGTGCTGAGGGGAAAACAGCTGACCAAATGCATAGGACAAAACTTTATTTATGTTATATCTTCGTAATAAATAATAATTATTGTCATTTTATTATTTCATTAGATAGTAATTAAAAAAAAAGAAACTCACTTCCAATTACACTTATATACAAAAAATTAGTTTTTACGAATATATTAACAATATAGGGCAAAAATGAATCAAATCGCATGCATTTCATCCACTGTTTTTCCCTCAGCAGTTAACGAAGTGAAGTTAGCTGACTATGAAGTGAAAATGCCCAATGGGAGAACATTTAACCCTACCCTCAGCGTCAAACTTCCCGCTCGACATTAGTTAAAATGCAGCGAATACACAATTCGGTCATACGTCGCAGATGACCACCCATCCGAGTGCTATCCGCGCTCGATATGGCTTGACATCTGGACTCTTCCCGAGTTGAGATTCACCTCGCAGCTAATTTAAACGCGATTATGTGCTACAAATAATTCCGTACTTGAGGACATTGTTCAGAATATGTCAGAGAATCAATCATACATTTTAAGCCACTGTTATGGGTCTCCAAAGAAAACCCCATAAGTGAAAAATTTTATTTTACGTAATATTGCGGTGTATTAACGCTTTTTGAAAGTTTTTAAAAATAAATTATCAATAATCGGCAAATTAAAAATATCTAGTCATGTGTTAACTTATTTTCAATTGTTTAAACAATTTAAATGTTGAAACATTTGTTTTTTAGGTAATTCGCGAAATGAAAATATTTTCTACAAAATAATATGTTTAAATAATTTTACAATTATTTAAATAATGTGTGCTTGTTTAAGTATATATTTTACCGGAAAAGAGCAGGAGGAACATTTTATTTACTAAATTTTTGACAGATTTTAATATTTTTAAATATTAATTTATTTTCTATGAATACTCGTTAATGAATAAAAAAAAGTTAAATACCTTATTTTTGCCATTTTTGAAAGATTGAAATATTTTTAGGTACATTACTCTCTGTTATTTATTACTACACTATTTACTTTTTCTACAATTTTAGGTTTTTTGACCATCACCAAATATTGTTTTTTATTTTACTGACCTTCTTCTCTGGAGACTTGCTAATACATTAACAATAGGTCACAACTGAAGAAAGAGATGCACATTTCAGAGTATTCTTAGAAAATAAAATAGTACCTAAAAATATTTCAATCTTGCGAAAAATGCCAAAAATAAAATATTTAAACAAAATAAAATAGCCTAAACAATTTGAATTTGCTTAACCATTTACAAGTATTCTTAGAAAACACATTAGTACTTGAAAATATTAAAATCTGTCGAAAAGTGGGTGAGACAAAATGTTTGTCCTGCTTTTTTTGAAGTAAACTATATACTTGAAAAACACGCATTCTTTAAATAATTGTTGAAACATATATTATTTTATTGTTATCATTGATTAAAGAACTTATAACGCCTAGAAAATACGTTCATTTCCTGAATTACCTGAAAAAACAAATGTTTAAACCAATTCAAATTGTTTAAACAATTAGAAATTAGTTAACAGATGACTGGATATTCATATATTACCGATTAATTTTTATTTATGAAAAAAAAACTTTCAAAAAGCGTCAATAAACTACAGTTAGACTTACAAAAAGCTGACTTTTTCCCATGATAAATCAATGGGAGACTTCACGATCTTCACTCGACTCCTAAATTCTCAAAAAAATCTGCCGAGTATAAATCAGAACCACCCTACTGTCACACAGTGGGAATAAATGACTTTTTGGTTCAAAATAACATACAGCCCACAAACATGGGAAAAAGATAGTTTTCGAGCTCGATTTTTTATTTAGTTTTTCATATTTTTATAAATAAACAAATATGTTCAAAGAAATTGCAATTTTTTCTATTCGACGTTTCAGGTGCACGTCAATAATAGTTTTTTAATCGTTTTTTAAAGTTATTTTGCAAAAAAATTTGGATGGACACAATATTATTATGAAAAAATTCCTCTTAGCATTATTCATGTTAATATGATAAACATGATATATTTTATAATATTATGAAAAAATGCATGGACGTGCAGGAAGCTAGAGTAGTATGCCAGGACAGAAAAGTTTGGCGACAAATAGTTTATAATTTTGATGAAATTGTTTATCGGAGAGGAGAATGGCTCTGTCGACCATATTGAAAACTACGCTTTTTTTGTATTTTTGTGGGTGATTAGAATCGAAATTAAGGCATCTGCCAGACCACGTTGGTTTACGGAACCGAGGACCCCTATCCGTGGTCGAAACGTTTGCCAATTTTTACTTTTAGGAAATGCACGTTTTTAATTAAATACTCCTATATTCATAAGACACTAATGCCAATAAAAAATTCTACACAACAATATCAGGGTTGACTTATAAACAATCAGATAACCACCAGCCTCCAGGAAGATCTCCTCCAAGACCACCCGAGATCTAGTGAAAATACATAACTGGGATTTCGGGAAGGGTATAGAGGCCCAACTCACCGGGCCACAGGATTAAAGCTTCAAAAGCTTCCTTACGAGCCAGAGGCATCATAATATCCTTGCATCTTGCGTCAAATTCAAACAGCATTGCAGAGATCTCCGCTTTTTTAAGGAGCAAATTTTAGGGACTTTGTGTTAGTTTCCATGATTATTTACTCAGAAAATCTACCAAGGATTTTGCCCAGGGAAAGCTAGGATCATAATAAGCTCAAAACCTAATTATAAGATACTAAGAATAAGTAAGACAAACCTAAAAACTAATTAGCTACCTAATATTCACAGATATGATACAGCATGCAGAAGTACATGGAACTTGAGACGCATCAATCAGATCATCGACAATCTCTTCCACACAGGAATAATGATGAAATTCCGTACCATCAACTATTGCCACTACTGGGAGAGCGGAAGAGGAGGCTCACGCAACAAAAGAAACAGCAGGCCTAACCCCATCGAGACGAGCAACCGAAGAGCACGGATTAGCCGGTCTAATATCCAGCACAGTAGAGGGACAGAGCTCATCCTGAACTGAGGTCTAATAACTCCCCGCGATAGGAGGGCCTCCTCAGCCTAATATAAATCACAGTCATTCCAGTACCTATATCTCATGATTTCAAACTTAGACAGGTAGACTGGACATATCCTTGAGGAAGTCAGGTGAGAGCCCCTAGAGTTGGCACAACAGGCGTGAATGAGCATATTGGGACACATATTTGTCTGGTGCAACTCCCCACAACAGCCGCAAACCGGTCTATTGGATAGCAACACGCCTAAGAAGCTGGCAGGTAAAACATCTACGTTGAGGAGGAATAACGGGTGTGAGAGCAAAAGAGAAACCTGAGAAAAAGGTGCTACGTGTGACGCTCCCCACTGATAACGAAAACTCAACCGTGTCTGAGGGAGAATCGTCATGATTAGTTCTGCTCTTAACCGCAAGAACAGTTTCTTTGATAGATGGGATTTGATTATCAGGGATAAATAGCATATGGCCTCCAATTTTGAGGTCCGGAGAGTCAAGCAGAAGGTTAGCATCCCTCCAATCGTCACAGAATATCTTGACTTGATTTTGACCATTCCTAAACATCCTCCTACCCCCACTTATAACCGCATCGATTGAGTCAGCGAGGGCGAGGGCATCATACCTTCCCATACTCCTGTTAGGGTTCAAGATTTCCATAAGGAGTATATAAGGAGGAGAAAAGGACTCATAGAAGCGAATGTTGGTAGAGTCCGGGTCCCTAGTCTAGAGAAGAAACTCCGGCGGGATAATGTCCAGAACATCTGAAATTGGCGGCACAGGATTCCTAGTTTCATTCCTCTCGGAAGAAACAAGGAAGAAAAATAAATTCTTTGGAGGGGTAGTCTGCTCAATTTGCTCTGCCCTGAGAAAAGAAGGGATAGGAGTTATTTTCATCGTAAAAGAAATGGAAGAAGAGGACGAACCCTTATTTTCACTCCTATTAAATTCCTCAAGACACATAACTTCCTCAGGCTGGTTAGGAGAACGACGATTTCTCTTTGTGTTATTAACTTTTTTAGAAGGGGAGCGAGTAGACAGGGGTAGGATTGAATTTGACCCACTGGCACCATAGTTGATGAGCGTGTGAGCCCTAGGCACACCATCCATCTCCGTATCAGTCTGGCCTCCAGGAAGGGAGTCCCTCCGTCAACCTCTACCCATGGAGGCTGATTGGGAATCACCCTGAGTTCTATTTTTCCCCGGGCTCGAAGAATTTCTGAAATTGGACATGACACTAAGCTGAAAGACTTTTCGCAATTCCAACATTATTTCAGAGTTTGGAAACATGTTCCAAATTGAAGTTTCAGGTTATGTTGTTCTTACATATATTCTCTACGATGCCTGTGATTGGCCAGAGCGGCCCGGGTTTAAAAAAGAAGACTTGATTGGCCAACCAAGTTCAAGCAGTCCCTACCTTGGGGCGCTCTGGCCAATCACAGGAATCGTAGAAAATATATGTAAGAACAACATAACCTGAAACTTCAGTTCCAGGTCAGCCCTGAAGGAGTGAACTACAATGTGCACGAAACGTCGGCAAGATTCGTAGTTTTGCACATGATTGAAACCCGAAAAAGCTTTAAATTTTTAATTTATCAGGAATAATATTTTGTTTGTAGAAATATTTGCTGACTTCCTCGTTTCCGGTTTCAGCGTCAACTGCGCATGCGTCGCACCAGCAGCCTCATTGGCTGTTGATCGCGCTCTTTTTTGAAATGATTAAATACGCAAATCCATTGTTTACGACATATAATCTGATATAATAATTGTAAAGTGTATCAAAATATTAAAAATCATTCGAAATTAATATTTGTGACAAAAAAGGTATTTCTTTCTTTGAATTTAAAATTGATCATTGATTTTTAAGGATTAAAATCAAATAATTGTTTTTCCTTTCACTTTAATTAAAAGTCTATTTTTCCACCACAGAATTAGTTTTCTCAGTTTTATAATGATTGTTCGTTACGAAGAATTGATTTTCTGTTTAATAATTTCAGAAAAGCGTGTGATCAACAGCAATGTTTTCGAATTTCGAAATTTTGCGCACCAATGAAATTGCCATACAATTCCAGCTTTTCAATAAAAATTAAAATATATCACACATTAGATTGATTTCCTAATATAAATGAAGTTGATAAAAAAAAGAAAAACCAATATTGTCCTATACATACTTTCAATTTATTCCATTTACACGTATTTTTCACTCATGCAGAGAAGAATACAATCATATCTTTAAAAATTATATTACATACAATCAATGCACCTTAATAAATCGAGTAAAATTAAAAGAAAAGAGTATAAATTAAGCACAGAAGAAAAAAATTATTTCTATTATCTTCTTTGCAAGAATACAACATAAACTAAATCTTTATGATTAAAATAACTTATAAAAAAATAAAATACACATGCGATGAAAAAAATGTAAATTCAAACATTTTTTTTAAATTAATTTTTAATTCTTTTCTGTTTTTAATGATGTAGTTCAACTATCAAAGAAAAATGTAATATTCAACATTTTAAACAAAAAAGGCGAATATTCAACAAAATAGTTGAACCTTCAACCAAAAAAGATTATTAATTTTCAATTAAACAGTATGATGAGTTTTCAATAAAATATATGAATTTTTAACGCAATATTTAAATTTTCAACCTAGAAGATAAATTTTCTATAAAAAAAAGACGAATAATCAACAAAATACTTGATTTTTCTGCTTAAAAAAAAATATATATATATATTCCATTGAAAATGGAATAGTTAAATTTTCAGTTAAAGAAAAACGAAAATTTTACCAGCAAAGAGATGAATTTTCAACAAGAAAGTTCATTTGCAACCAAGAAAGCTAAATTTTCAACTAAAGACTTGAATTTTCATCTGAAAAATATTAATTTTCTACCGAAAGAAAGAAGTTATTAATAAAATAGATGAATTTTTACCCAAATATTTGAATTTTGAACCATGAAGATAAATTTTCTATAAAAAAAGACCGATTTTCAACAAAATGCATTAATTTTCAACCAAATAATTAAATTTTTAAGCAAAAGGATTTATTTTAAACCAAGATGATTAATTTTCTACCAAGAAAGATAAATTTGCAACCAAATAGTTGAGGTTTCTACTAAAAAATATATTTTCAATAAAAAATGGAATGGTTCAATTTTCAGTCTACAAAATTGATTTTCAACAAAATAGTTCAATTTTAAACCAAAAAAGATTATTAATTGCCAATTAAAATGTTTTCAGCAAAAAATATTAATTTTCTACCCAAAGAGATAAATTTTTATCAAAAGAAGTTGAGTTATTAAGCTAAGAATTTTTTAACAAAACAAAAAATTGAATTTTTAACCAAATAGATCAATTTTTAATCGAACGGGCAAAATTCAGAACAAAAAAGATTAAACTGCAACCTGAAAAGTTGAATTTTTAACAAAAAAGTGAATTTTCAAATGAGAAATATAAGTTTTCTACCAAAAAAAGATGAATATTCTATCCAAAAATATGAATGTTGAACAAAATAGTTTAATTTTCTTATTGGGTTCTATTAATTCATTTTGTATTTGAGCAAAAGAAAAAAGAAAAAGGGGAAGTTTCTTGAAAATAGGGGAAAAAAATAATTCTTTAAAAAGGAAAAAAAGAGGGGAATAGGGGAAATACTGTGAAGTCTTATATTAAATATAATTTTCGCACAATAGATTACTATAGACTTCATCATAGATTAAATAATTTTTTTTAGATAAAATCTAAAATTAAATTTACCAAAGTGACTAAAGTGGTACTTTCCTTAAAAAGGTGACCAAAGTGACTTCTTCTTTAAAAAGTGACTAAAAAGTGACTTCAGTAATATAAAATCATTATCTTCCTTAAAAATACGTTAAAAAATGTAAATTAAATTATTTACCATGATGGTAATATAAAAGGAGATGATTATATGTATATGTGTAAAAATTTAAATCATGCATTTTCAATAACTTGAGAAAAGAAAAACAACAAAAAATCAATAAAATGGGCAAAACTCAATTAGGGGACCTGTAAATCACATCCGATTTTGATTTTTTTGTTTTACCTCATAAAATGAATCACCCTAATATCTATTGCTGCAAATTGAGATTGGAATTTTAATTTATGAGACATTCAACAAACTCAGATTCTGAACTCTCTTCTTTCCCCTTAAAATTTTCATAGAATCCATCATAGATAATAACATGCTGATTCGAATAGAGCAATTCTTCCGTTTCAAAGTCCCTCTCAGGAATAAATCCACCAAAAGGATTTTTTCCCAAGTAAATATAATCAACAGACTTCCCTAAAAGTGCGCACAACCTTCTGTGGTCTTTTCTTGCCCGATCCTCTGATCCTGCCGTTAAAACAAAAGGAACCTCCAGTTCCTCCAACATCGAAATTGTATCTTTCCAAGTGCAGTCTGATATTCCCAACTCACTTTCATGTAGATTGAGATTATATCCCAAAATGATGTTGGGTTGGACGAATAAATCACTTCGGCAGTATTCCTCGTACCTTAAAGCGTGGCATTCCACTCGTAAGGTTTCTTCTTCCATCACAAGACAACTGGACTCGTGAAGGAAATTATCAAGACTGTAATTTTTGCTAAAAACCTTTGGTCCAATGAAAACGACCTTGAGATTTTGAAGCCTTTTCAACAAAAAGAAGACAGACGTCCAGTTAGCATAGGTACCAACTTCCATTCCAGAAGCTCCGATGACATGAACTACCATCAAGGAATCAATCATCAAGTTCAGTTTCATCACAGCGTAAACAAAGGTTAAAGGTCTGGTGTGCAAGTTGGAAAGTATCAGCTTGTGCGAATCCTCATTTCTTCTCTGAAATTGGAAAAAAGAATCCAAAAACTCCTCCATTGAGCCTGGCAAGGCTATTCCTGGTTTGGCTTTCATTAATCCTTTCAAATCGAGCGGGCTTTCCATAATCGAAAGTTGGAATGCCAGCGACAAATTTTGGCAAAGTTGTTCATGTCTGAAGTCATTCTCGTGGATCTTGCAAAGGCTCACCTGCAATTTTTGTTAAGTGACAAGGAGAGGCCGCGAGATGTGCGTCGCGAGATGTGCATCGCGAGATATGCGTCGCGAGATATGCGTCGCTGATTCGACTGGGGCTTCAGAGGGTGAAAGTACAAGAAAATCCATCAGGTGCATATTTTTTCTTTCGATCCGATAGGCCTTAGTTTCCGAGATATCGAGGTTTGAGTATATACGTTCGAGCGCTAGACTTTGATTTACTTTTATTTTGATGTACTTTCACCCTGTAAAACCCCAGTCGAATCAGCGACGCACATCTCGGGACCTCTCCGTGTAGAATCGGGGCCCATCACTTTTTTTGATTGCAGGACGCTAAAAAATCTGAATATTTTTACACAAAAATGGAAAAAATAAATTTTCAGTCAAAATAATTAATTTGAACGAAGAGAAAAGGAATTTTCAACAAAATCGTTAAATTGTCAACCAAAGTAGGGAATTTCCAATTTAAAAAAATGAATTCTCAACGAAAAGTTTAATAGTTGATATTTACACCAAAAATATTTTAATTTTCATTTAAAAATAATCGAATTAAACCTAAAAATACGGATTTTTAACAAATTAGTGAAATCCTCGCCACGAAAAAGAGAAATTTTCCACAAAAATAATCTTATTTAAAATGTTAAATTTTCAAGCAAAAGAGTTGAGTTTTTAACCCAAAAATATGAATTTTCAACAAAAATAGAATAGTTAATTTTTCAGTCAAAATATTAATTTTCAACCAAATAAAATAACTTTTCAACTAAACAGATGAATTTTCAACGAAAAAAATTGCATTTCTACCAAAAGTAATACCAATTTTCCAATAAAATGAAGCAGTTTAATTTCCAGTTTTTGAAATTAATTCTTAACTAAAATTATCAAACTCCAACCAAAAAAAAATATATTTTGAACCAAATAGTTGAATTTTCAACCCAAAAGGTGAATTATCTACCAAAAAAGACAAATTCTCAACAAAATTCACGAATTATCAACTTAAAAAGATAAATTTTCAAACAAAAATAAAATAGTTAAATTTTCAATTATAAAAATAAAATTTTTAATCAAAGAAATTAATTTTTAATCAAAAAGATGAAGTTCCAACGAATTCGATTACTTTTCTACCAAAAAAACAGTAATTTTCAACAAAATATTTGAACTTTCGACTAAAACAGGTAAGTTTTCAAATTAAAATAAAATTGTTAAATTGTTAGTAAAAAAATTAATTTTCAACGAAATAGATACATTTTCAACCAAAAAGATGAATTTTCAACCAAGATTAGTGAATTTCTATCAAAAAAGATAAATTTATGACACGAAATGGAACATTTAAATTTTCAGTTAAAAAAACTAATTTTCAACCAAAAAGAAATGAATTTTCAACCAAAAAAATTAATTTTCTATCAACAAAGATTCTTATTTGACAAAATACATGAATTTTCAACCAAATATTTTAATTTAAGGAATTCTTAATATAAAAGTTAGTTTTCCAACCAAAGTAATAAATTTTCAACAAACAAAAAAAATGAATTTTTTACCAAGAAGATTAATATTCTTCCACAGACGACAAATTTTTAAACAAAGTACAGAAATTTCCAACCAAATAGTTAAATTTTCAGCTAAGAAAATTATTTCTCAATAAAAATATTTTAAAAAAAATGTTATTTGTCAATTAAGAACAAAAATCTAATCCAAAATCTAAACAAAACATGAATTTATAACATACAAATTAAATTTTTTACCAAAATAATTGAATTTTTAATCCAAAAAAGACAAGTTTTCAACAAAATATTTGCACTTTCAAAGAAATTAATTTTTTACTAAAATGATGGATCTTCTATGACAAAAATGAATTTTCGAACAAATATTTGAATTTCCAACCCAAAAAGTGAATTTGCTACCATAAAAGGCAAATTTTCAACAAAATACATGAATTTTCAAACAAAAATATAATACATAGTTAAATTTTCAGTTATGTAAATAAATTCGCAACTAAAAAATTAGATTTTAAAGAAAAATATGAAGTTTCAACTAATGAGATTACTATTCTACCAAGAAACACGAATTTTCAAGAAAATATTCAAATTTTTAACGAAAGAAATGATTGCTTTTTAATTAACACATTTTCAGTTACGTCTTGAAAAAGAAATTTTAAGATCTGGAAAATTCACTACTTAATTTTTGGAAGCTTAAAGGGTTCAATTTAAAAATGACGAAATTTGGGGAAGCAAAAATAAAAATGCAAAATCTTCTTTAACGTCCACAAATTAACTGTAATAACGAAATTTTTAGAAGATAAAAAATTATTTCGAAGAACAAAAAAAGATCAAGTTAGGATGCTTTAAGGTAACACATTTTCAATTACGTTTTGAAAAAGAAATTTTGAGATTTTGAAAATTCACTCTTTTCTCAAAATTAGGACTTAGGACTTCAAAAAATTGAAGATTAAATGATTTCATAATTTATTCTTTAAAATTAATCAAAAATATATGTTAATTTCCTTGTTATTGCACTAAGACTAATAATTAAAATTAAAGGAATTAAATTCAGAATTAATTAAAATTCTTCATCAATGTTCAACATTTTTTTTAATTTGAATGAAGACATTTAAGGTAATTGTCCCCAAAAACATATATCTGAAAAAAATAGTTTTTCTATGATTTTAAGAATCAAAATAATATTACTGATATTTCAAATAAAAAACAACTTAATTTTATCTTACTATCGCTTCTTCCTCTCATTTATTCAAAGAAAACATTCTCCACGCCTCTACTGTTTCCAATTTTGAAAAAAAAATTTCTATGGCTGAAATCATTTTAAAAAATTGTTTAAAGCCAAAATTTGTTGAACAAATAACTGTATTTGAAAATTATTCACCTATTTTCTAAATCGAAAAGAGTAGAGTTGTTCAGTAGCTTCCCTGATCAAAGCAAAAAAAATAAAACTCACCCCACACTTGCAATTTCTCAACAAATCCAAATTACTTTCATGACAAACGAAGCAGGTTTTCGGATAAAGGAACATCTCCTTCTCATAATCCATAAGCTCTCTTCCAAGTTTCTTCCTCACTTCTAGCATCAAATCGATCTTAACTTTCAACCACTCTTCCGGATCAGGAGTTGCCAACTCATCAAAAAGATTTGGAATTCCATATTCATCTAGCATTCCCGAAACAACTGTACACAGTTCTTCATGACAAGGCAGATCCTCATCTCGATGATCCTTTCCACAATAAAAAATCATCCTGCACCTTCCACACATTTCAGAAGCATCTTCAGAAAAGCAGAGAGCACAATAAGCAGCGTAGAAACAATCTGGAGAAGAATCCTCACTCTCTTCTGGATTGATCACAATCAAAAAATTGTTCTGCAAACAAAGACCTCCATCCCAGTGCCTCGAATAGGATAGAGTTCCGAACTTGTTGAGTCCCTCGTAGCAGGTGTTGAAATTTCCCAGAGAAGACCTCAGGATTTTCTTCAACGAGCTATGCTCCCTCTTTCTGTTAGTTGTAAACACTAAAGGACAATTTAATTCACTGCATCTCACAAGCTTCAGTTGTAAGGATATGAGAAAATCATTATCTATTATTGTCTCAACCTCAAGATTAAAAAACACAACAAGACTCGGTTTTTCGAACTCTTTCTTTTTGATGTATTCCAAATAAGGAAGCGTCGTCGTTTCCACTGACAACAATTTATTCATCGAGCGGCAGTTTTGGCAAAGAGTTGTCCCTATGCGACAAGCAGAGTCTACATCAACAAATACGATTTTCATTTTTCTTAAAGTCGGCAACAAGTGGAAAAGAACCTCCCAGTATTTTGAAGTATCGATTGTCTTCGATGTCGATCCCATACCTTCGATATGGATGATTATATCAGAATGAGAGTAGTTCAACTTCTTCAGAGTATTGAAGACAGTTAGTGGTTCATCACAGAAGTCCGAGATGAAGATCATCTCGTTTTCAGAAAAGTTCATTCCCGGTTTGGCGTGTAGATCTAGAAATTCTTGCATGGAATCAGGTAGATCTGACGATTTGTTGACCTGGAGATGAGTTATGATAGGCACGATGACTTCCATCAGCATCAGCCGCGTCGCAGGATCAGCTTCCTTATTCATTTCGTGGATTTTCTTTACTTTGTGACAGTCTGCATCGTGTAAAGGACTGCTTGGATGTTCATTGCAAAAACTGGCAGCTGGACAACCAGGACAGTTTTTTAATTCATCTTGTCTGGCTTCCTGACAGACGAAACAAACTCGAGGAAACATTAGGACATCTAGCTCGTGAAAGGTAACTTCGCGGCCTAGACGTTCTTCTACTTCCTCGAGTAAAAGATCTCTTTGTAGATTCCAGGTTTCCAAATCCAGGCCCTGAAGATTTTGATAAAGATGTGAAACGGAATGTTCTGTTTTCAGGATCCAAATTTCTCTACAGAATTCTTTGTGCTCTGGCCAATGCTCTTTTTGGTGTTCCGTTCCACAGTAGGATATCATGTTGCAGCAACTGCATCTTTTTAATTTGCCAGTCGTCTGACAAATGAAACAAGAGTTTGGGAAAAACTCTGACAATATTTCTGATGGATTGACCTTTTGCATTTTTTTATTTAGAGATTCTTCATTCGGCAAGGCATCAACTTGTTGGCTTATTTTCATCATATAAGTCGAATTTAGGAACTCATAATCCTGAACCTGAAAATTTGAATCTATTGTAAAGCTTTAAAAAGAGAATACATCCTCTAAAAAGGATAATTTTGTACAAAAAATGGGGTGGAATTTAGATTTCTTTGTTCAATCTGATGAATGGAGGTAATTTTTTCATAAATTTGTGTATTCAATGAATTTAGTTATTAATAAATTTGATAAATAATGTTTTGTCAGTTTTTAGGAATTCAATAAATATGTTTAATTTAGAGAGATTTGACATAATATATTACAAGATGTTTTTAAATATATTATCATCAATAATTAATTAGATAATTAAGAAATATTAAAAGCAGAATTAATCATTTCTTGAATTTGTCTCTAAAGTCCATGAATTTGAATAATAATTAAAACAAATTTTTAATTTATCTTCTTATACTTAAAATTCAATTTTTAACTAAAAATAGAATAGGTTTTACAGTGAATTTTTGTTTCTAAACATATTTTAAACACAACATATTTGAGTTTTCAACTCAAAAAGATCAATTTTTAATAAAAAATTAAACAACTATATTTTCATTGAAAATAGTTAATAAGTATCAATAAGTTAATATTTTCACCAAAAATATTTTAATTTTCAATAAGAACCGGTTGAATTAAACCAAAAAAAAACAACGAATTTTCAACAAATTATTTGAATCCTTAACCAAGACAGACTAGTTTTCAAACCAAAAGGAGAAATTTTCAACAAGAGTTGACTTTTTAACCAAAAACTATTTTTCAGTCGATGAATAAAAAAAATCTCATCCAAAATGTTGAATTTTCAAGCCGAAGGACGAGTTCTTGACAAAAAAAATTGAATTTACAATCTAATCATATGGATTTTCTACCGAAGAATTTGAATTTTCAACCCAAGAAAGACGATTTTTTTACAAAATAAGTGAATTTTCAACTAAAAAAGATCAATTTTATAATAAAAGGGGAATAGCTGCACTTTCAGTCAAAAAATTCCTTTTTAAACAAAAGAAAAAATGAATTTTCAAAAAAATAGTTATATTTGTAAACAAAGAAATAAATAATTAATTTTTTCCGATAAAAAATTAATTTTCAATAAAAAAAACTAATTTTCAACTAAAGAAATGAATTGTCTACCAAAAAAGATTAATTTTTAATGAAGTAAATGCATTTTCAATCAAATGTCGAATATTTAAAGGAATTTTCAAACTAATAATTTAATTTTTAACCAGAGAAATGAATTTTCATCGAAATATGTGGATTTTTAACCAAAAATATGAATTTTCAACCAAGAAGATTAAATGTATATGAAAAAAGACAAATTTCAATCAAAAAATGGAATGCTTAAATTTTCATTTAAAACAAATTAATTTTCAATACAAGAACTAATTTTAAACTAAATAAATTAATTTTTCACTGAATAGATCAATTTTGAACCAAACGGATGAATTTTCAACCAAGAAGATTAAATGTCTATCACAAAAAAAAAAAATTTAGACAAAAAATGGAATACTTAAATTTTCATTTAAAGAAAATAATTTTCAATACAAAAACTAATTTTCAACTGAAGAAATGAAATTTAAACCAAAAAGATTCATTTTCAACCAAAAAAAAGATTAATTTTTACCAAAAACACATGAATCTTCAACCAAATTTTTAATTTTTAATGGAATATTTAACGTAATAGTTAAATTTTCAACTAGAGAAATGAATTTTCAACGAAACATGTCAATTTTGAACCAAAAAGATGAATTTTCAACCAAGAAGATTGAATGTATATAAAAAAAGATAAATTGTAGACAAACAATGGAATGCTTCAGTTTTCAGTTGAAAAACTTAATTTTCAGTTGAAAAACTTAATTTTCATTGAAAAAACTAATTTTCAACTAAAAGAATGAATTTGAAACCAAAAAGATTAATTTTATACCAAAAAAAGATTAATTTTAAACCAAATAAATGCATTTTCAATCAAATTTTGAACTTTTAAAGGAATTTTCAACCCAATAGTTTAAGATTCAACCAGAGAAATTAATTTTTATCGAAATATGTGCATTTTTAATAAAAAATTGGAATTTTCAACCCAGAAGATTAAATTTCTATCAAAACAGATAAACTTTAGACAAACAATGGAATACTTTAGTTTTAAGTTAAAAAAATGAATTTTCAACTAAAGAAATGAATTTTCTACCAAAAAATAATAATTTTCAACCAAATAAATACATTTACAATCAAATTTTTAATTTTTAAAGAAATTTTCAATCTAGTAGTTTAATTTTCAACCAGAGAAATAAATTTTTGACGAAATATTTGAATCCTCAACCAAAACAATGAATTCCCAACTAAGAAAATTAAATTTCCCATAGTATTTATCAAGCCTTTCCTTGGTTTCAGTGATGGGTTTTTACGCAAAAAATAATGCTTAATCAGCACATGAAATTCACTTTTTTCTATTTTCGTTAACATTCACGAGGTTCTCTCCTTTCAATGGCTATCAAACACAAAATGAATGACCGAGCTTGCTCAAAATTTAACAGTCGCCTGTTCATAGATTGCGTTGACGGGATCAGTAGTGCATTTCAAGTTACTGCGCAAAAAATTCAAAAAGTTACTGACTTATCAAACAGCCCTCGTACCATTCATAATTAATACTTGAATACAAATATTATAGTGTATAAGTAGGTTCACATTTTTTGTAATTGTATCTGGTTTACAGATGTTGGTTTTCTTCTCGGGCTTCTTTGTCGTAAATACTGGATTTCTTACCTAATTGACCGTATTCATCGTGGAAATGCTAAATCGATTTTTGCTTTACATTTAATGGTCCGCAAGCCAATGAATGACCATGTAATGTAATTTGCGTGTTGTTTTCTTATTAATTTCAATGCAAATATGTCGGGGAAAAAGTGAAAGATCATGTTTAGGTCTTTTGAAATGAAGATAACCTCTTCAGCTTAAGTTATTTTGCTAACGAATGTTTCTTGATAAGCTAGAAATCGGTATTATCAACAGAAATAGCCAGTTTGTTACTACCAAGAAATATACGCCAGAAATCCTGAAAAAGGGGCCAATAATATTTCCAGCGATTTTCTGTGCAAAATAAACTCTTCCACTGAATTAAATTTTGTCAGGCCTAAAATAAATATTGCATTCTGCTTATTTTTCTTTTAGATCACGATTTACCATATTTACCTCAAATATCGTCAATTTAGTGAGAAACTTGGAAATTTATGGTCACTGCCCACCTGCAATCTGGTTTAAGGCTGTTGGATTCATGATCTAACCTCAACATTCAATCACCTAAATCTACTGAATAAATAGTAGAATGAAATATTTTTAATGCTTCTTTTTTTAAAAATAGAAGTGTATATGTACAGGGAAAAAGTTTTCCATTCAATAATTTTTGCAACCAACCTGGACATCCGAAAATTTCATTTTTCGTCAAAATGATTGAAGTCAACAGTTTCTCTCCCTTTATACGTATTTACCTCGCGCTAAGCGCTTGGGCACTTCTTCCACATTTGTCCCCAGACCTTTTAAAATTAAAGGTCAAGCATCGACAACTGTAATTTGGTGATTGTGAATTCTCTTTTTTTAAAGCTCCTTTGGCTTTAGCGAAGACATTCTCATCACGTATCTCGTGCTTCGCACTCGATTTTGTCCAAAGTGCGACCTCTTCTACATTTAGCTGAACTGTATTATATAAAATGGATATTATATTTATTTCTGTACCTCAGTCTGGGACTGCTTATTCAGATATTGCAAAATAATGTACAAATATTTTCCATGATTAATTTAATATTCCTTATTCTGTACCAATTTTTATTCTCATCTACCCTGAAAAATGTATCATTTCAATAAATTCAACTCAATAAATAAGCATTGATATTTAAACATATATGTATTTTCATTGTCTTATTTTTACAATTGAAAAAAGTGCGCATCATATGAAAATAACATTTTTTGTTAATAAACATTTTATTGCACTTTGTGTCGTTTTTCCAAAACTTATTTTGTTTATTTTCAAGATTATTTTGTTGTGATTTAAACCAAAAATTCACATCGTATTAAAAAATAATTTATAACAAATTTGTAGATCGTTTTTGGGTGAACAGTTTTTGTTTATTAACTTTCCATACCTTGTGTTGTTTTTTCAACATTTTTTTTATTGTTCATGTTATTTTTAAGACTAAAACAGAAACTAGGCGTTCTATAATAAATAATGAATAATAAATTTGTAGTTCTTTTTTGGTAAACAGCCATTGAATAATTTTTAATACTATATTTTCAAAATACAACCATTTTTTATTTTAAATCTTCGAGATTGTAGAACTTTGAATTGTCAATCTTCATTTCCTTGAAATCCTTTAAATTCCATGGATATAATGCATAATCTTGTGAACCCCCATTAAAAACGTCGAGTTACCTGGAAATCCCTTGAAATTTTTTTAAAACTGTGTTTCATTTCGTACCTTGCGTCGTTTTTCT
The DNA here is from genome assembly GCA_011634705.1 of Andricus grossulariae. Taxonomy (NCBI): domain Eukaryota; kingdom Metazoa; phylum Arthropoda; class Insecta; order Hymenoptera; family Cynipidae; genus Andricus; species Andricus grossulariae. The sequence goes on along the minus strand of JAABKJ010007545.1, from coordinate 251,492,543 downwards.
CAAAATTAATTAAAACAATTTTCAATGTTATTTTTCACAATTAAAACAAAAACTACGCTTCCTATCAGAAAATGATTTATGACAAGTTTGTAGCCCTTTTTTGGTTCCTCTTGACTTTTACATATCGTGTGTTGTTCGGCTTACAATTTTCATTTTCGTTTTTTTTTTAATTTTGTCAATGCTATAAGTTTGGTAATTTTTTTCTCTATCAAAAAAAGTCATTGGAATAAATTTTTCGTCTTTTTTAGTAATACGAACAGTTGTACATACAATTTCTAAATCTTGAAAAAACAGTGGTCTCAGAATTTTTGCAAATGATCTAACTTTTTGAATGTTTATCCAAAATAGCTGGCTATCGAATTCGACCTTTAGTTTTCGACACTAAAAGAGTGTACCAAAGGCCAATCAAGTTATTTGATTTGACAAGTTTGACAAGTTAACTTGTTAAATGTGTATACATACACACAGGCAGACATATTCGTAAAAACCTGTTTTTCGGATTCACAAAACGTGGACATTTGACAAAAACGGGGAGGGTAAAATTTCACACGAATCTGATACCTTCTCTGATGAGAATTTAATGTTTAATGTTAAATGTTCAATGTCACTTTTTTACAATTGAAACTAAAAATACGCATCCTAGCGTAAAGTGGTTTTGAGCAAATTTGTAGATATAATTTAGGCGAAAAATTTTGTTAAATTAAATGTTATTGTAGCTCGTGTTCTTTTTCCAAAAAGGTAATTTTTTATTTCTAATGTATTTTTATAACAAGAGTTTATAACAAATTTGTAGATCTTTCTTGTTTGAACAACTTTGGTCTTTCCATTTTTTTTCTTCGTCTCTTGTGTCGTTTTTCCAAAAGATTAATATTTTTATTTTCAATCTTGTTTTTTATGATTAAAAGAAAATCTAAGTGTCCTATCAAAAAATTAATAATGGAAAATTTGTAGCTCTTTTTGGTTGAGAAGCTTTCGTTACATCATTTTTCTTAAATTTTTGTGTCTTTTGTCCAAAACTTAAATTTTTTAATTTTTAATGTTGTGTTTTTACGAATAAAACAGAAACCACGCATCCTATCAAAAAATAATTCATAACAAATTTGTAGCTCTGTTTTGGGTGAGCAGCATTTGCTTCATCATTTTTTTTGTAGCTTGTGCTGCTTGTCCAAAAATTTATTTTTTTCAATTATCAATGCTGTTTATTACAATGGTAAACAAAAACTACGCGTTCTATCAAGAAGTGATTATTAACAGATTTGTAGATCATTTTTGAATGCATGTTTTTTTTTTTGAATTTTGTAAATGCTGTAATTCTACTAATTTGTCTTTTATCGAAAAAAAGTAATTGAGATAAATTGTTTGTATTTTGGAATACGACAAGCAGACCTACATAAAATTTTCAAATTCTAAAAAAAAGTGGTCTTAACATTTTTGAAAAAGCTCTAAATTTTGAATTTTCATCCATAATGGCTGGCTAATGAATTTGACCTTCATTTTAAGGCAGTCAAAGAGAATACCAATGGCCAACCCAATCTGTCAATTCTTTCGAAAGTTATCGTGCTAACGGCTTTCCTCAAATTTTCGCAAAGTAGACACTGAATTAAAGCGTGATTGTAGGGAAAATTTGTGAGAAAAAAAAATTTAATTTTTTTCCTCTCTTGGCAATCGATATGATGAGTTGTGAAATTGACAGTCTTCTTTCATGTTTAAGACGAGCAAAAGAGATTGAACAGATATTTCGCAATTGGAAATATTTTTTGTTATCACAATTCACTGTTTGGAGAAGTTGATTTACACAAGCAATATAATTATTTTTTACATTTTAAACATTTTTGCAAGAGTTGGTAGTCGAATTAAATTTTGGCACGTGAACTGCTACGTTTCTTCATATTTGATAAAGCAAATAATGTAGATAATCTAACGTAGGAATTATTTTATATCGGCATAGTACGATCCAGCCAGAGCCTTTCAGAAAAGGACACACAGAAGGCCGAATTTTGAAGTCAAGTTCAGTTAGGAAATTATTTTATTTGAGCTAATGAATGTTGTAACAGTCTTTTGTAGGAAATAAAATTTGGTTTCATATCTTTACTGTGTACACAGAAAAAACAAGTTGTCGAAATTTTATTAGACTAAGACTTTAGGCTAGGCCACAAATTTCTAGAAATATCGTATAACCTTTATTACAAGGTTCGAGACAATCCTCGATATAATGTATCAATAAAATGATAAGCTTATTTTTCCGTGAAGTGCTCTTGAAGGTCACATAATTCTCTGAATTTATTAGAATTTGATATTTCACAATCTTACGTTTTTTGTAAACTGTAGGTGTTGAAGAATTTTAGGCATATCAAATTTAGCCTTGTTGAGTTTCATCTTCTAATATGTTTTCAAATATAAATTATCTATTAATTAAATTATAATTAATAAAGTAATTAGTTTCTTTTCTACTTGGACAAAATGAGGATCTTTTGCATTCTGGCCCTCATCTTGGCGGCTGTCCTGAATTCTATAGGTAAATATAGCTTCAATTATAAGTAGGATTTTTATCTTTCCGCAAATAACAATTTTTACGATTCAATCCGCATCCAGTCCCAATTTCTATTTTTCGAAAAATCTTACGAATCCTTACTTAATCGGTCACAAGTTTGAGCGCGCCTAGGTCGCTCATCTGTCGGATCTCGCGCTTCGCGCTTGATAATACATTTATCTTGTGAAAGCTCATTAAAAACGTTGAGTTACCTGGAAATCCCTTGAAATCTTTTAAAAAGTGTGTTTCTTTTGTACCTTGCGTCGTTTTTCTCAAAATTATATTATTTTCAATTTTCAATGTTATTTTCTACAATTAAAACAAAAACTACGCTTCCTATAAGAAAATGAATCATGACAAATTTGTAGCCCTTTTTTGGGTGAACAATTTTTTCCTATTCCTTTTTTTCATAGCTTGTGCCGTTTGCCCAAAAATTCAAATTGTTTATTTTATTTTTCACGATTAAAACAAAAACTACGCGTTACATCAACAACTGATAAACAACAAGTTTATAGATCTTTTTTGGGTGCGCAACTTCTGTCTTTTAATTTTTTTTCGTATCTTGCGTCGTTTTTCTCAAAATTAATTTTTTTAATTTTCAATGTTCTTTTTCACGAATAAAAGAAAAACTACGATTTTTATCAGAAAATGATTTATGTCAAATTCGTAGCCCTTTTTTTGGGTCCTCTTGAATTTTTTCATATCGTGCGTTGTTTGGCTTACAATTTTCATTTTAGTTTTTTTTTTAAATTTGTAAATGCTATAACTTTGGTAATATTTTTTCTATAAAAAAAAGTCATTAGAATAAATTGTTCGTCTTTTTTTCAGTTCTACGAACAGTCGTACATATAGTTTCTAAATCGTGAAAAAAGTGCTCTCCAAATTTCTGCAAATGATCTAACTTTTTGAATTTTTATCTAAAATAGCTGGCCATCGAACTTGACCTTCATTTTTCGACACTAATAGAGTGTACCTAATGCCAATAAACTTATCGTGCTAAGAGACATACATACATACAGACATACATACATACATACATACACACACATACAGAAAGACAGACACATTCCTAAAAACCTGTTTTTAGGCTTGAGAGGGTCTCAAAACATGGATATTTGAAAAAAACGGGCCGGGGGGTGGGGGGGGGGTCAAATTTTACAAAAATCGAATACCTTCTCTGATGAGAATGTAATAAGATGGAAGCCCTTATTGCTATGAGTTTCTATTATATTGAGAATTTTCGCCGATCAGCGACGCTGTCGCTGTCACGAGGATGGGTCACTTTCAAAAATTAATTATTTTTACTAGTACAGACTATTTCTACAGTAGTGTAAATTATATGTATAAAATAGCAGCAATAAAATCATTGTAAAACGATTGTTTCTTAATTGATCTCATTTTGAAAAATAAGTGCAATCTTAATAATTGTATTGACGGATAATGACTGTAAGTAGTCTCACATGCATACAGAGATAAAGAGTTAATTAAAAATTTGTTGAGTAAAGGAAAATAATAAATCTATTAAATGTGAAAAATATACCTTTTTGCGTGTTATGAAGGATTAATATGGTGAATCAAAAAGAAAATTATAAATAAAAAATAATTGCTAATATGAAACAGTTCGATCTTTTTTAATCCCGATGCGGGAAAACAATTTTTTATATTATAATCTGCCAAAGTCAATAATTTACTTTTTTTTTAACTTCCCGATGAAAATCTGTGCAAAGTTACTTGCATTTCCTAAATGAAATATAATTCCACTCGATTTTCACTCTTCAGTCACGATAAAATCCGCTTAAAAGCAAATCAAAAACAAAAGGAAGATTCCAAAAAATCTTCAAAGGTTGATCTTCAAGGGAAAAATACTTGAAAATGATAAAACTCTATCAGAATACAAAATTAGAGAAGACTCATTAACTGTCAATTTATATATACGATTTGATGAAAATTTGAGAATAGATACGTTTTCAATTATGGAGGAATTGTCTTTATTCTTCGAAGGAGAAATTTTAGATAAAGAAAAAATGCTATTGTCCTATATAAAAATCACGGACGGATTAACTTTATTCATGGGTTCTGCGTCCGATTTAAAAAATGAGATTGAAATCAAAATCAGATTTCCAGAGGATGAAGACACATTATCGTTATTCGCTATTAAAACACAAAGGTATACTTTAATAAAACATCTAATATCTAGATATAATAAAGAATATATCCGTGATTCTTTAAGTCGCGAGCAAATGTATTTATTCTTTAAAGGAGAAAAGCTAGACGAAGAGAAAAAGCTTTCAGCCTATAAACAAATCACGGGTGGACCAAAATTATTCTGGGCTTTATCATCTCATTCATTTCTTCACGAAAAACTTTCTATACAAATAAACTCAAGGACAATTTCTTTCGATTATAAACCGCGGAATACTATCACGGTAGTAAAATCCAAAATTGAAGAAGCGGAAGGAATTCCTGTATTTTCGCAGTTTCTTCACGGAGAAAAATGGATGGTCAAAGTTAGAGGGTCAAAATTTAGAGAGCCAGTCCGTTCTTTTAGACGGTTTAAAGAGCCATCCAGAATTTTTTTACATGGTCGGAGAGGCCCTCATTTTATGACCAGTCTGACTGTTATTATAAACCAGGAGCCCATGACCTAAATGGTACAGTGATAGGAAAAAGGACATTTTTTCAGCTGATAGGTTCGACTTACTCCGACGAACGTAAAATGGAAGCGGTGAGCGGTGGTGACCTGGCAAAGGTGCGAATTTTTACGGTTTATTGCTGTGACTCAGAAGAGCTTGAGAATTTGTGTACATGTAGAAGATGACATATAAATAGCACCTTCGAATTTTAAGGCACTTATCTGGATGCAAAAGTGCCCTAAAGCACCTGCAAAGTTGCCGGAAATTCAGGTAAAATTTCTTGATATTGATTTTACAGGAAGAAGTTTCCAACAAAAGTTGGTCTACTTCGAAAGATGCATATTCTCCTCCTCATATCATTTTTTGATAAAATTGATACATTTAGAGAAAAAATCGATTAAAGAGATACCAGAACAAACAAAAGCTGTTTTTCTGTACAGCAAGTCATTTTTTCGAAAATTGTCAAGAGAGAAAAAATACTCCCCAGCAGGTGTACTCCAACATTACTCCGGAATATTTTATTCAAATGTTCATATTTACCAAGTTATGTGCATTTTTAATTTTTTTTTTTCATTTTTGCTTTCACCTGTTCTATCTTTAGCAATTTAAAAGAAAGTGTTCGCAAAATTAGTACATCAATCGTGTAAGTCTTGTGTAACAAATTGGCGTCAGCTACTTTCAGGTTAAATAATAACTTATTCTCCTGTAATCAATAATAAACAGAGTCACGTTCTCGGCTTCTAATTACCGTAGAAGGTTGTAATAAAGCTGAATATTATTCTAAAAAAATAAATAACAAAACCGCTCTACTTTCACATTGACATTATTTATTGTTGTTAAAGTTTACAATTTTTCCGTAGGAATGTATTCGATTTTTATTACCGTGACGAAAGTCAATTTCCCGGGCGCAGCATGGGGTCGTCTCAGATTTTTCGACAGCCACTGGCGGCGTATGTGTAGACGGTTACACTGCTTGTAGCAGAAGTTTCATAACAAATTCTTCGTGGTGCATTTTTAGTGCAATAATATAATATACATTCAGAGGTATCATTATGCTACTTGGAAATACAATGTAATCGAGAACCTACATTGTTGCAGTTTCAAAGACAAAAGACGAATTTTCCACAAACCAGTTACATCGACAAACTAACAATATGATTTTTCAAGGAAAGAATTACTTCTCAACCAAGTAGTTTTGAACTGAAACAGATGAATTCTTAGAGAAAATTAGGAATCTTCATCCAAAAAAATTGAAGTTTTACCAAAGTAGTTCAGCTGTCAAGTAAGTAGTACAATTTTCAACTAGAAAAGAGAAATGTAAAAAAAATGTGAATCCTCAGTAAAAGTGAGATTAATTTTCGAAAAAAGTGCTTGAATTTTAAACCAAAATAAACGCGATATTTTTGACAGAAGAGATAAATTTTGAAACGAACAAGCCAAATTTTTAACCAAGAATCGAAAAGAATGTCTACTAAATTGTTGAATTTTCAAGGGAAGAAGACTAATTTTCTTCAAAGCAGTTGCATGATCAAACTAGCAATATCATTTTTCAACAAAAGAAATACTTTTCAACCAAATAGTTCAACTTTCTACCAATATAGTGGAAACTTCAAAGGAACGCATGAATTCTTAACCATGTAATTACATTTTCAACCAAATCAGGGGAATTCTCAGAGAAAAATGTAATACTTTATACTACTAGACTACAAAATATTTTAATTTGAAATCAATTACAGTGGAAGTCAACAAATAAAGATGCATTTTCCACAAAATAGTTGAATGCTGAACAAAATAAGATTCACTTTCTACCAAAATAGTTGAATTTTCAACCTGAAAAATGACATTTTTTTACAAAAAGGATACATTTTGGAACGCAAGCGCTTTATTTCGACTCAAGCGAAAAAAGAAGAATTCCACTATATTGTCCATTTCAACCAAAAAAGACGAATTTCGAAAAAATGGATAAATCCTCAACGCGATTTTGAATACAAAATTAATTCTTCGATTTTCTTGCAGTTACCTGTCGCATTCACATTCTCGATCACATTGTATTTCGGTAATAAAGATCGAATACATTCCAATGGAAAAATTATAAACTTAAACAACAATAAATAATGTAAATGTGAAAGTAGAGCGATTTTGTAATTTAATTTTTTAGAATAATATTCAACCTCATTACAACCTTCTCCGGCAATTAGAAGTCGAGAAAGTGACTCTGTCTATTATTGTTTACAGGAGAATAAGTTATTATTTTACCTGAAGGTAGCTGATGCCAATTTGTTACACAATACGTACACTACTGATGTACTAATTTTTCGAACACCTTCTTCTAAATTGCTAAAAATAGAACAGGTGAAAGGAAAAATGGGAAAAGGAATGAAAAATGCGCATAACTTGGTAAATATAAACATTCCAATAAAATATTTTTGAGTAATGTTAGAGTACATCTGCTGGGTAGTATTTTTTCTCTCTTGAAAATTTTCGAAAAATGTCTTGCTGTACAGAAAAGCAGCTTTTGATTGTTCTGGCATTTCTTTCATTGATATTTACTCTTAATGTATCAATTTTATCAAAAAATGGTACGAGAATGAAAATATGTATTTTTCGAAGTAAACCAACTTTTGTTTTAAACTTTTTTCTGTAAAATCCATGCCAAGAAATTTTACCTGATTGTCCGGCTACTTTGCTGGTGCCTTAAAGCACTTTTGCAGGTGACGGACAACTGTGCACGAGCCTATCTGTGCACGTCGGTGGCCACTACTACAACTGTGCACGTTGTTGGCCACAGGTGCAACAGTACACGGGGACATCTGTGCACGTCTCCAATTTATGGTGCACAGATAGTACCATAGCAACGGTTAACGTGCACAGATGGAGACTCCCAAATGTGCACGGCAAAATTTAGACGTGCACAGATGGTACACTAGCAACAGTTCACGTGAACAGATGAGAGACTCCCAACGGTGCAATTCAAAGTTTAGACGTGCACAGATGGTACACTAGCAACAGTTCACGTGCACAGATGGGAGACTCCCAACTGTATACGTACACAGATAGGAGACTCCCAACTGTGCACGTCTCAATTGATACCATCAGTTTGCCAACACACAAGTCCACGTGCACAGATGAGATACTCCCAACTGTGCACATCTCAATCAATACGATCATTTTTTCACTCAGAAGTCCTCGTGCACAGATGGGAGACTCCCAACTTTACACGTGAACAGATGGGACCCTTCCAACTGTACACGTGCACAGATGAAAGACTCCCGAATCGGCACGTCTCAATTGATACTATCATTTTTTGCATAAAAGATGTGCACCATATGGGTATGTGGATTTTCAAATAAAGAGTCTAATTCTATTAACTGATAGACACCCAGTTCGAGAATCTTATTAATTGAGATGCACACAGTTTCGAGGGTACCATCTGTACACGTGAACTTGTAAGTTTAGAATCAGATCGTAATAATTGAGACGTGCACAACTGGGAGGGTACCATCTGGGTACGTGGATATTTAAATAATGAGCCTAATTCTATAAACTGATACGCGCGCAGTTGGAAGTCTCCCATATGCGCATGCGGACTTGTAAGTTGAGCATCTTATCTTATTAATTGAGACTTACACAGTTTCGAGGGTACCATCTGTACACGTGGACTGGTATGTTTAAAATCTGATCCTATTAATTGAGACGTGCACAGTACCATCTTTATACGTGGAATTAAAAGTTGAAAATCTGATCACATCAATCAAAACGTGCACAGTTAGGAGGGTACCGTCTGTGCACATATTGATTTGAATGAAAAGTCGGATCCAATCAATTTATATGTGCACAGTTGTGGGTCTCCTATATGTGCATGCGGACTTTCAAGTTAGGCCTTTTCTCTTATTAATTGAGACGTGCACAGTTAGGAGGGTACCATCTGGGTACGTGGACTTTCAAACATTTCTAATCCTGTTAATTGATGCGTGCATAGTTGGGAGTCTCCCATCTTTGCACGTGTACAGTTGGCAGTCTCCCATCTGTGCACGTGTACAATTGGGAGGCTTCCATCTGGCACATGGACTTCTGAGTGCAACAATGATCGTAATAATTATACGTGCACGTTTGGGTGCCTCCCATTGGTGCACGTGCACAGTTAGATGTGTCCCAATCGTGTACGTGCACAGTTATGCCAGTGATCAACAACGTGCAAACTTGTACCACCGTCCCTCGACGTGCGCAGTTGCTCTGTGCACAGTTGTGGCCCTCTCAAATTTCGACGTGCACAGTTGGGAGTATCCCATCCGTGCATTTGGACTTGCAACTTCAAAATCTAATCGTATTATGTTAAAATGCACAGTATGTTGACATTAGGTTGACATGCACAGATGGGAGACTCCCAACTATGCACGTCGAAATGTTGACGTGCACAGATGGTACCCTTGCAACTGTTCACGTGCACAGATGGTAGGCTCCCAACTATGCACGTCGAAATGTAGGCGTGCACAGATGGTCGGTGTACAGTTGTGCCTGTGGCCAACAACGTGCACAGTTGTCCCTGCCTAAAATGACAGATAAGATCCAATAGAGACGGATAGGATTCGGAACTTTTTCGCATCTATCTGGATTTTTATATGGTATTTGTGTCTGGTTTTAAATCTGGTTCTATGCGGAACTTGTGCGGTTTATACAACATTTTCTATCTGGTTTTTTATCCGGTTGTATACGAAATACTTTCGGGGTCCAGTAAATCCCTATACGGTTTTCATCGGATTCTATCTGGATACTTATACGGTTTTTGTGTCTGGTTTTAAATTTGGCTCTATGCGGAACTTGGTCGGTGTATACAATTTTTTCTATCCGGTTTTTTATCCGGTTGTATACGAAATACTTTCGGTGTCCAGCCCTATTTTATTTGGCCTATCTGGTTCTTTATCCAGCTCTATGCGGAATATGTCCGATGTACTTATTGCCCTATGCATTATTTTGTCGGGCTCTATACGGATTCTTGTACGGTGTAATAAATTTGGATTATCTGGTTTTTTATCTGGCTCTTTGCGGAATATTTCCGCGTCCCATATTGTCTTATCCATTACAGCAGCTTGAAATAGATAAATAAAGCAAAAAAAACTGTTTTATTTATAATGATTGCACTTGATTTATTTTTGAAATTACGCAATTGAACACACGGACACTTACAAATATAATTGCACGCACAACGCCATGAAAAATTGCCCCCGCTAGGGATTCGAACCCTACCTAAACAGCCTAAATCTAAACCACACGCTCTAGCTAATTTCGCTAATGTACCGCTTGGATTTTGTCGACAAAATCTCGGCCAAGCTTTTTCGCTGAAAAGCCAGGGCTAACGGAAGAATATTTTTTCGTTTTACACAATTTATATGAATAGGTGGTTTTAGAAATGTATAATACAAAAATTTAAATGTAATTAATTTAAATTTTAATAGTTAAATGTTTAATTTAAATAATAATTTAATTTGTGATTTCTGTTCAAATTGTAAAGCTCCAAAATTTAAAGGATTGATTACTTTCAGATGTATTATAAGTACAGAATATTTAAATTTTAGTACAATTTTCCAACATAAAGAAATAATCTAATGATTATAGTTATACTAATCTTATTTAGTAATTAGCTAAAACTTTTGTTTACAACATTTTTCGAAATTCTGCGTATTTACTGAGATAAACGCAAAAAACATGATTTTTATGGTATTTTTTATGATTTTCACCATGAAAATCGCTCAGTCACCAATTTTCACTATCATATTCGTATTCAGCGCATCAAAATACATAAGTATACGAAGTTTCAATAAAATCGGAAAATTCAGCCATTCGGAGCTGCACCCCAATTGTCTAGAGTTTATTTATATTTCATTGAATGGTGCAAAACAGTATGCTTGTTTACTTTAATTTGAAAAATTAAGCTTTCAGAAAATAGATTAAATTCCATATAGATAACAACTGAAACCTGTTTCTTTATACAGTATTGTTTTATTTATTGTATTACTTTATACTTATTTTGTATGGAGCAGTAGATACAAAGTCTTGAAATTTAGATTTATCTAATTTTGAAAGCCTAAAGATATTTAACATATTAAGTTGACCAAATGATCATATATTTAATTTTTTGAAAATTTGTATTGTTTTCAAAATTATAAGCATTTAAATGAAAAACTTATGTTTTGAGTAAAGAAATTTTGAAGATTGCTAATTTAAATAACGTTCAAGTTGAATGAGGTCGAAATTAGGAAATGCAAAACTTTGAGATTCGAAGCTATAAAATATTTCCACTGAATGTGAGTTGACTTGGTTTTACATGATTGTAGCTACTTGCAGAGTGATTGCAGAACGATTGATGGTGATGGTAGAATAATGGACTATGATTTTCGGTGAATACATAATGATTGCGTATGATTGAAGAAAAACGGAGTGACTGTTTGTAATTGTAGAGTGATTTGATTTGAACACATGGAAGAGTGGTTCCGTGTAATTTCTGATGATTAAAGTGTGTTTTGTTTGTTAAAAGTTATTAATTAAATTCCTCTAACAAACTTCACTCAATTCTGTTCAAGAGTTCATACATGCAGTTCAAAAAAGTCCTGTGATTAATTAAATTGTATTTTATTTTACACACTATACATAATTATACGAAAATTGGGTAATGTTTCTAAGTAGTAGAGACGGTCTTTCAAAAAAGGAAGATGGTTATGAATCGCGATGAAAATAATTGGTCAATTCGTTTTGTACCGAGCGCATCTCTTAGAGCACTGAAACCTCAGCCCCTTCTACCTCAGGCCCTCTCCATGATCAGTTCCTGGTTGTCCTGCTGCCACTTCAAATTGTGTCTACGTGGACATTTTGAAAATAGAAGACAATGCTGTACAGATCATAAAAGTGATATTTGAGCAAGGGTCGCGGCATGCCTTAAGTGCAAGAGAGTAATTTGATTTTACAACAGAAACGTGATTTTTACCGATTTTCTTTGCTTAAGGGAAAAGTTTATTGAACTTCCGGACTGGCGAAATTTGATCGAATCGTGAAAAGAGCCCAAAGGCTAATTAATGTACACGGAAACCTAGATATAAGAACGGTTCTGGGGATGGCTTGCAGTTATGTTGATCATACATCCAGGGACGTACGCGCGTTAGTACCCGCGCACTACCCACTTTGTCGCTACACTGCTGTTTCTCACGCATGACTGAGCACCGTCTCTTTCGGTCCCGCGGTTCCCGCATCACCAAAATGCCGAGGACTCAAATTTTAGAGACGTCGTAAGCCCATTTTTTTTTTAAATTGAGGTTTCAGTCTTGTTCAGTTTCTTAAAATACAAATATCCTCTAGTATAGTATAAACATAGTGCGAATTAAAGCGATGCTAGGTGATTCCATGCGACTGAAACTGATTGCAAGCCAGTCCACTTGATTTCACGCAATTACAAATGATTTTCAAGCGATTTACATAGCGTTTTTAAAATGATTTCAAAAATTGTGCTCCCGTCGGCATTAGCATTTCAATATCCAATCCGAAAACTAATGGAATTTATTCAAAAAAATCTGTGCAATGGAATTATTACCTTTAGTACAATTTACTTAGAATGGAATTACACTCACGTGCCGAGTGCGTATGATACTGCATTTGCCATAATTCCTCAGTGCAAGGCTGTTTGGTCATAAATTCGCATCTATATGAAGCGTTTAGTCCGGGCAGTAAAGCAGAAGTAAATTTACCCTCGAGCACGGCTTTCAGAGAATTAAGTATATCTACTTCCTTGCCCTTACCTGGCAGTTCTAGATTCGAATCAAGTGAAGAGACATAACAGCTATTCACTAATTTGTTTTACTTAACACAATTCAATTAATTATCTTGAATTTTGTCTAATTTTTAGATGTTATGTGAATATTACTTTGTCATGTATAAGAAACTTATTTGATATAAAATCTTTTAATTATTTATATTTTTGTACTACTAATCCCATTAAGCTGCCATCTTCTCTTGACGAAGAAAAGTAGAAAACAATTAGTCGAAAATATTTGCATTCGAATTTCAAATCTAAACGTGATAAAAGAAAGATAGAATCAGAACTTATCAGAACGAGTGGGTTGAAAAATACACAGAAAAAACAAATTGTGAATCTAATGCTTATTTTAGGGTGTTACCGTTTGCCAGTTCTGCGGCAAAAACAAAAGACGGTAGTTTCGTACGCAAAGTCCGAGCAAGACGAAACTACATTTTGAAATTAGTTGCAACAAAATTTATCCCAGAGTTTTTACTGTGTATTGAAACAGAGCCATCTGCGAGTACAATGTTTTGAATAGCATTATTACTATTAGTTCCTCACTTTTAAGTTTAAGAAAACTAAATTATACGATAACTAATTTTTGAGCGGAAAATCTACTAGGCTAATTCTAATGAACAATTTTATAAATATAAAGCTAAAGTCTTTTAAGAAAAGAAATAAATATGTGAAAGAACTTTTTTCAGTCAACTTAACCAACAAAAACACAAATTTTGAAGTTCAATTTCATTTTCTGAAACTTCAGTTCGTTTTTATTACAAGAAATGTTAAAGTTAACATTATTATATGATCAGTGAATTTAATCTACAGGTCATTCATGAGCTTACACAGATTGAGCTTCTATCAGATTCGTTCTTTAGGATGTCAAACTTTTTGAGTTTCTTCGAAGCGCGATTTGTGTAGAGCTCTCATTTTATCCTATTTAGGCACTTCCGTTTTCTCATGTAAGTATTCAAGAATACTTTCAGTTTCTTCCCCATAAAAAAACTGAATAGCAGGTTTCTCTTGGCTGGTCAATCGAGCAACCTCTTCCGAAATTCTCTTCATTCAAATTTCATATGAAAAATGAAAAATGATCTATTTTGTTTTTGTTAGCCTCGAACAGTGTTTTCTATCATTCAAGTAAAGAAATTTGTTTTTATTCTAATGAAATGTGAATGCAGTAGCATACGTTTAAGGATAAAACGACAAAAAAGTGCACACCATTGCATTACAAAGAAATCTAAAATTTAGAAAAATCCAGTTTTTAATTTTCAAAAAAGCCAAAGCATGCCATTATCATATTTTTATATTAAATTGGAACAGTTAAAAGAACAACTTTGACCAATTAAGAGAAACAAATCCAAAAGGAAGTTTTATTTAAAAATACAAAAGTAAACTGTTGTGACAAGTTAAAAACCAAGATTAAAAGAGTTCCTTGAAATGTGTATTTGAATTTACTGGATTTCTACAAATAATAATTTTATTTTAGAAAAAATGGTGCCTTTCCCTTTGCTATTCTACCCTAATATTTTCTCCATTCCCCTTATTTTTCATTCGTATTTTTTGTGAAACGAAGAAAATTATTTTAAATTAGTAGAATTAAAATTCCTGCAAACTAACTGACCTTAAATTTTTATTATTTCTTCAAATTAAATGTTTTAAAATAGTTTGCTTTATTTTATTTCAGTACTCGCTAATAATTATGTAAAGGTTACTCTCAAGGTATCGAAATACGCCATTGCTGAAAATATAATAATATTAAAACAAATACGCTTGTTCGAAACTTAGTTAAAATTACTATTATACGACTATTATACTAGTTAGAGGATCGATACAATTTTGAGTACATGGTGATATTCTCGGATTCCAGAACGGAGATCTTGATGACAGAAACTAAGTGTTAACTGCATCTGAAAATAGGTCTTCAGCTATTTGGTATGGATCCTTATTTGTTTTTTTGTTATTGTAGACTATCATATGGTTATTATTATCTCAATTTTTCAGGATTATCACAGGACCTTTCCAACTGAGAATTTGGTCAATGAATTTAGCCTTTTGCCCTACTTCTCAGATTGGTTGCAGCATCACTATCTCAGACTCTTGATAGCGTTTATGCTTTTTCTGTTGCAATTGCAACCTTTTCTTCGCTTTCCTCAGATATTTTTTATGTCGCTAGGGTGGAGGGTAGGTTTGCGTTTTCTCTACTGAACGTTACCTGGAATGTACTGATTCCAAAACTTTCGTGTGTGGTAGTAATATAAGCTAGCGTGATGCTCTTGAGTGCGATGTCCCATTCGGCTTGAGTGTTCTCGTTACAAGTTCTTACGAGGTCTTTTAGTACAGAGTTTGCTCTTTTCGAGCTTCCATTGCTATAAGAATGATGAGTTGTAGTTTTGATGTGCTTTATTCTAAAAAAGTTTTTAAAATATTCTAGAAGTTCTGATACGAATTTGCACCTTGGTCCGTGAGATTATTTTTGTTTGCTCCAAGGGTATGGATAAAACAGTCAAACAGGTTTTCTATTATTGTGTCATAGATTGTTCTTTCAAGGGGGATCAACATTAAGTACTTCGTCAGTTGATTCTAAATGCTAAGGATGTACTTGATTCCTCTGATGGTTTCAGGTAAGGTGCCATAGATGTCCATTCCAATCTTGTCGTTCGGGTGTATTGGGGCGTCTGGTGTAATCGCTTCGGCCTACCTTTTCTCCGTGTAGTTTTCTACAGTTGGCAGATTGGGCATATTTTGACGAAGATAATTATATATGTTTCCATGTTCTTTCACTCACCTAGTTATCTTGCTTTCTCTGTACTTTTATTTTCACCAGAATTCTGGCTGGCTATCGAGCCGCGAGCACCTCTCAGGATTTTCTGAATTTCTTCCTGAGTTAATTCGCTGGTGGTGGAGAAGCAGTAGTGGATATTCAGGTAATCACTGCAATTTTAGCTAATAAAGTGGAAAAACTGCTTAATTTTAATTTTTTCTAATGTTCGAATCGTTGGGTTTGGAAAGTGTAGTCGAGCACCGTGTGAGAAGTTTTCAATAAATCTCCTGTAATCACCTGCAAGTCCTAAGAAGGATGGCACTTCCCTTATGCATTAAGGTCCTTGAAGTCTTTGACGGCTGAGATTTTCGCAGGGTTGGGCTTACCACCGTCTGCTGTGATAAGGCGTCCGAGATATTCCTACTCAGGTCTTAAATACTTACATTTATCAGGCTGGAGTTTCAAGCCTGTTACGCGTAAACGATCCAGCAGTTCCTTTAATTATCGTTATGCTTCTGTACAGTTGATCCAAAGAACACTATATCGCCTAAGTAAAGAAAACCACATTTTGCTACTAGTCCTCTCAAAACATGGTCCATCATTCGCTGGAATGTGGCTGGTGCGTTCTTCAGACCAAAAGGCATTCGGGTGTATTCAAAGTGGCCCTGGTTGGTGTAGAAAGCCGTATACTTGACGGAGGTAGAAATTATTTGTATTCAATGGAATTCTGAACTCAAATCGAAAACCGAAAAGAATTTTGCTTCGCCTAAGTAGTACATAATTTCGTCTATTACCGGAAGCGGGTATGCATCTTAATCAGAGTCCTCGTTAATTTTTCTGTAATCTACCATCATTCTTATTTTAGCGCCATTTTTGGGTATCACCCATATGGGAGAGTTGAAAGGGGCGTTGGAGTGTCGTCATACTCCCTTTTCCCATAGGTGGGCTACGTGCACTTTCACGAACTCACTATGGCATTCAGGTGGTCTATAATATTTAACATTTACGGTTTTCCCTGATTGAAGAACGATCTTGTGTTCTGTAATGCTCGTGCCGGGTATAGGGTCATTATCTAGCGTATACAGATCTATATATTGGGAGATAAGTCTCCAAATTGTGTCACTAAAAGCTGGTTCTGCGTGGTCTAGTCGAGTTTTGGATAGGAGGTTTGCTATTCTACGATACTTGTAGGGCTTTGTTTTGCGAATCGCTGCCTCGGAGATTTTATTTATACTGACAATTTAATCGCACACAGGGGCTTCAATTAGTTGTAGTATTTTTGAATAGTTGAAGTTGGGTACTTTTGTTTCGGGAATATTTTCGGTTTTATTTATCCAGACCTCAGTTTTATCGGATAGACTAGTCTGGATACAATTATTCTTCATGGAATTTGCATAAGCATAGATTCCGTCGTCACAAAGTAGTAGTTTGTATTTTTCTATAATTAAAATTTCAGCTGTGATCGCGCATCTATCATACTTGCTGAAAAAGGATGAGCCTATAATATCGTCTTCGGGTAACGGAAAGTCACTTGGAACAATATGAAACAATTGTTCTTTATTCAGATAATTTGAATAGGTTGCCGTTTGGTCAGTATTCTGTTTCGTCTACTCTTCTTCCCCGCATTGACTGTAGTCTTTGGGATATGGCAGATACTCGGCTGTATCGTCGTATTGGAGTTGCTTGTTGACTTCCTCTTGGCTCATTTTCACTTAGTCTAAATAGAGTTGCTCCTCTTCCCTGACATTTCGGACTTCCTGTGGTGGTCGCTTCAGGAAGGCACCTTATGGAAAATTTCGCGGCATGTTCATCGGGCATTGGCTGATGAAATGCCCGTCCTTTCCACGCTTATGATAGTTACCGGAGGCTGTTCGAGTAGGCTGATTTTGGTTAAACTGTGGTGCTTTAAATGGTGTAGGATGAGGTGGCTTTGGTACAAATTGCCGGGATGATAGATGGGATTGTGTCCTCATGGGGGGACGGAAGATGGTGGTTGTTATCAGCGCTGGCTGCGCTTCCTCCAACCACATTTCCGTCTCAACATCATAATTTTGTGCTTCATTGAGGTGGTATGGCTTTTGATCTTCAACCTGTAACCCTATTTCGCCTCTTAGGTTCAGCAAATACCTCTTAGTGCACTTATTTTCTTGGATACGAATCGCTATCTTCCATTCCATCGGACTAGTATGCTCGCTTTGTACAGCATATTTGAGTTCGTTGACATTTTGACACAATCTTTAATTGAAATTTCGTATCATTTATTTGGGACCATGTTTGCAGCTTTCTAATTTGGAGCGTAACGCTGAGATCGAACCTACTTGGGTTAAATTTTGAAGTAGCGCGTCGTACAAATTATCGTAGGAGTTGATTCATGTATATCTAATAGCGCATTTTGCATTTCTCGTTATTTTTTTTGCTAATATAAAATCTTATTACAGATCTGGTTCCCTGCACCTGCTGTTCGCGCGCTTGACGGTCTTAATAAAATCTTCCATACCCATGTCATTGTGTCCGCTAAGGCTTTCGATTTTGCGGATCATGTCTTTAGCCGGAATAGTATCGGCTACAGCTGTAACTAGCGGGCGTTCGACAGCTGGGTCGGTCGTATCCGAATCCGTGTCACGCGCGTTCATTCTAAGGGTGGGCCTAACGTGTCGCCGTTGATGTTACTATGGCTAGCGATGGTTTCAACTACCCGGCTGGTCGCATCTCCACTCGCAGCTCTATAGGTTTGCATCCGTAACTTTCAGAGACACGTTCTCTTCTGTCGCTGAGATTTCTTCTAGCCGGTTTTCATTTTATTTTTTCAGCCTTTACATACCTACCTAGGTGTAGGAAGTCTGGGATAAAATTGTGGGTAGGATTTGTTATAGGTACTGTGAGGTAGAAGAGCCTGCTTGCGACATGTCCGGGGCTGTCAGGGAAGTATTTGAAACATGTTAGTTGTTTCTGAGTCGGTACCAGTTGTGTGATTTTCAATTTTATTTTCCCAATAAACGTGGAATGCCAGTCTGCCTAATTTTTCGTGAAAGATTCTTCGCGTTTAAACCTTTCACTTGCGAAATCGTGCTACAACGAGTACAGATATAAAATTTATACGGATATAAAAATTTTATACGGATATAAAATTTATAACATCCAATAATGTTACAAATGTGGTCAACAAAACAACTCGTCCCTACACAATTTTTAACTGCTTATACTTATTCGTCTAATACCTGCTGTGTTGGATATTGCGTTCTCGGCTTCAAGATATGCTTTTGCGAATTTCTGAAAACAAAGGTTTCACGTTGTGCAGTGGTTACTAAATTAACAACTACTTTCAACTCTAGTTTCCTACTTTTCCGTTTTTTAACGGGCTTTCCGTAGAAAAGTCCGCTGTTCTTCTTCTTTCGAATTCCGTACAATTCTTCCTTTTTGGCTTTCCGGATTTCCGTGGAAATATCCGATAATTCTCATCTATGAATTCCGTAGAATTCCAAATTCCAAGATTCGTCGCCATGATAGGCTTCTTTTAATATATCGTTGAAGTACTATCCTGGCTTGGTTGAAGGCTTATCTTTTTTAGTTTAAAATTAAACTATTTGTTAGAAAATTCATCTTTCTTGATTGAAAATTAACTTTCTTGTTAAAAATGTATCTTTTCTCATTTGAAGTATTCTATTTCTTGTTGAAAACTTATCTATTTCATTTGAGAACTTAACTATATTGTTCTCTAAAAAGAAATCGTCTTTTTAGCTTGAAAATTTAACTATTTGGTTAAAACTGCATCCGTTTCTGGTTCAATTTTTATCTTTTTTGTTCAAAAATTCGTCCATTATTGATGTAAATGCACCCCTATAGGTTCAAAATCCCACTATTTGGTTAAAAATTCAAATATTTTGTTAAAATTATATTTATTTTTCTGAAAATTCCACCGTTTTGTTAAAAATTCATCCTTTGGTTTGAATATTCATCTTTTGTTGTAGAAAAGTGATCTTTCTGGCTTGAAAATTAATATTTTTTATCATAGTTGACATTTATTATTATTATTTTTTTAAATTCAACTACCTTCGAAAAAATTCGTCTTCTTGGCTTTAAAATTGAACTATTCGGTTAAAAGTTCAATTATTATATTGCAATGTCGTCCTTTTTGCTAGAAAGTTTATCTATCTGGTAGTTAATGGAACTATTTGGTTAAAAATGTATTCATTTTTATTGAAAATATATCTTTTTGGTTAGAAATTCGTCTCTTTCGATAGAAGGTCTTTTTTGGGTGAAAATTTAACTATTTTGTTGAAAATGAAATATATTTTTACATCAAATTTTATTTGAAATAATTTCTTTTCCTATTTTCGTGAAAAATCACCCTATTCACCCTATTTTGAGAGCTGTTCGGGCTGTGAAATTTTATATTTCACTATTTTTAATTATTTTTGAATAATGACTCAAGCTTATTTTTTACCAGCCAATAACGTAGGAATATTGCCTACTAAACTCCATTTACTTTCGTCAAAAATACTGACGTCAAAAATAGCTAATAAAAAAAGTAACGAAGTTTCCGGACGATCTCTTAAACATGTTTTAATATTTGATGTGCACATTTTTTTAAATGAAAATACAAAATTCATCAGGTTTATATGAAAGGTACAACCCTATATTCGTGAAAGATTATTTACCCCAATCCCTGCATTCAGACTCGACAACCATTCAAAGAGAAGAGACCGAAATATCCATTTAGTGCAGAAGCACGAGAATGCAGAAGAAAGTAAAAAAGAGGATCAGAATAAAAGGGTAAGCTTTCTTATGGCACTATCTTTATGTGAAGACGCAGTCAACTGTCTGGGGAACAAAGACAGCTATTCTGCCAAGCTCGGGAACCCTCACGTTTCTCATCCTAATAAACTGAATAAATAAAATGGACATTATTACGTGCATAACTCATACTTAGTTTTATTGACTCCCATGAGTACTACGCATAAAAGAAAACATTACGCTGTTATGTGCGAAATCGATATTCCTGACACGTGTGAAATGAGCATAAAAATATCAAGTTTCATTCTCTTTGGTCTTTAGGCCATGTCATGCGTTATACCCGATTCCTACCTTGCTGACATGTTTTGCAACAATTCACGTCTACACGAAATGAGATATCGAGTTGAAAATTTGGGAAATTAAGTAGATGGCAATATGGATCGGTCGTATAATGGCCTTAAAGGAAACCTAGCTTCTGTATCCAATCTACCATAAATATAAAATTTACTTGAAAAGAATATTATCAATCTATATCTGATCTCTATCACAATGTTAAAATCATCTAGATGTGTTAATTTCATTTTACGGGATAATTGTTAAATATGAAAGGAACCTTAAAAAAACCACGTCATACTGTCAGAGGGGAAGGGGACCGACACATTTCGTGACGATTTGTGACATGGGGTAGGAGGGCGTTGAGTTAACACAGAATGTGATGTTACACATAAAAAATATAAATGTGAATCACAATTTTTTGAAACACTTGAAAAAATTAAATCTAGAACCTTTATTTTACAAGTAAATCATCTAAAGAGAGACTTTACACTATTTTCCTCATTATTCTATTTTCCCCTTATAACAAATAATTGCTCTGTTTTCCCTGTTTTTAATAAGAAGCTTCCCCTTTTTTCATGTTTTTTGTCTTAAATGAGAAGCGAAAGTGGGCTTGAATCTCAGACAGGTTTGACAGAAATGCCGAAGAAAACGGGCAACGGGGATTTGTTCCTGGACCCCCAAAGGTGTAAAATCCGTTGAGTTTGAAATCCTATCTGCTAAGTTAAGAAAAGTAGCTCAATTTAGTATAAGCCGATGCAAATCGGTTTTTCATGGATTTATCCAGTTTATTTATTTGAATACTTTCAAAAAAAAAACAACATATTTTTGGTTCTAGGTATAAGGGTTTAAATAAAAATTCAATGACTGCCTTCTTTAACATTTCGACTGATATGATGCATAAACTCAAACCTTCGAGCCTAATGAGAATCGAGAATTATGTGTGATCATGAAGCGAATCGATTGAAAGTGTACGCTGCTTGTTGCATGAAAATTAGGTTCGGAAACAACAAATCTGCATTCAATATCATCGATAGAATTGAGAAACTTATCAAAAAATGCATTAATCAAAATGTTTGTTCAACTGATTTAAAGTTCCCATTGAGGATATGCACCTCTTGCCGGCGAGATCTTTTCGGTCGAGACAAGAATATTTTCACCAGACCTGTACTAACCGTGCCAAACAATGAAGACATGATTCTAAAAGTACAAACTAGAGGCAACGTATGCAACTGTTACATTTGTCGTGCAGCTCGCTGTACTGATCACACGCCAGTCAAGTAAGGAAGAGGACACGTGCGTCAAAAATCAAATCAAAATAATGCCTCGAACGGCCTGTATGCCGAGTCAGATGATATTCACGTTCCTGGTGTATCAGAGAAACAAATCAGATGAAACTCCAGAAAAAATCCAGATTCGTACGAACTGCTTCCAACAAATATGCAAAAGAATCAAACTTTCTTCTATTAGTCATAATAGTTCATCGAAAACTGCTCCGAATATGTCAAAATTACTGAAAAACGGCCTGAAAAGCAGCAAGATAAAGTAGTCACATCTACGTTAAAGAGAAATTTCCAGTCTCAGAATAATCTCAATGATATCAGTTAGGAAAATAAGGAACTCAGTTTAAGTACATGCGGTTTCAGATCAAGAGTTGTTTTGAATCCAATGAATGAAGAAAGTGGAATTTACCACCGTCAGAACAGCCGGGTGAATCGGTCCACCGTGGATTCATGAAGCAATGGGAAAAGTATAGAATAGACATTATTGAGGATCTAAAATACATAGAGAGATTAAAGATTGCCGTTGTCCACTTTTCATCTCGATAATTGTAAATTAAATAGAATACATATAATTAAATTTAAAACAACTATGAGGACTGGCTAAATTCCTTATAAACTGATTTGCATCGGCCTATACTTGATAAAAATTAAGTGATAATATGCAATATTTTTATATTTTTGACTTCATTTCAAAAACTGAAATATTTTTCCTAATTTAGCAGATAGGATTTCAAACTCAATAGAGTTTACACCTTTGGGGGCGCAGGAACAAATCCTCGTCGCCAGTTTTCTTTAGCATTTTTTTCAAACCTGCCTGAGATTCAAGCCCGCCGTACCTATAGGCACAGTAAAACGTCGATCCTCCGAAGTAAGCTGATTCAGGGTTGTTTTGAGTTACAACAAAAATGAATCACCGGAGAATTAGAATGCTGCTATGTTCATGTTACAGTTTTACACTGTGACTTTCCTTAGTTTGAGAACAAAAATCTCATTTAGAGAACATAGCAAATGAGCTATAATTAAAATCATCCCATTGTTTTTCTGTAAGAAAATTGAAATATTTTTAATTGAATGCTAATTTTTCCATTGAGAATTTATATTTTTTACCTACAAACTCAACTACTTGCCTGCAAGTTGAATTAGTTGAACATCTACTTTGTTGGTTGAAGAATGAACATTTTTTCTGAAAATTTGTTATTGTTTGAATTAAACTTAATTGATGTAACAAGGAATTAAACTATTCCATTATTGGTTGCAAATTGATAGTTTCTAGTTGTAAATTCATCAAATTGGTTGAAAATTTGTCTATTTTTTGGTCAATTCGTATTTTTTGGTAGAAAGTTAATCTTCTGGGCCAAAAAAAAAAATAAGTACTGTTTATCAGTTGAAGATCCATCTCCTTGGTTAAAAATGTAACGCTCTGTTAAAAATTCTTTTTTTTTTCTATAATTTGCGAAAAAGTGCCAGTTTTTCCACCTGTTTGTGGTGTCAAAAGTGACCGATTTTTGGTCGATGGCGTGGCGCATGCGCAGTGCCCATCTTTCCGAGCAACAGTGAAAAAAGTGGACGGACGCAGTGAAAAAAGTATATGGATGCAGTGAAAAAAGTGAGGCACAGTGGAAAAAGTAAATGAAGTGCAAACTACTTCGTGTTACTTCGAGTGTGATCATTGCGATATTATTTTTCGTATATTTGAGCCTTAATTAATGTTTGCGTGCCACGAATTGTGTTAAAGAAACTGGCAAGTTAGGTTAAAAAATCTCACTTTTTCCATGTGTATATATGAA
Source organism: Andricus grossulariae (assembly GCA_011634705.1). Taxonomy (NCBI): domain Eukaryota; kingdom Metazoa; phylum Arthropoda; class Insecta; order Hymenoptera; family Cynipidae; genus Andricus; species Andricus grossulariae. The sequence continues at coordinate 251,468,696 of JAABKJ010007545.1, read as the reverse complement.
AAAAATAAAATAAAATCATTTACATTTTTAGGATGCCCTTGTAGAAAGAAAGGATAGACTATCTTGGCGTCCACTGATAAATATGGTAAAAGTTTGAAAGGTGACAAAGACAAAAATCTGGCAGAGGAAACTTTTCTGGAATCATCAAGAATTGAAAATTGCAGTCTGCAAAAATCAGTATTAAAAGAATTACAGTGAGTATAATAAAATTCGAAAAACTAATAATTGTTACAGAAGTACTTTCCTTCTCGACTTTTGCTCAAAATTTGTACACGTTCTTTTCTTTATTTTTGGATTAAAAAAACATTTTATTTGTATTTTAATAAAATTTATGTTCTTATTTATTTCGAAAATTTCTCATAAATGTAAAATTCATTATGATTTTCAATATTTTATGCTAGTCGTAGAGGGAATGCACTTCGTCGACACGCGTGCGACGCATATGTCACGCATATGCGGACACGATTGTTTGGTGATCTGCGTGATGATTTATTCGCACTCGTGCCTGCGCCGTGCGTGGGACCATGCGCGCATATTGTTATCTAAGATTTATTCTTGGTTTATATTTCAAAGCCCTCAAATCACAGTTTTTGTACATTCTGTTAATGTAATATAATCCTTTCCAGTCATCGTCGCAAATTTCAATGTTAAAGTTTCATTAATTTCCGTTCATTGATTCCATCCTCAAAGTTTCAAAATGCCAAAAACGATGTGTCAATTCAAACCCAGTCGCGACAAAAAATTGTCATGTTTCATCCCTGGCAGAGATAAATACGAAGCACAATGTGAAATTTGCGATAAGTATATTTCTGTCGCAAACATGGGTATGTCATATATTATTTTGACATTTGAATGTTAAATTGATTCCATGTTTAGAAAAGCATATTTTGATGAAAATTTTTTATTCCAGACGACCTTGCCTTGATTAAACATTTAAAAACAGAGAAACATAAATCCAGCATTCAAGATGCTTCAACATCAAAAAATCTCGATTCATTTTTTATCCAAAAATTATCATCGCTCGATGTCAACATCAGAGCAGCAGAAGCAGCAATGGCGCACCATGCAGCAATACATCAGAGCTTCAAGTTGATGGATTGCACTTCGTCGTTGGTAGAGATAATATTCAACGACTCGAATATCGCCAAAAACGTTGCAAGTTCCAGAACAAAAGCAGCAGCTGTAATTACTGGCGTGTATTGTCTCCGTATGCAATAGAATTACTTTCCAAAGATCTGAAAAACGTTCCTTTTGTTGGCATGGGTACTGATAGCAGCAATCATGGCAGTACGAAAATATTTCCGATTATGGTCCAGTATTATGATTATAGACAGGGTGGGATTCAAGTTCGGCTAGTTGATTTATTACAAACGGGAGATGAAAAAGTGCGAATGGTCACAGATTTGCTCATGCATGTTATCAAAAAGTTTGAATTGGAGGAAAAGTTGTAATCTTTTTGTGCTGATAATACGAATACAAATTTAGGTTGTATTAATCGTCGGGAAAGGAACAATGTCTTTACCCTCTTGAAAGAAGCGATTAATGACCAAACAATTGGAATCGGTTGCCCGACTCAACATTTTTCGATCTACACGGTTCGGACGACTGAATTAAAGAAGTTTTGCGACTTTTTCGAGATCAATTATCGAGAATTACAGTCTCATTCGAAACCCCGATGGATATCTCTGCTCCCATAAGTTGCCTGAGTACTTCAAATGTACCCTGCACTGCAATCGTATTTCAAATCAATTTCACAGCCACCGACATTTTTATTGAAAATCTTTTCTCACGATTTCAGTGAAGCCTTTCTCTATTTCATGCATTCTTTCATGGCAATTTTTCATGAAAAAATTGAAGTGCTGGAGAGAGAAAAGAACAGTGTTTTAGAAGTTGTGGGGGGCAGTCAATAAACTCCTCGAAGTTTTGAATGAAAAAACAAAATCTCGTTTCATTCCGCATTCCACTAAATTGATTTTAAAAGAACTAAAAGAACAAGGTAAAGATAACCAGTGTGATGAATTTATTGAAAATGCTGTGGCAGTTTACGAAGCTTCTAAAAGATACCTGGAACAGTGGACCGAATCATTTTCGGAGTTGAAAGTCTTCAAGTTTGATCATTTTGATGCAAATACTGAATTGGAGTACGAATGGATTGAGAAAACTATCGATTTGCTCAAGTTAAAAAAAGTTTCTATTGACGAATCAATTATTTTCGATCAATTCGTAAATTTGAAAAGTTTTTTAAAAGAAAAAACTCGGAGTTTTTCCATTTGAACGCGAGTGCTAAAATTTCCGAATTAAAAAAAAAAAATAATAATAGTAAAAACGAACCTTCCTGTTCCCAGCTTCTCAAAATTGCTAAATTCTTTTTCTATATACCTGCTCACAACGCCACCATCGAAAGAATTTTTTCACACATAAATATTCAATTGAGTGACGAAAGCAATAAATTAGATCTCCGAACTATTCGCCACATCTTCACTGTACAATTCAATTTGAAGCATTTCACTTGTAAAAAGTTTTATAATCATGTAATTCTTCCTGAGAATTTGCCTCTGTTACGAAAAGTAGGAAGTAACGTAAAGTATTCGAAGCAATCGGTACAAGCTACCTGATTAGTTCTTAAAATCAGAATGTGATATATGCTATGAAATAGAAATAACAAAGATTTATGGATAAACTCTCTTCAAAGTTAATATAGGCATATTTGCTTTATTATAAGTGCCAAAATTGCTGTGCAAATGGACAATTGTTTGTATAAGTAACTTGCAGCAGCAAAAGTTTTTGTAATAAAACGAAATGTGATACTATGTTATATGTACTTGGTAAATAATAAATACCTCATTTGAAAATGACCTTTTTTTAGGGGTTTGGCAGCGAGTATCCTGCTAAACTCCTTTGGGCATATGGCAACCCTATAGTAAAATGGGTCGAAAAAATATAGAAATCAAAAAATGGTTAGCACTGAAAAGATTTATTTTGGGTCCCTTTTGATCGATAAAAAATCAAAAGTGAATCGACGAATATCCTGAGGTTGCGCGGAGCCAAAATAAGTTTTAAAAATTCGTTTATCTCAGAGTGATGGAAAACAGATTTTTTTTTTAAACTACATAATATCCCCACTTTTCAAAAATCTTATGGGATATTAATATGTTATGTTTTTTAAAAGCTTTGAAACTATTTAAGAATTTATTTGAACTTCTGGCAACTTTTTCGCACTCAAGATAAACCTAAAACAATGTGAGAAGACTTTATTGATATTGATATTTATTTACAGTAAACATCTTTGTTGTTACAGTTTTGTACATTTAATCGTCATTATCTGATAAATATTCTGATAAACAATATAAGAAAAATATAACACTCAAGTATTAGATATAAAGTAACTTATAACTAGAATTTGAGCTTATATCGTCGAGTAGCCATCTTCGCCAGAGAGCTTAAGAAATCTCTTAATTAAAAAATATTTGTCTAAACTATTCGCTTTAAAGTTGCTATGAAAGTATCAAGTGATTCGCCAAATATATTAATATCTTGACATTCAGAGAGTTTCTCAAAAAAAAGTCTGCACATTCATGAGACTAAAGTGTAAAAGCTATACTCTGTTTTATGATCAGGTATTGAAAAATTAAATTTATAGGAATGCCTTAGTTCTTTAGGAGGGACTCTTATTGATATCTGTTCAAGTAATTTGGGACAATCTATAAGACTATTTAACAGTTAGAATAGGAAAATAAGCCCTGACTGTTTGTTCCTCCTCTCAAGAGATTCGACTCCGATTATTTCAGAAGTTATAGTCAAATATTCTGAATATCTAGATATTCGCAATTTATAAGCTACTGGCCTTACAACTGAAGTGTAAAGGATTTTGAAAGTTGAGGCTCTCCGGAAATCGGTTGCGAAGCACAAGATAAATCCCAACGTTCTCAGAGCTTTAGATACAATTTTTTCTATGTGCGTAACGAAGTTTAGCTGTCTATCGAACCATACTCCCAAGTCCTTAGCAACGGAAACTTTCTGAAGTGGGCAATTATCTATGCTGTACGCGAAAGAGATTTTACTCAGTTTTCGTGAGAAGGTCATACTTAAACATTTCGAAACATTAAAAGTCATACCATTATTTTCGCACCGAATTACAATATTATTTCAATCTTCCTGGAGCATTTGAGCATCACTTACTGATCTAATTTCGATGAATAGTTTTAATTCATCCGGATATAGCAAAAATCTCGCCCATGTTATCACATGAATTATATCATTCATGAAAATATTGAATAAGATTGGTCCCAAGTGTGATGCTTGAGGAACCCTGATGATGAAATAAAGCTATTTGAGTTAAAACCTCTTATTCGAACATAGTGGAACCTACACACTCGATAACTGTTTAATCATTTGTATAGATTTCCTTTAACGCCGTACGATTTTAATTTGGTTAGTAATGCAGCATGGTTCACTCTTTCGTAAAATCGGTGTAAATCGCGTCTACTTGTGAACTTTCTTCCATGGCTTTTGTAATGTACTGCCGATATAGAAAAAGATTAGCAATAGTGCATTTTCCTCGAGAGAATCCATGCTGCTCTACTGCCAAAATACCCTTGAATGAGTCCCTCAAAGCATCGGCTACAAAACTTTCTAAGATTTTCGCCATTACATTTAAAATCGAAATTGGCCTGTAGTTTCTTACATTTTTCTTTGCTCCTGACTTGTGTATTGGAGTGATAGCGGACTCCTTCCAAAAGTGAGGTACATCTGTCTACAGTGCTTTATTGAATATGGAACACAGCGGTTAAGAAAGGACATTACTACATTTTTTTATAAAAAGAGGAGATATTCCATCTGGGCCAGCGCTCTTATTCACATCTAGGCGTTTAATTTTGCTGTTTACATCTGCAGGTGACAATTGCATTTCTGATAAACCGATGTCGTGATCAGAATCTACTGTTATATTTTCTAAGTTTTTGTCTTCATAGACAGTCCCGAAGAAGGAAGCAAATTAGTGATCTCTGTACCATTATCTGTTTCAACTCCATCGTACGACATACCAGTTGCAATGTCTGCCTCTTTTTGTTCATAATTTACAAAACGTCAGAAGTTTTTTGCATTATTTTCTATCCCTATATCTATTTTATTAGTATATTTTCGATACAATGAATCATTTAGCGCTATGCGACGTGACCTTAGAGAAGCGAACAATTCGTAATCGTAAAGTTTTTGTGTTTCCTTATATTTTTGATGAGCTTTGTTTAGATTTATTAGTTTTATGATCTGAAAGTTAAACCACTTTGGATACTTTGAAATTTTCACTATCTTTTGAAGCACATAATTCGAGATTACAAAATTAAGGTGATAGTACAAGCAAGTTGTATCGTCTTCTACCTCTTTTCGCTCGAACTCTGCATCCCAGTTTACCTCAGTCAGATATTCATGTACACGTTGGTAATTCGCTTTTCCGAAATCTAATATAACATGCTCATTTTTTGAAGAGTTAAGATTTCCTGTAAGTTCGGCTTTTATTTCTAATGGAGGATGGAAGGTATAACTATTAACCAAGGGGTCTATACTTAAAACTATTTCGTTCTGAGAGTCACTAGAGAAGACTAGATCTAGTAATCCACCACGTAAATTTTTTATAGTATTTAATTGCTTGAGATTTAAAAATCCGAAATTTTCACCTATAATTTGTGCAGCTTTCTTGATAAAGCCCTTTACATAATGTTCAAAATCTACTTTTATCTCATCGTTATTATTCGTCCAAAATATACCGGGTGAATTATAGTTACCAAACAGCAGTCGTTTAGCTTGTGGAAATTTAGTTCAAATGTCTATAGCTGATGATGCGTGCTCATCATATAGGTCAGAGGACGAATCTGGAGGTACATACAAGGATCCGATAACATAATTATTATAGCCTGCCCGAATCTTTACAAATATTTACTGAACTTTGTTACTTTGTTCGTTTTAAGCTCGCTACAAAATTCGTGTCTAACTGCTATTAACACTCCTCCTCCCCTCTCGTATTGACTTGTTAGAACATCCCTGTCTTGTCTGAAAAAATTATATTCATTTAGCCCTAGTTCTGCATTTTCTATACCCTCATGAAGCAATGTTTCAGTATGTACAATAATGTCCCATTCTGTAACAGTTGTTTCCGAAGCGCTTCGGAGGTGAAGAAGCTTAGGACGTAACCCCCTGACATTTTGACAATATATTTGAAGGCAGGGTGAGGATGAAGTAGTTAGGTCAGGGTGCTGTACCGTTGATGTACTTACTTTTTTGCAGATTGAGAAGTAGAGTCCACAATTTTCGGAATTCCTTGCACGAACTTGATTTTCTTGTTTTCGTAGCCCTTGTTACACAATTCCCCAAGTTCCTTTTGCAGTTTCCTGTAGTGATCTCGTTGCATAATAGTTTGATCCGCATGAAAGTGTATGTCTCCTTTATATTTTGATTTCTGTTTCAGCACAGAGATAGCCGATTCCACGTCTAATGACCTTGATGCCGTCCAGACATATATTGGATAACTTACTGAATCATCAAGTTTTGCCTTATCTTCATACACTCTTGTTTCAGCACCACTCTGTGAGGATTCCAGGACACCAAAAAAGATGATGCTGCTTAGGCGATTTTGCCTCTCCACAATCTCGGTTACAATATCCTCTGCATTTCGAGTTGGGCTGATTTCTTCTCGGTCGTGGTCAAATTTCAAGATGACTAATACGTCTCTCGCATGCAGTTTTTAAATTATGCAAATCTTCCTTGCGCTGTTTATTTTCTTCTGCCAGTTGTTGATGAGATGATTCAAAATTAGAGATCTTACCTTTTACAGACTCAAATTGACTTCTGAGGAAATCGTTTTGTTTGGAGATTTTTTTCAAGTTAGCCAATAAAGCCTCATTATTAGGTCTCCGACAACTTTTCTCCACCTTATTTAGTATTTCTGATATGATATTTAGTTGAGCTAAAATTTTTGAGAAAGCAGGATCATTAGATGGATGTTCTTTCGTTGGAGTTGTGGAAATGGATGAATTTTGCATCGGCGCTGGGATTGTGGCGCTCGTCTAGCACACTCTTAACATTTTTTTCGTCATCCGCATCCTTAGTTGCCGGAACTTCTCTAACTGATAAGGACGTGGCCAGTGACGTATTTATCGTCTTGTCAAATAGATATCTGCAAGCACTGCCTACTATTATGGTAGTTTTATTCTTTTGGTCAACTTCATAGAATTAGCTGCACCATCGATGCTAAGTTTCATTGCAGGAATCGCAGGAGCGAGCATAGTTTATTTTACCTATCTCTTTATTACACTAGTTGCAAAATACCCTTTTTTTTGGCGATGATTGATTGACGATCTTAGCCGAAGGTAGCTGTTTTCCTTTCTGCGACATTTTTATTCGAATTACGGGGTATAGGCTCTTTAAAATATACAATCCAACTCGTAGATCTATAAAGTTGTTTCTCGTTGCCTCTGGTACGTATCGGTAACGTAGCGATGACGTTTGAGTTGTGTTCACTGGCCAGGTTCATTCACTCAAATACGAATTCTTGAATTGCATTAAAAAGAGACCAAAATTTCCACAATATTCTAAATTGAAGAAAACAATTTCGAATCATCCCAATTTGCAAGTTTACTTATTTTACACATGCTTCATAATCTTTAGTTTACGAGCTTTTCTCGAGTTATCTTCAGCTTCTCGTGCTTGTGGTACTTCTTCGTATTCTTCGATGACAACAGTTCGCTTTTTGGAAGCTTTCTGCTCAGTAGCCTTTATTTTTTTTCTGAAGCATTTGCTCGCCTCTTTATCAGCTCTGCCTGATTATCTGCCTGTGGGCAGGAAATCAGACAACAGTTTTAAGGATACAAGTTTAGGACACTTCGTCCGAACAGATGGCGATAAAAGCATCATTTTTGAAGCGGCAATCTTCAAAACTTTGAGATGGCCTCAGCAGGTTGCACCACACCGATTTTCTTCTCTAATGCTGCTTTAACTGCCTTGACCTGGTGGTCATCGAGTTTAGTTATTGGGAAACCTTCAGCGACTATGGCCACCTTCAGGTGAGTTTGAAGGGCCTGGCTATAAGGGAATGTTGGACATCACAGCCGCATCTTCTTCTGTTCCCTGACTTCATTCGGTGTACTGCTATCAGAATGGAGCCTCTTTAGAGTCCCCATTTGGTTGGTCGTTGCTTCCGATTGATTTAACAATTGGCGTTTCAACCTCTTCCTAGCAGCTTCCAACATTCTAGCTTGTCACCTTTTTACCGTTTGGTTTGACCCCTCGCATAGCACGATGGTTCCTTCGGCAATTGCCATATTCTCAGGATAAAATAATGTTTCCAGAGGGGTCATTGACTACTCCCCCTAGGTGTTCTGTTTATGATATGGAAATAACTAATTTTGTTCCCACGAGTAGCTAGGGAAATAATTGGTCAATCTTTACAGAGTCCCGCTTGTAGATATAAGGTAATTTTACTCTGAGAGGTCCCACGGTACCTTAGAGACACCGTTTACGTCACCGCTCCCTGGTAACGAACAACCCTTGATGCGGTAGTTCACGTCTTGCCTTAGGGAGCTGTTTTGGGAATCCAGAGCCACCCGCTTTTCGCTGCTTACTCGAAATCACGCTAAAACTCCCACCCTAGTAATCACGAACTCTTACCCAGCAGGATTGTCCTCGCTGCGGCTTCCGGGTCGTCCGAACTCGCCTTCTCCTTGGGCAGGAAAAATTAATTTCCCACCATTCCGAAAATCTAGATGATTTTAAGATACTTTCTAGACTCAGCTCCTCTAGCGAAAATCTAGGAAAATTTTACGTCTGTCATCTTGCCTAAGGTTCGTCTAGAGTTCATCTAGTTATGTCTAGTACGTTTTACCTGCGACTCCTTTGAGCCTAGCATTCGTCTAGTATCATCTAAAAAGTGGTCAATTCTAGATGATGTGCTCCTAGACAATCTTATCTAGAAATCTTCTAGATTTCTGGCAGGGTACCGTAAGGAGTAGTCGACTTCACGCGTCCCATAGTTCATCGCGTTAGGTATTATATTTACAAAAATCTTTTTTCCCATGTTTAATTAATGGGAAAGTGCATGGTCTGTGAGCGACCTCTAGACAATAACCGACTTCGCTCAAATTTTGAGATCATTTTTTTGGCAATTCGAACAAACGGGGTGGGCCGGGGGGTAAGAGCAAAGAAATTCTTTTAAAAAAATCACTAAGTGTAAATAAGAACCATCCTATTGAAACACCTATATGACTTTATCGGAAAATAGTAAGGAAAATAGATGGAAACACAGAGGACTATGGTAGACTTTTCATTTATCCAAATAGTAGTATAGTGTTTACAAAATATATTTATTTATAAGAAGAACTTTCTTCTGCTGGTCTCCATTGAATGACGACGACCTTCAACAATCCACTCGTAGTCTCCGTATTTACTGTCGAATGTTCCGTGCTGCAAGGATTTTACTCTTAAAGTAAATCTTGGTCCCAATTCTCGTAATCTTGGCTTCCCCGTATCTGGATTAAATTCATATCTGAAAAGCATATATTATAAAAAATGGTTGTATCTTAATAAAATATCCAAACCAAAAGACTAACCATATTAGGCTAGGACCAAAATCAAGTGTTCAGTGTTGAAAGGGACCTTAGCCGAAAAATGTAATTTTACATGAGAGCCAAAAGAAGATTTCGTTTTTGGAATATTTTTTACGCGGAAGGGCTAACTCATTTAACCCTTTAACGGCCAGTGGGACACATACGTCCCACCTACTTTGAAAAATTGGAACTCCCATAAAAATAAACGTGCCGTCTTTGTTAAGGTCTCCTTTTGAAGATGAAGGATGCATCCAATCATGAAAAATTTGGCAAACACGAGGGTTCCACCCTTTCAGTTTTACACCCCGACAAAAAGTGCGAAAATTGCGACAAAATTAGAAATAAGCATAAATTCCAGGAAATTTTTTTTTCTGGGTCGCAATTTCATATGTATGCTTTGAAATCACATCAAAAATTTGTAGCAAAAAGGTGCGGACCAAAAACCACCCCTAACAGTAAATAAAAATCGAAAACCACCCCTAGCAGTGATGATACGTCCAAGAATGCACTTTCATTGTAGTTCAGTTCATATATATTTTTGGAAACATATAAAAAATATGAATCATCAATATCCGAATCAAAAACTACCCTTAACAGTTATAGAACATAAAAAAACCACCCCTAGTTGTGGTGATGCACCTGAAAATGTACTTTTATTGATGTTCAGTATATATATATTTTCCTGGAAACACATGAAAACATTGTGGCAAACATATCCAAATTGAAAACTACCCCTAACAGTGGTAAAACATCAAAAACCTCAGTACGTGTTCTGGAATGACTATTTCTCAATTTCTGCCAGAATTAAACGATGGGAAATGAAATTAAAATATTTTCAAGCGATTGGGGTGGTTTTTCGATTTGGGGGTAGTTTCTGAGGGTGGAAAAATTCTGGAATAATTTTTTTTCTCACACTGGATACTCATGAGTTCAGATTCACCATATATCGATTTTACCGAAGCCTCAGAAAAAACTCTGCCTTTAAATGGTTAAAAAAGGTGTACCGCTTAATATTTAATGCTAGTATTTATTGAGTACAATGAGGCAATGGAATGTTGAGGTTAGGGCTCGAGTCAAGCAGCCTTAAGATAACATAACGATCTTCATATTTTGTATCCAGCACTCGACAACGTTCAGTTTTTTAAATATAAGCAGTGTTGGTGTGATAATCTAATTATGCAAGAGACATCAGAAAGGAATCTTGTATTAATTTGTATAAAAATTATTTTTCAACCAAAATTTATCAATGAATGTTTTATTTTTTGAAAGAGTGTAGACTAATTTTATAAAATTGAATTGTTTGCTTCTCTTTTTATCCAGCTTCCTTCTTTATTATAAAACATATTTCCATTAATAACTGTTTTTTAAACTACACCGGATAAATGTTTATTCTATTAATATCCTAGGTTGAATGACTATAATTTATAGTCTTTTAATACGAAACTCCATTTGCAATTCAGTTATCAATAAAAAAGTGTTCAAGCTTTAAATATGAAAAACAGTGGGCCGATGTATTAAATAATTTATATTGGATTTGGAATTGCTGAAACTACTGAAACAAGCACTATCCAAGCTGTCCAAACAAAATTTCTGACTTCGGTAACTGCAAAAATCTCTACAATGCACATCTGGACATTTTTAACGGAAGACTTCTCTTGAACTTAGGATTTGAAGTAATACAGTGGATTATAGACACAACGGAAGACTTCTCTTGAACTTAGGATTTTAAGTAATACAGTGGATTATAGACACAAGTATTATAATTGAAATTTAACGTTAACTAACCCTCAACATCGCCATCTCAAGATATTTACATGTCCTGCGACCTGCCGAAGTAAAAATACCACTCCACAACGTTGAATGCACCTTCTTCCACTTTCATACCCCTGCTAGAGGGCGCGCGAGCACGTAAGAAAGACGGAATGGACATTTTTTTTCTTCACATTCTATCTCTTTCTTTCCAATGTGTTCGCCCGATCACGAGCAGCAAAGCATGGTTGCACTAGAGAAGGTTAGGGTGCTTTTACACCTTTGCATGCATACACGCGCGAACGCATGCATTTGCAAGCAAGCGGTCATGCCGTGATCCAATAAATACATGGTCTAGCCACGCGCGAGTAAAAAAAACTGAGCGAATCAGAACCTACCGCTTGATGTCTCCATCTCAGATAAATAAAGCGGCAAATGTAAGTGATTTTAAAATGTAAAATGTTAGAATTGAAATTTCTTGTAATTTTGAAATATACAAATACTTCAATTCTAATCAAATGTATTGTAATGTTGAAAATGGGCACAGGAAAATACGGATTAACTATAATTTTAGGTTATGTGTTCCATAACCTCTTCCTGGTGACATATATGTGTACAAAATAAAATTCAAATTAATTGGGAAAGTACGGAATAAATAAAATTATATAATGTAGTGACCGCGTTATATGAAATGATAATTATCATGTTTTATTAATTTAAAAATATTTTCCCTCAATTTTGGAGGAAAGTTTGATCGAAAGATATCAAATATTTATTTACAATTATCAATACTCTTGTTCACTCCCTTTTTTTACAATTTGTATTACATTCGTAATGTAATTAATACATGAAGGGTGGAACGGGAGAAGGTGGAAAGTGACTATTTTTTAAAGAACAGGTTCTTTTTTTAAGAAAATCTCAAAAATTCAAATACACACCGAGTTTAAAGGATTTGCTCGAAATCGCATTCTTGATGGTAGCAGTACGTCAAAGTTGCTTTTTCATATCCATTTAAAATAAAGACTTTTATGATCAAGGTATTTGTTATGATATTCACAAAAGGCATATATTTCAATATCTTTATGGTTCAACAGCAGAAAATGTTAATGTTATTATTTATCATTGCTTGAATACGATAAATCTCATGTCACACTGTGACACCGTCTCATTAAAAATTGATATTCTGGGAAATGAATACATTTTTTCGACAAAACTTGCTTTATCCGTGTTTATCAACTGAACATCTTGGCAGGGAAATTTAATAATTTGAAAAACAAAATAACAATTACAATTTTTGTGATGATTTTAAGACGATTTTCAGAAACCATAAAATTCTAACCTCAAAAGTAAAACTCAGTTTTCTCCGAAATGAGTTATTTTTGTATGGAACTTTTGCCCTCTGTATTCAGTAACCGTTCCACCGTTTATATGTAATATGAAATCACATTTTATCACATTAGAAATATATAATTTTCCTAAGATTCTTGAGAAAATTCAAAAAGAGTTTTGAAGATTTCAGATATTTCAAATCGAAATTTTAACAAAAAAGTTCATTTATACAAAAATGGTTGAATTTCCAACCTGAGAGATGAGTTTTCTATAAAAAATTAATTGTTAACGAAACAGTTACCTTTTTAACAAAAAGGAATGAATTTTCTACTAAAAAAAAAAATCAAATTTTGAAAGAACCAATTGCATTTTCAACTAAAGAGATACATTTTTTATAAAAAAACAAATTTTAAAGAAACAGTTACGTTTTCAAAAAAAAAAAAGAGATGAATTTTCTACTAAAAGAATTAATTTTCTGCCAAAAAATACGAATTTTCAAAAAAAAAGTCACATTTTCAACCAAAGATATGAATTTTCTATATTCAAATCGACATTTTAAGAAAAAAGTTAATTTATACCAAATAGTTGAATTTTCAACCTGAGAGATGAATTTTCTATTTTGAAAAATGAATTTTGAATGAAACGGTTACCTGTTCAAAAAAAGCAATGAATTTTCTACAAAAAAAAAACGAGTTTTTAAAGAATTTAAATCAAAATGGTTACAAATTCAATCAAAGAGATGGATTTTGAACTAAAATTATGAATCTTCAACCGAAAAAGTGAATTTTTAAATAAACAGTTACATTTTCAACCAAAAATATGAATTTTCTGCCAAAAATGATAAATTTTCAACAAAATAGTTACATTTTCAACCAAAAAGATGAATTTTATACAATAAAAAAAATTAATTTTTAAACAGTTAAATTTTCAACAAAATACATGAATATTGAACAAAATAGCTATATTTTCAACCAGAGATGAATTTTTAACTAAAATGATGAATCATCAACCGAAAAAGTGAATTTTTAACAAAGGAGTTTAACTTTAAATCAAATAGTTAAATTTTCTACCGAGATGAATTTTGAATAAAATTCTTACATTTTTAATTTTTTTGAAAATAAGACTGTCTTTCTTTTTTAATTTCGTTCAATGAAATGTTTATTAAAATGTAGGAATTTCATGAAGAATTTTAATTTGCAAATAATTTTAATATTTTATAATTATTTCTATACATTCGAATTCAAATCACTGATTTATTTGTAACTTAGACTGATTCATCTGCTAAAACGATTGGTTTGAAAAATTAATATTTTTGTTAACATTTTTTTTCTTTCTTAAAAAATCATTTTTGGTCGAAAACTCTTTTTTTGTTCAGAGATCCATAATTTTAGTTGAAAATTTATCCCTTTGGTTGAAAATGAACTTTTTCAAAAAAAATGCATGATATTTGGCTGAAGATTCAATTGTCTTGTAAAAAATTCGTCTTTTTGATTTGAAAATTCAAATATTTATTTGAAAATTAATACTTTCAGGCTGAAAATATATATTTTTTTCAAAATTTCGTCTTTTTGACATAAAAATCCAAAAATTTGGTTTATTTTTTGACAGAAAAATTTGTTGGGGTCGGAAAATCATATATTTTGTCAAAAATTTAAGCGTCCTGTAGAATAAATTGTTATTATTATTTCGATACATTCGAAATGAATAATTTATTTGTGATTTAGAATATAACAGGCAAATCAGTCATTTGAAGCAACTGATTGATTTACTCATCAATATTGACTGATTCGTCTGTCAAAACGATTGTTTTGTCAGTAGAAATGACTGATTTTTCAGTCAAAACATGCTTGATTAATTAAATCAGTTAAAAATGAACCCTTTGAATGAGAACTTACTTTTTTGTGAAAAACTCATTATATTGGGTTGAAGATTCAACTATTTAATTGAAAGTTCAAATATTTATTTGAAAATTCATATTTTAAGGCTGGAAATATATATTTTTTTTTAGACATTTCCTCTTTTCAACTTTAAAATCCAACAATTTGATTTAAATTTTGTTTCTTTCTAGTCTGAAAAATCTGTTTTAGTCGAAAACTCATCTTTTTTGTTGAAAATCTATCAGTCCTGCAGGAAAAAATTATTTAGCGTAAAATTGTTTATTTAAAATTTATGGTTAATTTTAATTTGTTATTAAACTGTAGAAATTTCATGAAGTATTTTAATTTACAAACAATGTTACTATTTTATGATTTATTCTTTACATTTGAATTCAAATTACTGATTATTTGAGAATATAACAGACAAATCAGTCATTTGAAGCAACTGATTGATTTACTCATCAATATTGACTGATTCATCTGTAAAAATTATTGTTTTGTCAGTAAAAATGACAAATTTATTCATTCAATTATTTTCAGTGGAAATATTTGGCTCGAAAAATCAACAACTTGGGTGACGTTTTTTTTTCTTTCTTAAGTGAAAAATCTCCTTTAGTGGAAAAAGCAACTACTTTTTAAAAAAAATGTATCTTCGATGTGTATAACTGTTTTTCATTAAAAATTGAAATCTTCTTTTGTTGAAATATAAACTATTGCATCTTTTCTTAAGAATTTATCTTTTTTGGTCGTCAATTAAAAAACTTGTTTAAAAGTTGAACTGTTTTGTTAGAAACTAATTCTTTTGGTTGAAGGTCCATTTTTTTAGTTAAAAATTAACTTCTTTTGCGAAAAAATCATATTATCGGGTTCGAGATTCAACTGTTTTGTAAAAAAATCGTCTTTTTGACTTGTAAATTCAAAAATTTGCTTTCAATTTTCTTTTTTTTTTGACAAAGAAACCTATTTGGGTTGAAAAATCATCTATTTTGTTAAAAATCTGAGCATCCTGTAGAAAAAAATTGTTAAGTCTAAAATTATGTATTAAATATTTATGGTTAACTTTTATTATTTATTAAAATGTAGAAATTTCATGAAGAATTTTAATTTGCAAATAATGTTACTAGTTTATTACTAATTCTTTACATTTACATTTGAAGTGACTCGTTGATTCAGTCATTTGATTTGACTTATTGATTCTGTCATTTAAAGTGACTGGTTGATTCAGTCATTTGAAGTGACTCGTTGATTCAGTCATTTGATGTGACTTATTGGTTCTCTCATTTGAATTACTGCTGGATTCAGTCATTTGACGTGACTGATTTATTCAGTCATTTGAAATGACTGATTAATTCAGTCATCTTAAATTACAGTAAATGTCACTAGAAGTATGAGACTTGATTTCTGTAAATTTATTGGTTATGTATATTGAAAAATCGATTCATTCAGTCATTTGAAGTGACTGAATGATTTAGTCACTTGAAGTGACTGATTGAGTCAGTCATTTGATGTGACTGATTCAGTCATTTGATGTGACTGATTCAGTCATTTGAAATGACTGGTTGATTCAGTCGTTTGAAGTGACTTATTGATTATTTCATTTGAAGTGATTGGTTGATTCAGTCATTTGAAGTAAATGATTGATTCAGTCGTCTCAAGTGACTGATCGATTCAGTCATTTGACGTGACTTATTGATTCTTTCATTTGGAGTGACTGTTTGATTCAGACATTTGAAGTGACTTGTTGATTCAGTCATTTGATGTGACTTATTGATTATTTCATTCGAAGTGATTGGTTGATTCATTCATTTGATGTGACTTATTGATTATTTCATTTGAAGTGATTGGTTGATTCAGTCATTAGGAGTGAATGATTGATTCAGTCGTCTCAAGTGACTGATTGATTCAGTCATTTAAAGTGAATGATTGATTCAGTTGTCTCAAGTGACTGATTGGTTTAGACTTCCCAAGTGACTGATTGATTCAGACACTTGAAGTGAGTGATAGATTCAGTTATCAATGCTGACTAATTCATATGTTGAAATGTTAGTCAGTAAAAGTACGAGACTTGATTTCTGTGAATTTATTTGATATGAATATTGCAAAATCGATTCATTCAGTCGACACAAGTGACTGATTGAATTAGTCATTTGAAGTGACTGAATGAGTCAGTCATTTGATGTCAGTGCTTCTGTCATTTGAAGTGACTGTTTGATTCAGTCATTAGAAGTGACTGATTGATTCAGTCGTCTCAAGTGACTGATTGATTCAGTCATTTTAAGTGACTGGTTGATGCAGTCATTAGAAGTGAATGATTGATTCAGTCATCTCAAGTGACTGATTGATTCAGTCATTTGATGTGACTTATTGATTCTTTCATTTGAAGTGACTGGTTTTCTTTCAGTCATTTGAAGTGACTGGTTGATTCAGTCATTTGAAGTGACTGGTTGATTCAGTCATTTGAAGTGACTGGTTGATTCAGTCATTAGAAGTAAATTATTGATTCAGTCGTCTCAAGTGACTGATTGATTCAGTCATTTGATGTGACTCGTTTATTCAGGCATTTGATGTGACTTACTGATTCTGTCGTTTGAAGTGACTGATTGAGTCAGTCATCTTAAATGACTGATTGATTCAGACACTTGAAGTGACTGGTAGATTCAGTTATCAATACTGACTGATTCATCTGTTAAAATGTTAGTCAGGAGAAGTATGAGACTTAATTTCTGTGAATTTATTTGATATGGATATTGAAAAATCGATTAAATTTGCAATAAAAATTACGCCATAAAGTGCATTCTAATGCAGAATAAGTCACCCGTTACGTCCCTAGGTTACATGCGGAACAATCACAAGTCGCGACGTTTCCTTATGGAACCCATAAAATATCGCAGGGCAGATTGTTATTTAAATGCCTTGCACTTTTCTCAGTTCACTTCCCTCAATCATTGTACACCTTCCGCCAGTGGTTCTCAATTTCATCCAAAATTCCTGCATTCAACAAATTTAACTGTTTATCAGTCAAATTTCATTGATTAAGCGCTAAATTTCGCTGATTTTAATTATAAGTATACTTATCGCTGATTCAGATTTTTGATAGTACTACTATATTTTGGTTTGAAAACTGTATTATTTTGTTGAAAATTTGATTTGTTGAAAATTCATCAATTTTTTTAATTATGCATCCTTTTTGGTTGATATTTTAACTATTTTCGTAGAAAATTCAAATATTTAGTTGAAAATCAACTTTTTTAAACAAATTAATTTTTTTTGTCTAGAAAATTGAACATTTTCGGTAAAATTTTTGTTCTTGCTTGACTGAACAATTTTTTGGGGCGAAAAATGATATATTTTGTCAAAACTTCGCCTGTTTGGGTTAAAAATTTAACTTTTTGTAACAAATTCAACGATTTGGTTGTAAATTCATATTTTTGGTTGAAAAATTCAAATGTTTTGCAGAAAATTCCTCTTTTTGGCTAGAAAATTCAACTATTTAATTGAAAATTCAAATATTTGTTTGAAAATTCATATTTTTCAAAAAAGAATGCAACTGTTTTTTTGAAGTTCTCCTTTTTGGCTCCAAAATTCATCAATTTATTTGACATTTTTTTTCTTTCTTGATTGAAAAATCTTTTTTGGTCGAGAAATCAACTATTTTGTGAAAAATTTGTATTTTTGGTTGACTTAAACTGTTATTGACATAAAATTAAAATACTTTTTGGTTACAATATTAACTATTACATTTTTTTATAAGAATTCATCTTTTTTGGTTGTAAAATTCCATTCGTTGTTTAAAAGTTGAACTACTTTGTTGAAAAATAATTTTTTTTAAGGAGAGATTATTTTAGTTGAACATTCATCCCCTTGGTTCAAAATGTTATTATTTTATTAAAAATTCGTCTTTTTGAGTTATAAATTGAACTATTTTGGTAGAAAATTCAACTATTTGGTTGAAAAGTAACTTTGATGTTGAAAATTCAACTTTTTTGTGGAAAATTTATATTTTCGGCTTGAAAATTCAATAATTTAGTTAAAATTTTGGTTCTTTCTTGAGCAAAAAATCTTTTTGTGTCGAAAAATTATCTATCTTGTTAAAAATGGATTTTTTTGGTTGAAGATTCATCATTCGAGTTGAAAATTCAACCCATTGGTTAGAAATGTAACTATTGCGTTGAAAATTCGTCTTTTTGCGTTAAAAATTTAACTATTTGAGTAGAAAATTAAATTATTGGGTTGAAAATTAAATTTTTTGTTGAAAATTTATTTTTTTGGATTGAATATTCAATTTTTTTGTAGAAAATTCATCTTTTTAGCTGAAAAATTCAACGATTTGGTTGAAAATTCAACTATTTAGTTAAAAATTCAAATATTTGGTTAAAAATTCATACTTTAGGGTTGAAAATTCAACTGCTTTTATAAAATTTCTTCTTTTTGATTGAAATATTAAATAATGCGTCTTTCTTTGAAAATTGATCTTTTTTGGTTGAAAATTCAGCTACTTGGTAAAAGGTTGCACTACTTTGTTTAAATTTTATTTATTTTTTTGAATATTCATCATTTAATTGAAAATTCATACCTTTGGTTGAAAATGTAATTATTTTGCTAAAAAGTCGTCTTCTTGGGTTAAAAATTAATTTATTTTGGCAGAAAATTCAACAATTTGGTTGAAAAGTAACTTTTATGTTAAAAATTCACATTTTTGGGTGGAAAATTCAACTTTTTTAAATTTTTCTCTTTCTTGACTGAAAAATATTTTTTGGTTGAAAAATCAATGATTTTGTTAAAAATTTGTATTTTTACATTATTTAAACTGTTCTTGATTTAAAACTAAAATTTGTTTTGGCTGAAAATCAATATTTTTGGTTGAAAATTTAATAATTCCATTTTTTTAAATTTTATCTTCTTTAGTTGAAAATTCAACTCTTTTCGTAGAAAATTCAACTATTTAGTTGAAAATCAACTTTTTTATAGGAATTTCATTTTTTCGGCTAGAAAATTCAACATTTTCGCTAAAATTGTTGTTCTTGCTTGACTGAAAAATTTTTTGGGGCGAAAAATTATCTACTTTGTCAAAAATTCACCTGTTTGGGTTAAAAATTCAACTTTTTGTCAAAAATTCAACGATTTGGTTGTAAATTTATATTTTTTGTTGGAAACTTAAAGTGTTTTCCAGAAAATTCATCTTTTTGGCTTTAAAATTCAACTATTTAAATGAAAATTCAAATAATTTTTTCAAAATTCATATTTTTAATAAAGAATACAACTGTTTTTTTTTGTTGTTGTTGAAAATTCACCTTTTTGGCTTGAAAATTCATCAATTTATTTAACATTTTTTTTCTTTCTTGACTGAAAAATCTTTTTTGGTCGAAAAATCAACTATTTTGTTAAAAATTTGTATTTTTGGTTGACTTAAACTGTTATTGACATAAAATTAAAATATTTTTTGGTTGAAATATTAACTATTGAATTTTGTAATAAGAATTTATCTTTATTGGTTGTAAATTACCATTAGTTGTTTAAAAGATGAACTAATTTGTTGAAAAATCATTTTTTTTGTTTAAAGAGACATTATTCAATTTATTTGTGGAAAATTTATATTTTCGGCTTGAAAATTCAACATTTTGGTTAACATTTTGGTTCTTTCTTGAGTGAAAATCTTTTCGGATCGAAAAATTATATATTTTGTTAAAAAATCATTTTTTTGTTTAAAGAATCATCATTGGAGTTGAAACTTCAACATTTTCGCTAAAATTTTTGTTCTTTCTTGACTGAAAATCTTTTTGGGGCAAAAAATTATCTACTTTGTCAAAAAATTCGTCTGTTTGGATTAAAAATTCAACTTTTTGTAAAAAATTCAACGGTTTAGTTGTAAATTCATATTTTCGGTTTGAAAATTCAAGAGTTTTACAGAAAATTCGTCTTCTTGGCTTTAAAATTCAACTATTTAATTGAAAATTCAAATATTTGTTTCAAAATTCATATTTTTGAATAAAGAATGCAACTGTTTTTTTTTTGTTTTTTTTTGAAAATTCACCTTTTTGGCTTAAAATTTCATCAATTTTATTTAACATTTTTTTCTTTCTTGACTGAAAAATCTTGTTCAGCCGAAAAATCAACTATTTTTTTAAAAATTTGTATTTTTGGTTGACTTAAACTGTTATTGACATTATATTAAAATATTTTTTGGTTGCGACATTAACTATTGAATTTTTTAATAAGAATTTATCTTTTTTGGTTGTAAAATGCCATTAGTTGTTTAAAAGTTGAACTGCTTTGTTGAAAATAAATTTTTTGTTTTGTTTGAAGAGACATTATTTTAGTTGAAAATTCATCCCCTTGGTTCAAAATGTTATTAAAAATTCATGTTTTTGAGTTATATATTCAACTATTTGAATAGAAAATTGAACTATTTGGTTGAAAGGTAACTTTTATGTTGAAAATTCATATTTTCGGCTTAAAAATTTAACAATTTGGTTAAAATTTTGGTTCTTTCTTGAGTGAAAAATCTTTATCGGTCGAAAAATTATCTACCTTCTTAAAAATTCATTTTTTTTTTATGTTTCATCATTCGAGTTGAAAATTCAACTATTTCAATAGAAAACTCAATTATTTGGTTAAAAATTAATTTTTTTTATAATCCATATTTTTGGATTAAAAATTGAACTGTTTTGTAAAAAAATCGTCCTTTTAGCTGAAAAATTCAATAATTTGGTTGAAAATTAAAATATTTAGTTAAAAATTCATATTTTAGGGTTGAAAATTCAAATGCTTTTATAGAAATTTCATCTTTTTGGGTTGAAGATTCAACAATTTGGTTCAAATTTTTGTTCTTTTTGGACTGAAAGCTATTTTCTGGTCGAAAAATCATATCTTTTTTAAAAATTCGTCTGTTTCGTCAAAATTCAACTATTTTGGTAGAAAATTCAAGTACTTGGTTCAAAATTCATATTTTCGAGTGGAAAATTTAACTATTTTGTAGAAAATTCAACTATTTAATTGAAAATTCAAATATTCAATTGAAAATTTTAATATTTTCTTAAAATGTCGTATTTTTTATTACTTCAACAGTTTTTGATTGAAAATTAATATCTTTTTGATTGAAATATTAAATAATGTATCTTTCTTTGACAATTGATCTTTTTTGGTTGAAAATTCAACTGTTTGGTTAAAAGTTGAACTACTTTGTTAAAACATTTTTTTTCTTGAATATTCATTATATTAATTAAAAATTCATACCTTTAGTTGAAAATTTAACTATTTTGCTAAAAAGTCGTCTTTTTGGATTGAAAATTAATTTATTTTGGCAGAAAATTCAACAATTTGGTTGAAAAGTAACTTTTGTGTTCAAAATTCACATTTTGAGGTGGAAAATTCAACGGTTTTATATTTTTTTCTTTTTTGGTTGAAAAATAAATGATTTTGTTAAAAATTTGTATTTTTAGATTACTTAAACTATTTTTGATTTAAAACCAAAATCTGTTTTGGTTGAAAATTAATCCTTTTGGTTGAAAATTTGATAGTTCCACTTTTTTTTAAATTTATCTTCTTTAGTTGAAAATTCAACTACTAAGTTTACAGTTGAACTAATTTGTTAGAAAATAATTTATTTGTTTAAAGATTCATCATTTTACTTGAAAATGTGTACCTTTGGTTTAAAATTGAAACTCAATTGAAAATGCAACTATTTTGTTGAAAACTCGTCTTTTTTGGATGAATTCAATTTTTTTATTTAAAATTAAAACCTGTTTTGGTTGGAAATTCAACCGCTTGGTTAAAAGTTAAACTACTTTGTTGAAAATTAATTATTTTTGTTGAGGATTCATCTTTTGGTTGAAAATTTGCATTTTTTAGTAGAAAATTCAACTATACGGTTAAAATTTATCCATTTTGTTGAAAGCTATTTTTTTGAGAAATTTTGTCTTTTTGGATTAAAAATTCAACAATTGGGTTGAAAATTCAACCATATAATTGAAAATTAAAATATTTTCTTAAAAATTCACATTTTCGGTTTGATAATACAACTATTTAATAAAAATGATAAATAACACTAAACATTTTTAAAAAAGGGGAAAGGGGGGAAAATTAGGTGAAAATTTTCGATTTTAGTTCTTTTAGGGGATTTTTCAAATTGAAGGGGGGAAATAATGAAAAAGGGGACTAGGTAAAAAAGGGGAAAGGGGGGAAAATTAGGTGAAAATTTTCGATTTTACTTCTTTTAGGGGATTTTTCAAATTGAAGGTGGGGAAATAATGAAAAAAGGGACTAGGTAAAAAAGGGGAAAGGGGAAAAAATAAGGTGAAAATTTTCGATTTTAGTTCTTTGAGGGGATTTTTCAAATTGAAGGTGGGGAAATAATGAAAAAGGGGACTGGGTAAAAAAGGGGGAAAATTAGGTGAAAATTATCGATTTTAGTTCTTTTAGGGGATTTTTCAAATTGAAGGTGGGGAAATAATGAAAAAGGGGACTAGGTAAAAAAGGGGGAAAATAAGGTGAAAATTTTCGATTTTAGTTCTTTTAGGGGATTTTTGAAATTGAAGGGGGGAAATAATGAAACACGGGAACTAGGTTAAAAAGGGGAAAGGAGGAAAAATTAGGTGAAAATTTTTGATTTTAGTTCTTTAAGGGGATTTTTCAAATTGAAGGGGGCGAAATAATGAAAAAGGGGGCTAGGTAAAAAAGGGGAAAGGGGAAAAAATAAGGTGAAAATTTTCGATTTTAGTTCTTTTAGGGGATTTTTCAAATTGAAGGGGGAAAATAACGAAAAAGAGGACTTGGTAAAATAGGGGAAAGGGGGAAAAATTAGGTGAAAAGTTTCGATTTTAGTTCTTTAAGGGGATTTTTCAAATTGAAGGGGGGCGAAATAATGAAGAAGGGGACTAGATAAAAAGGGGAAAGGGGGGAAAAATTAGGTGAAAATTTTAGATTTTAGTTCTTTTAGGGGATTTTTCAAATTTAAGGGAGGGGGGAAATAAAAAAGAGGACAAGGTAAAAAAGGGGAAAGGGGGGAAAATGAGGTGAAAATTTTCGATTTTAGTTCTTTCAGGAGATTTTTCAAATTTAAGGTGGGGAAATAATGAAAAATGGGAAAAATTAAGTGAAATTTTTCGATTTTAGTTCTTTCAGGGGATTTTTCAAGTTGAAGGTGGGGAAATAATGAAAAAGGGGAAAAATTAAGTGAAAATTTTCGATTTTAGTTCTTTTAGGGGATTTTTCAAATTGAAGGTGGGGAAATAATGAAAAAGGGTACTGGGTAAAAGAGGGGAAAAATTAGGTGAAAATTTTCGATTTTAGTTCTTTTAGGGGATTTTTGAAATTGAAGGGGGGAAATAATGAAAAAGGGGACTAGGTAAAAAAGGGGAAAGGAGGAAAAATTAGGTGCAAATTTTTGATTTTAGTTCTTTAAGGGGATTTTTCAAATTGAAAGGGGGCGAAATAATGAAAAAGGGGACTAGGTAAAAAAGGGGAAAGGGGAAAAAATAAGGTGAAAATTTTCGATTTTAGTTCTTTCAGGGGATTTTTCAAATTAAAGGGGGAAAATAACGAAAAAGGGGACTAGGCAAAAAAGGGGAAAAGGGGGAAGTTTGCACTCAAGATGGTGGAATTTGAATAGCTTTTGGGTGAAAACCGCATTAGGAATGTAAAGTCCGTTAAATTGATGTAAAAGATTTGTATAATGTGTTTTGACAGGCCATGCCCGTCTGGTAGATGAGTGATATCGACGCTCATAGGGAGGCGTTTCGGGGGCGGATTTGGTTCCTGAGGGACTTGCTGCACGTCTCAATTCCTCTTCTGAACCACCAGACGTTTCGGAATTCAAAATAAGTGAAGAATAAAACCGACATTTGAGGAGAGATAATCAAAGTGATTTTTTCTAAAATAATATTTCTTCTAGGTTACTATCATCGATAATCTGCAGTTTACCACTCCCCGTTCAAAATTAATGATTTATTGAGATATGAACTTCTATGGCTCTGGGAATTAATTTAATTTATTTATTTATCATTAATTTTAGGAAACATTGGATTTTCAACAAAATACATGAAAATTTTTAATTAAAAAAGATCAATTTTCAAACAATAGTTAAATTTTCAAACAGAAAATATCATTTTTCAACCTACAATGGAATAGTATTATTTCCAGTTGAAAACATTATTTTTCAACTAAAAGAAATTAATTTTCACCAAAATAGTTATTTTAATAATAAAATTATTGTAACTTGAAATAAAAAATAATTGAATTTAACAAAAAAGACTAATTTACAACCAAATAGTTTAACATTCAACAAATTAGTAAATTTTTACTCATAAATATTAATTTTCAACCAAAAAACATATTTTTTCAATCTAAAATGGAATAGTGTAATCTTAATTTAAAATAAATTATTTTTCAACTAAAGGAAATAAATTTTCAACAAAATAGGAAATTTTAAATTACAAAAATATTAATTTAAACGAAATAGTTTAATCTTCAACCAATGAGATACATTTTCAACTAAAATGATGAATCGTCTTATAGTGTAATTTTCAGTTAAAAATTATAATTTTCAACCAAAATAAACAAATTTTCAACAAAATAGTTCAATTTTCAATTAAAAAAGATTAATTCTCAACGAAAAGTGTAATAGATAGTTAATATTTCAACCAAAAATTATTTTAATTTTAAATCAAAAATAGTTAAATTTAGAAAAAAATAGTTTACAACCAAATAGTTGAACATTCAACGAATTAGTTAAATTTTTAACAACAAAAAAATGAATTTTTAAAAAAGGACTTACACTTTCAACCAAGAAATTTAATTTTCAACAAAAAAGAATAATTTTCAACCAAATAGTTGAATTTTTAACTAATAGAGATACAATTTTCAACAAAAATGGAATAGTTAAATTTTCAGTTAAAATAATAATTTTTAAAGAAATAATTTTAAAAAAAGGTGGTTAAATTTTCAACCAAAGAGATTAATTTTCTACAAAATAATTTAATTTTTAACCAAGAAGATTATTTTTCTACCAAAAAGGATGATTTTTTAACCAAATACATGAATTTCCTATCAAATAGTTGAATATTAAAAAAAAAAAAAAATTTCAATCAAGTAGTTTAATTTTTAACCAAAAAAGGTCAATTTTAAACAAAAATGAAGATTCTTCATCCAACAAAAAAAAATTAATTCTCAAACAGAATTGTCATAGTTGATGTAAAGATTATGGTTATGGGCCTCAATCGTGATGACCCTAATAATGATGGGATATTGGGAGTTTAAACTGCTGGCTGAGACAAAAGAACTGTGGTCTTCTGGGGATCAGAAAAGATCAGTTTAAGATCACTTTAAGACAGGGCTATACCTGCCTATACTGTTGTCTTAAGTTGGTCTTTCTTTTTACGAGGGAGTGTATGAGGAATATCCTAAAATTATAAACTTGAAATAGTTCCTTGAGCATAAGTAAAATGCGAGAATTAGGAAGGGTCATCAGTAGTAGTAAGATAATAAATACAAATAATGTGAAACGAATGAAAGAAAGAGAGAATAATGGAAATATGAATTAAAAAACTACAAACAGAACACACGTGCATACACGTACACACATGATCGCAGCGAGATGACCTCCGCAAATATGCTATCAAGGTCGCGAGAGGCCAGCGTATCCACACAGACCTCAGCGGAATTTTTTTAAATTGAAATGTTTCCTGCTACTAATGAAAAGGTAGCTGCTGAGAAATGCAACTTAAGGCAATCGTTTTATAGTCCAAACGTTCATCCGTCCATACCTATTCCATCAAAATATCTTAGTAATCAAAATTCCCCACCTGTAACCACAGACGCGGTAGGTTACAAAGAGCATCAATAGGAAATCTATCGAGGCAGTCGTTCGATCCACATGTGATGAACAAGTATACTCTAATCAGAAGTATTTTTCTCGGAAAAATTCCATAAAACGCGCCCGTCGAGTTGGAAACGTCGATCCCTAAAGTCACCCTTATGGTTCTTTAGGGCGATATGTAATTCGTACATATTAAAAATTCAAAATTAAAGCAAAAGCCGCGTTTTGGTAAAATAATAGACGGCGCCGCGAAACAAGAAGAAAACCTTAATTCACTACACAGTGGAATCTCAAAATTATGGTGAAGTAAATGAACCGAGTTGATGTTTGGGCTCATATAAACAAAGTATAAAAGAGACTAAGAGAATTTTAAGGTACACTCAATCTCTTGGTTTGAAGCCACTTATACAATGTTTAAGTGAGAATAAATAATAATGTGACAGTGGGAGTTAGTGTCTTGCGCGCCGAACACATATATGTACGTGTGTGTACTGTGACACTGGTCGAGCTAGCTTCGCAGTGTGCATCGCTTGTCTTGAAACATATTTGACAGCCCACTAGGCAAGGCCACGATAAGGGCCAACCTATAACCATTTTCGTTCCCTTGCCTTATGGTTGGTGATAAGTTAATCTAAGCAGATTGGTCATTACAGTGTCAAGTTTGCCACAGGTATGGATTTTTTTGTTCAAACAATTTTTCGAAAAATTACATTATTTTTTATAATTTTACAATTCTTATAAATAAACTAAACATCCTATCAAAAATCCAACAACACCATTACATTCGTCTTGGAAACCCTACTGAAAATTTGCACGTGAATTTACACGTGCATCTCTAGGTGCCAATTTTGAAAAATCCACGTCGATTTTCAGGTATATTTCCACGTGCATTTTGAGCTACTGCTCTAATTTCTCTCAATTGTGATTTTTCACTCAAATTTACAAGTGCAATTTCACGTATAAAATATATTTGCCGAATTTATATAAAGTGACGCATTACACGAAGGTTTACACGTGCATTTCCAGGTGAAAAATATATTGGCCAAATTTCAACCAAGTAACATGTCACACGTGCATTTCCACGAGAATAATAGATAAGCTAAATTGGCTAAGCGACATGTTAAACGTGGATTTTCAAACGCATTTCCACATAAACAATATATTGGCCGACTTTCAACCAAGTGACATTTTACACCTGTAGTTTCCCATGGATTTACACGTGCATTTCCACGTTTAAAATGTCATTTATGGCCAATCTATTATTCTCCTGGAAATGCGCGTGTGAAATGTTACTTGGTTGAAATTTGGCCAATATATTTTTCACCTGGAAATGCACGTGTAAACCTTCGTATAATGTTTCACTTGATATAAATTTGGCAAATATATTTTACACGTGGAATTCCATGTGTAAATTTGCGTGAAAAATCGGACTTGCGAAAAATTGGAACAGTACCTCAAAATGCACGTGGAAATATACCTGTAAATCCACATGGATTTTCCAAAATTGACACCTAGAGATGCACGTGCAAATTTTCAGTAGGGAATATCTAGGGGCGCTTTCTTTTCTTTAACAAGTTTTCAAATAATTAGCGCATTTTTTTAAGACACAAAAAATAAAAAAAATAAAATAAAAATTTTTGATCGAGAAAGAGTTTTCATATAGTATAAATTTTTAGCTTATAATATTAACAATTGAAAAAGTTAAAATTTTGTTCGTAAAATTCAATTTTTCAAAACAAACAAAAATTTCGTGAGTTTTTCAAGTATGTGAGATACTCTAAAGACACTTATAATACATATAAATTACTTTAACGTACTTGAAAGTATACCTCTAAATTTTGATAAGTAAAAAGGTTTAGTAGTTGTGAAGTTATACGAGTGGATGATCAAAAAACGAACAGGGTCAGATTGAATCAGAGTGTAGATGTTCGAAAAAATAGATGTGTACACGGAGGATTAGCAGAAAAAATACGCACCTAGATATTTCGGAGACAATCTAAAGATTTTTTTAGTTTTTCAATATGACGCTTAGTTTGTTTATAATTAATTACAAAAGTTTCAAAGCCATATACTTATGGTGCAAACTTTAATGTCGTGAAAATTCAACTGCTTTATTGAAAATTTATATATTTTGTTGAAAAATCATCTTTTCCGTTGGAAAATTAATGTTCTTGTTTGATAATTTATATTTTAGGTTGAAAATTTAATTGTTTGGTTGAAAGTAATCTGAGGTAATTCACAGTAATCCGCTTCCGCTAGATCGCATTTTTAAGAGTTGTTTCCCCCGGATAACTGATAACGTATAACGTAAAATACAACTCATTTTATATTTCCCTAAATTAGTAACACTGTACTGTTTTTATGTCTTAAAAAGGGGAAAAAACAGATTCAATCGAGGATTCAATAAATACAATTTTTCAGAAAAATAAGCTTGCCCCTTAATTTTATGAAAAGAAGCTTATAATGATGAAAAGAAAGTTAGAGGAATGGAATACATGACAAATAGAAACTGCTAATCAAAGAAACGCGATTGTGTAACACTGTCAATTTGATTAATACAATAAGCAGGCAATATTGTGAAACTTTAGAATTGGCTCCGTATGACCTCCACCAATATAACGTATTTTCAAGTTACTCTTTCAAAAAGAAAGAAATGTAATTATTTAATGTATTTTCCTTTTGCTTATTCGCGCACTGATCCTCAGAAAAATTTTCGCGACTACACTTCAAATATAAATTATTAAAATATCACAAATTATTAGTGAAGTTCTATTAAATTTATTTCAGAAAAGTGAGCCACTAAAGATTAGTGCACAATTAATGACTTGGTTATGTGAAATAATCACTTGATGGTTGCTTGATTCTTAGGGGCCCTCCATAAACTACGTTACCAATTTTTGAAACCTTTTTGAAAAACCTTCTGCTTTCAAAATGTATCTTTTCTGGTAGAACAGTCATATTTCTTGTTTGAAAATTACGCTTCTTATGAAAATACAACTGTGTTCTGAAAAAGTCATTGTCCTTGGCTTGATTCTTATGAATATTATTAATCTTCTTGCGACACGTGTAGCAAATATAACTGATGACAATATAAAATATGAATCATTTTCAGGCCTGTCCAGAGAGGAGAAATTTGGCCGAAATTGCTCATTTGCCAGATGGGATTTTTTCAACTCCACTGGCCTCTACTCATTCAAATTTACGAGAGCGACCACCACCCCAAGCCTCTGGAGATTAATAGAGGGAAGTGGTGTTCGAACGCAAAACATGTGGCCTTTGAGTCGATTTCCCCTCTTTGGGAAGGTTTAGATTCTCTAAAATATACACACATATTGCGAATCTGTATTATTTTTATGTCTTCAAAGGAAAAAAGCAGAAAGATGAAATACAAATATCTTAGAAAAATAAGCTCCCCTTGAAACCATCTTACGAATTATCAAATACTTCTGAAGGACAAGTGAGATAGCGACTGAAGTATATAAATAGGACTGAAATATCTTGTAAAATATACATTGGATACACTACAATAGCTAGAAAAAATGAGGGTTGTTGGTGCTTTCCTCTTCGTTTTGACGGTTCTGGTCAATTCCATTGGTAAATATATAATATTTTAATATACCGAAAACCAGGATAAGTATGGATCGTTCCAGGGTAAATCGAGGCCTTCATTCCATACAGCTCCATGTTTCGTTTAGACAGTGTAATTCAACTTTTTCGTTAAATGACAAATTTTTAAACAATTTAAAAAAAATCTAATCACACAAATCTTTTCAAAATTTAAAAAGCTTGTATTAAAAAAAAAAGTTTAAATCGGATGAATAGTGTAGGCTGAAAATTAATTTTTCCACTCTGCCAACACGCGACGCACAGTGGTGCAAAAAATGTACCCGTGGACAAATCAATTTTCAGCCTACACTATTCATCCGATTTGAAAGTTTTTTTTTTTTTAATGAAAGCTTTTTAAATTTTGAAAATATTTGTATTATTAGATTTTTCAAATTGTTTAAAAATTTGTTATTTAACAACAAAGTTAAATTTTTTTTTAACTTTTCCCAAGTGTCATTTCTTTTAAGACATTTAGATTGATCAAAAAAAATCTTAAAACAGTGTAACAACTATAAGGGAATAATTTCCGGTTGGTTAGAATAATTTAAAAAATTGTTATTGTGTTATGAACAAATTCATGAAGAAAAGTCATTTTTTGGGATTAGCAATGTGTAGCTCATTGAAATTAATAGATTTTGTATAAAATGTGAGATAAATGAATGCTTCATTACCATTAATTAAGAATAGATGCTTCTTGGTAATAGTTTGTACAATTTTTATAAACAAATTCACAATTTGGCGACTTTTCAATGAATAGGCTCAATTTTTGATTACGGAATCTACTAGGTACGTCTTTCCGATGAAATAATGTGAAGAGGCTCAGGAAGTGCCAAATAAAGACCTGAAAAGAGGTTGAGGATATAATACAAGAAAATCATCTCCAATCAAGATGCACGAAGACTTGTTACACTTTTTGTTGTGTTCTGCTGACCTTTATCTGGGAAGCTTGAGATATCAGTTTCCTCAAATTGAGAGATCACTTCTTCCAGAAGCTAAAGCACTACTTTTGAATACTACGTGAATTCATTAGATTGAGAAATAAGCGAAGATGTCAATCGGCATAAAATGGACACAAAATGCATTTGTTTATAACAATTGTTTAACGAATTATTAATTGTTGTCAATTTGCAAAGTAGCATAGCAAAGAGTCATCGGAAAGACTTTCTTCCTTGATTGCGTATACAAAAATTGATCCTATTCATTGTAACTGTGAATTTGTTTATAAAAATGGTATAAATAATGAAAAATTGTTATCAATTTGCAAAATATCATAGGAAAGGTTCATTGGAAAGACATTCCTAGTTGACTCCGTAAATAAACATTGAGCCTATTAATTGAAAAATCGCCAAACTGTGAATTT
This sequence comes from Andricus grossulariae, assembly GCA_011634705.1. Lineage (NCBI taxonomy): Eukaryota > Metazoa > Arthropoda > Insecta > Hymenoptera > Cynipidae > Andricus > Andricus grossulariae. The sequence continues at coordinate 251,437,370 of JAABKJ010007545.1, read as the reverse complement.
GTTTATAAAAATTGTTTAAATACTGAATAATTGTTATCAATTTGCAAAGTATTATAGCGAAGAGTCATTGGGAAGACATACCCACTTGATTTGGTAAACAAAAATTGAGCCTCATCATTGAAAAGTTACCAAACTATGAATTTGTTTATAAGAACTGTTTTAAAAATTACCAAGAAGAATATATTCATAATTAATGATGAAAAAAAATTCATTTCTCTCCCGTTTGACACAAAATATATTATTTTCAATGAGCTCAACATTGCCAATCCCAAAAAATGACTTTCCTTCGTTAATTTGTTTATAACGCAATAAAAATTTTTTTTTTTCATTCTAAACAACTGGAAATTATTTCCATATAGTTGTAACAGTGTTTTAAAACTTCCATGATCAATCTGAATGCCTTAAAAGGAATGGCATTCTGGAACAGTTTTGAAAAAATTCAAATTTGTTGTTAAATAACAAATTTCTAAACAATTTAAGGAAAAATATACTTTCACTCTATACTTTCCTGAATGTTTATTCGTGTATTATGCAATTTTCTGTGCATCTTATAAAAAATATCCTCAAGATATATGGTAAAATAATATTGAGAAAAAAATGTTTCTACTTTATCCATACCTACCCATCGTGATCCATACTCATCTCGAGTTGACGGTATTTTTCTAGCTATCAGCAGACCGAGTCTTATGAACGAAAGATTTTCTTCGCGTCTGTTTTCTGAGCTTTTAACGAACGATACTTTTCAGAGTCTCCATCTAGTAGGCACAAACTATAACCAAGGGTTTAGTTAAAGTATTTTTGACTTAAGATTTCACATCAAGTTTTCATACATTTTTATGGGAGAGTAAATACGTGTCACGTGTAGATGGTGCTGTGTTTTTGCCGGTAGTAAATAACTCGGTATAAAACTGCAAGTTGTACGTTATTTTGTAAAGCTTATACAGTATTTCAGTGAAAGAAATTCAAAGCAATTTCAAAATGCGAAGATTTTGTCGTTCATCTGACAACTTTTTCAAATTGTGGGTTAACTCTTTCTGAACGCTAGCCCTTCATATTGAATAACTGAAAGATTGATTTAAATAAAATATTTCCCCGATGTTTCAGTTTGCCCCAGTGGTATTCAGGTCGCAGGCGGATACTACCCTCATCCTGATGACACGGTGTTTCCTCCAACATCACATAAACACCAGAGTGTTTTCTTCAGTGACCCACATCTGGGAGAATGCAAATGTGTTTGCGGTTCTAAGACGGATAAAAATGTTGCAAGCAATTAAAACATGAAAAATTATACTTTTTAATGAGAAAAGTATACCATCGAATAAAATAAATATACGAAAAACACAGGCTTTCATTTCATACCCTACAGAATTTTATTGCACCATTCAGTTTCACTCGCAGGAAGAGACACTGATAAAGAACTTTTTTTACATTGATGAACCTTTAGGGGCCATTCAATCTCGCTAGGGATCACGCGAGCCTGTAGCCGATGGAAAGGCTTAAGGTGCTTCAAAAAGTGAGCGCCTGCCTTCGGTCAACCATGGGTACACTCAGTGGCGCTTTGGCCGTTTCCAGGCGCAGAAAATTCAGCATATTTTCAATTAACAAAGAAGAAACAATAACAAGACCATTTTTCGAAAAAAGGGCTCTAGTCATGCACATGTATAAGCCTTCAGATTATGTGGTACAAATATTACATCAAACAATTCATCCTTGTAGCCGTATTTTGTATTATTCTAAGCACCGACGCGTTTGAAGCACCTTAAGGTGCTTCCTCAGGCTCGTTTTTTAGCCCATGTATTACAAATGGCGTGTTTCATCCTACAAGGATGAATTGTTTGATGTGATATTTTAACCACATAATCTCAATGGCACGATACAGAAGCTATTAGTGCCTTTTTTTTGGAAAATGGTCCTATTTTTATTTATTTTTTCAATTAATTTATGCGCCTGGAAACGAGCAATCCGCCACTGGGAAAGTATCCATGATGAACCGAAAACAGGCGATCCCAATTTGAAAAGCGGCACAGTAGGAGCTTGAAGCGTGAAATTTTTCGACGATACTGGAATGCAGGGAGTATACTATCTGTCAGTCATAAATCATCCGACCTTCCTATTGTTAGAGCGTTACAATATTCGAGCCAGTTGAACGTGATTCATAATTATGAAAATGTTAAGAAATTGAATTTTAATATGCTGCATTAGGTTCATTACACAATGACGAGACGATTAAAAAAAGATAGAAAAAATCCGTTAACCCGTTCAATTTCTGTTGGGAGTTTTGATAATTTTGCATTCGCTTCAAGATTACCTTCAATATTGAGAATATTGACTGATTTTCCTAATCTGTTGTTTTCAAAATTCATCATTTTCAAATTTTATCAGCTAATAAAATTTCATCGATCCATTTTTTGCGTAATTTTAGAGATTGTAACAGTATTCTTTGTCGGCGGGTGATTTACTTTGGTCTTTACCGAAAGACAAAAACAGATTCGAGGAGACCTGATAATTACGCATCGGAATAATGAATTAGTTACTCAATTGACAATTAATCAATTCCTTATTACACAATTGAGTAATAATAAGTGATTAATCAATCGGTTGACCGAACAATTACTCAATTAAGTAATGGATCGATGATTATTAAGTTAATTATTATGTGAATAAACGCTGATAATTATAAATTATTAACGTTTATAAATCTATAAATTAGTCTATAAAATACTGAATTGAATAATCAATTAATTGATTAATCACCAATTGAGTAATTAATTCATTAATCCGATGTTTAATTATCTGACTTTCTTGAATCTGCTTTTGTCTTTGGATAAATACCAAACTAAATCACCCGCCGACAATAAATAGACACATGAATGCAGGAATTGTCAGTTAATTATTCAACTAATTATTAGCGCTTATTCACATAATAATTGACTTATTAATCCTCAATCCATTACTTAATTAAGTAATTGTTCGGTGAATCAATTGAATAATCACTTATTATTACTCAATTCTATAATGATGAATTTATTTACGGTTGATTCTGAACCAATCCATTTAGATTATTACATTTTCCAAACCGGAAAAGAAACAATCCAAAAATTTTAATGTATTTTTGACATTGCTAATATTTAATGCATTCTTCTTTTAAAAATTTCAAATAAAAAGATTTCTTTCAAGAAATTAGGGTAAAATTATTTAGACTCAAAAGAATTCTGAAAATATTCATAAACAAAACCTGCAGATTGGAACGAATCATGAGTTTGGTGTCTCTATTTAAAAAATTTTAAACTTAAGATCGCAAAGAAATCTATTTTATCAGGAATAATTTGATGCAAAATGAGCATGGAAAAGATTCACAATTAAAATAACAGAATTCCAAACAACCACACTTTTCGGCTCATTGGAGACAAAAATAATCAATAGATTAATTATCAATTGAGTAATTAATTAATTATTCCGATGTGTAATTATCTGATCTCCTTGAATCTGTTGCTTTTCACTAATGTTAAAAATTATTGTCCAGAAGTTGAATAAAGAGATGCTTCTTTTGAACCTGAAGCTTTCATAACATTTTTTCTCATTAAAAAACATTAAATAAGTCTCCATTATGTCTTTTATGAAATTTAATTATTTTGTTGAAAATGCAACTATCTTGTTGAAAATAGATCTTATTTTGGTCGAAAATTCAACAACTTGGTTGGAAGTTGAAATACTTTGTTAAAAATTCATCTTTTTGGTTGAAGATTCAACTTTTAGGTTCAAAATTTAACTATTTTGTTGGAAATTCGTATTTTTGTATTGCATTCAATTCTTTTTTATTTAAACTATAATCTTTTTTTGGTTGAAATAGCGTCAATTACACTTTTCGTTGAGAGTTCATCTTTTTTGTTTGAAAATTAAAATACCTGGTTGAAAGTTGAACTACATCGTTAAAAATCAATTTTTTGTGAAGATTCATCATCTTAGTTGAAAATTCATCTTCAGAGTCGAAAATGCAAATCTTTTTCTTCTTTTTTGGTTATTTCTAACCAGTAAAAACTTTGTCTTTTTTGTGTTGAAAATTAGTTTTTTAAACTCGAAATGTAACTATTCCACTTTTGGTTGAAAACTTATTATTTTAAGTTGAAAAATAAAATATTTTGTTGAAAATTCAACTATTTTGATAGAAAATTCAAAAATTTGGTGTTGGTTTGAAAATTTAACTGTTCTGTGAAAAATGCCTATATATTATTGAAAATTCATCTTTGTTTAAAGTTTATCTTTTTGGTTGAGGATTCAAATGTTTTGTTTAAAATTCGTGTTTTTTATCTGAATGCGACCGGTTAAAAATTCGGAAGATTAGTTTTTTAAACTGAAAATGTAACTATTTTATTTTTCGTTAAAAACTTATGTGTTTAGTTGAAAATGTAACTATTTTGTTGAAAATTCGTCTTTTTGGATGAAAATTAAACTATTCTTTTAAAGTCTTCTTTGTGGTCGGAAATAATTCGACTCACGATAAGTAGAACAACTCATTAGAAACATGAAAAAACGCAAAATAAACGTGAAATACGTTAAGGGGGGGGGGGGTAAAAATATCCCAAAAGTGGTAACGTAGTTTATGGGTGACCCGTAAGGTTAAAATCAATTTTGAAGGCATTTTTCATAGGCAAGTATTTTGTTTCTAGAAATGTTGTCGTATCTCGCATTCTTCACCTGTAAAATTGAATTTTTCCTTCTCATTATTTGACTTTTAATGGCTAAAAATGATCAATATTGTTGATATGGAAGTATGAATCACGAACTTGACCTCTATTTTTCTATAACAACATTGTGAACCAAAGGAAATTTTAGATAATAAAATGTCTTCGAAAAAAAATCGTGCCGTTGTTTTCCCATATTCCAACTCATCTTCTTTTTTCAGAAATTCAGCAACTTGGTTGAAAGTTATACTGCTTTGTTCAAAATTTATCCTTTTGGTTAAAGATTTATCTTTTTGCTGGAAAATTTAACTATTTCGTTGAAAATTCGTTCATTTTTATTGTTTGTTGAGAATTCGTTTTTTTTCACAAGAAAATGAATTATCTCACAGTTAAAAGTTTATATTTTTTGTTGAAAGTTAATCTCTTTGGTTTGAACGTGAACTATTTTCTTGAATATTCGTATACTTTTATTGCATTCAACTGTTTTCAATTGAAATTAAAATCTTTTTTTGTGAAAATATAGTTGAAAATTCATCTCTAGAGTGGAAGATATAACCAGTTTTATTAAAAATGAAAATGTAACTATTAAGTTATTGGTTTAAAACTGATATTTTTAATTGAAAATTAATCTTTTCTTTTTGAAAATTCAACTATTTGGTTTAAATTGATGTCTTTTGTTGAAGATTCAATTATTTCATTAAGATTTCGTCTTTTTCAATTTAATTTAACTGGTAAACGATTAGATTTTTTTGTTGAAAATTCAACAATTTGGATGAAAATTCAAACATTTTGGTAAAAAATTCAACTATTTGGTTGAAAATTAAACTATTTGTTTGAAAAATGAAGTACTTGGTAGAAAATGCACTTTTTTGTGGCGAATTCAACTGTTTTGTGGAAAATTCATGTATTTTGTTGAAAATCCGTCTTTTTGAGCAGAAAATTCATCTTCTTTTTTTTGAAAATCATCATTTTGGTTGAGAATTCAACTATTTTGTTAAAGATTCTGACTTTTGGGTTGAAAATTCAATTGTTTTGTAGAAAATACGTGATTTTTGTTTGAAAATTCACATCATCGTAAATACCATCTTTGTTGGTAAAAAATGCAACTATTTGATTGAATATTTAACTATTTGGTTGAAAATTCAACTATTTTGGTAGAAAATTTATTACATGGTTAATAATTAAACCATTTATTTGAAAAATTAACTACTTAATAGAAAATTAACTTTTTTGTGTAAAATTCATGTATTTTGTGGACGCAACTATTTTCTTAACAATTCATTTTTCTCTATTCTTTCTGTATGGAATAAAATTCATTTTTTTGTTTGAAAATAAATTTTTTTTTTCAAATGAAAATGTTACTTTTCCATTTTTGAATGAAAAATTATCTTTTTTAGTTGAAAAACTGATCTTTTCTTTTTGAAAATTCAACTATTTTGTTGAAAATCTAACCATTTATTTAAAAAATTACCTGCTAGCTGAAAAAGTAACTTTTTTGTTAAAAATCCATAGTGTTGGTTTAAAAATTGAACCGTCTTGCGTGAAATTCACGTATTTTGTTGCAAATTCGTCTTTTTGGGTAGAAAATACTTCTTTTTTGAAAATTCATCCTACTTTCTGTCGATTCAACTATTTAATTAAGAATTCGTCCTTTTCTATTTAATTAAACTGGTAAAAAATTAATTTTTGTTGTTGAAAATTCAACTATTTGGATGGAAATTCAAACATTTTAATAATAAATTGAACTATTTGGTTTCAAATTAAACTATTTATTTAAAAAATGAAGTACTTCGTAGAAAATTCCATTTTTTTTGTTGATAATTCAACTGCTTTGTGAAAAATTAATGTATTTTGTTTAGAATCCGTCTTTTTGAGCAGAAACTTAATCTACTTCTTTGGAAAATCATCATTTTGGTTGAGAATTCAATTATTTTGTTGAAGATTCATGTTTTAGTTAAATTCAACTAGTTGAAAATTATTTTTTTTTCAATAATTTTTTTAACTAGAAATGTAACTATTCCATTTTTTGTTAAAACCTTATATTTTTTAGTTAAAAACATTTAATTTTCTAGTTGAAAATTGAACTATTTTGTTAAAAATCAAATTATCCATTTCAAAAGTGAACTACTTGGTGGAAGCTTAACTTTTTTATTGAAATTCTATATTTTCGGTTCAAAAGTTGAATCATTCTGTGTACAATTCATGTATCTTGTTGAAAATTCGTCTTATTGTGATTATTCCATTTTTGATTAAAAACTTATATTTTTAGTTGAAAATTAATCTCTCCTGATTGAAAATTACATTCCTGTTAAAAATTCATCTTTTTGGGTTGAAAATTCAACTATTTTGTTGAGTCATCTTATTTAATCGAAAATTTAACTGTTTTCTTGAGTCCTCTTGTGTTGAAAATTCATACTTTCATACATGAAATATGAAACATTAAATCTTTCCTTGAGAATTCATCTTTTTTGTTTGAGTTCTGAACTATACTTGGTCAAAAACTCAAGTATTTTGTTCAAAATTTAATTATGGATGGATGACCCCTAAGGCGCAATTTTAATGGGACAGTATTTATATACGGGTGTCTAAAAAGTCCCGGGATGGTTGGATATTTCCTCAGGTAAAATATTTTTCAAAAAAGTGAAGGTCATTCCTGTTACAAGAATTCACGACTTGCTCCAATTCGAGATTGTCGCAAAGCGAGATTCACGAAGGCTCTAACGAATTCATCTCCATTTGCCTCAATTAGTTTCTTTTTACTGGGGTACTTTTTAATTACTGATATTGGGAAAAGTATCGTGTGCAACACGGTAGCAAACTGATTTTGGCTCACGTGACAGCTTCCCCCGCTTCGCTCGGGCAGCAAACTTCACGCTCATCAAAATCATTCTGTTTGCTCCCTTATTGCACAATATATTATTTCTCTACAAATTAAAATGCAAAAACTGGAATTGTCTATCGTTTACAGACATCCAATATATTTAAATGACAAATAACTAACGCAACTTGACCCGGAACGATGTTCACGCAGTGAGCAAAATGCTTTGTTAACCATGGAGAGCATCTTGCGCACCGGTGAAGCATTTTTCTAACCGATGTTGGGGATCCTCTTTGTCATCATCATGCACAATGCGGAATCGACAATTTTCGATGTCTATGAACGGTGGCTTATTGAGGGTTTTGCATGTATCTATAAAGAAGAAAATATTATTTTCTGATACTTTCATGATAAAATAAGGTTAGGGTACTTTTTAATCAAAAAATGAATTTAGGAAAGCTTTAAAATAGTAATAAATAATTTCCTTCCCCTATTCTCATGGAATTACACAAATATTAGGGGCCATGATTTTTGCATTCTCATCATAATGAGAACTACTAGTTTTATGTCATCGTCGTCTGTATACCAGATAAATTTCGAAAGACTGGTCGGGTTAGATGGCGCTTTTGCACATAGTTTTAGGGACCAAAAAAAATCAGGTTTGTCGAAGGAGCCATTTTGAATAGAAATTCAAAAAATTACAACATTTCAAAAATTTGTTAGGTTATTTTTTTCAAGATTTGAAAATTCGATGTACGGTTGTTTGTAGCATTTTAAAAGTCGATCAATTTATCCTGATGAATATTATCGATAGTAGGAAGGCCATCAGAGTTATAGCATTTTTAAAATCCAAAGAAATAAACGAAAATGTTCATTTTAAGCCAAACAACGCACGATATGAAAAAAAGTCGAGAAAAAAAGCGTTGCTTTTCAAAAGCCCTACAAGATTATCATGACAACCTTCTGAATTTTCTTGAAAAATCTAAAATTCAAATTGTGATCGCACAAAAAAATAATAAAAAATAAAAAATTCGATTTCGCGGTCAAACTATGCAAGAGACGAAAAAATATGTAATGATCAAAATTATGCACCTAAGAAAGATCTACAAATTTGGTAATCTTAATTTTTTTTAAAGTGTTCCCAAACATTTTTTTAATGCGCTCACTTTTTGAATTTTCATCCAAAATGGCTGACTAACAAACTTGACCTTCATTTTAGGACACTTGAAGAGTATACCAAAGCCCAATCAAATCTGTAAATTCTTCCGAAAGTTATCGTGCTGACAGACTAAAAATCTACGGCACACATACATACACACATGCACACAGTCAGACAGACATATTCGTGAAAACCTGTTTTTGGGGCTCAGAAGGTCTCAAAACGTGGTCATTTGGCAAAAACCGGGGGTGTCCAATTTTAAACAAATCTAATACCTTCTCTGGATGAGAATGTAAAAATATATTTTTTAACCAAGAAAGATGAATTTTCAATCAAATAATTAAACCAACAAAAAAGTAATTAATTTCCAACCAAACCAAATAGTTGAATTTTTAATAAAATAATTAGACTTTAAATAAAATAGTTGAATTTATAACCAAAAAGAATTAACTTTCAATCAAAAATAGTTGAATTTTCTTATTGGGCTTTATTAATTTAGTTCGCATTTAAGCAAAAAAACGAGAAAAAGGGAAAGGTTCTTGAAAACAGGGCTGAAAAAAAGGAATTCTTTAAAAAAGGGGGAAGGAGGGAAGTCGATAAACATTTCTGAAGCTATTTTATACTAATAAGGGCGTTTTATTATGTGCCACTGTTAAAATTAAAACTAACCATTATTTGATCAACTTTAAGGTTTTTTATTGAAAATTAAACAAAATTCGCGGCTATTTCCCGGTTTTCCAGTTCAGTGGCCACCCTTTGGACTGAAAAATAATACTTCATTCCTGCTGTTAATATATTTCATCTGAAAATGTATTATCTTACAAATATGTTTCCTTAGACCAATGGAAAGCCCAATGATGTTTCATATGATTTCAAAGCACGACTCACTCGTCCATTATAAAACAAAAAAATTACCGTTGAAAAATAAAATGTTTCATCCTCAACAGACTATATCCACACGAAAAAAGAAACTGAAGTTTTCAAGGAACCTTTCACTGCAGTACCCATGGGTGTACAAATGCTCTGAATGGTCTGCTTTTTCCATTGTTTCTAGTGACTCGATTCATTTTCCCAAAATTTTTTTAAATCTGAAATCGGCTTAAATTAAGCTCCTCTTTTGTGTTAGTGAACGCTCCACAATTTAAGCGCATTTGAAAAAATCGACAATCGACAAGAATCCGACAAGTGAATAGGACATAGGAGTGTCGCTGACATTAACCTTTGGCTTATGAAATGGAAATAAAATTGCGATCGTTCATGACTGGAATTATTGGGAATAAATTATGCATTACGGTATGCGTATGCGTTCGCACGGCTATACGGGAATACATTTTGTGGCACAACGCACGTGATGTACGAACTCGTCGGGTTATAAATAAAATTTGGATTAATTCAATAGCCCGGCTAGCAAATGCGGTATTAAAACGGGGAACATAATTCTAAACGACAATACATTATGTAATCCGTTTGAGGTCTAAATACTCAAAGTGCTAAATCTTCTCTTAACATAAAGTATCGATTTCCGCATGAATTACTCTTGTTTCTTGAAAGGCTTAACTCTTGCCTTGCTGGTCTTGGAAGAACACTGGCCTTAATTCGAAGTGTCGATGGTGGCTTTCAAATATCTCTCAACAGCCTAAGAAATTCCAGTTGTGGAACATAAGTTATTTCATACTTTAAATAAATTCTCCTGAAGCCTTGAAAATTGAAGAACTTTAACTGGGTGGCCGAAAAACTTAATTTTATAAAATCCTTAACTTTTTCATGATTTTTTCCTGACAACTTTTTATTTTGCCTGACCATTAATATTCAAAGACAAGCATTTTAATCTTTCAACATTTTTAAGGTAGAATCTTTCATAAACAGAATAAAATAATAAAATTTCAGATTAAATTTTATATCAACCAAAAAGACTTTATATACCATAAAAGATTAATTTTCAGCAATGCAGATCAATTTTAGATAAAAAGATTACTTTTTGAGAAAATAGTTAAATTTTCAAGAAAATAAATAAATTTTCAAACAAAAAAAAGTTGAGTTTTCAATCTACAAAGACAAATTTTCAACAAGATCGTATAATTTTTCAAACAAAAAAGATTTGTGTTAAACAATGCTGTGTTTCAATTAATTAAAATCAGTTTGTGTCTAACAAACATTTGTTTTAATCAATCAAATATTTGCTTGACACTATATCAAAGAAAAAATTTCTTTCAAGTAAAAAAACATTTTTCTATATGTGCAACCGAAACTATTTCATGTTGAACCAAATAATTGAATTTTGTAGAAGACAGCTGAATTCGAAAAAACTAATCTAAAAGGTCGAATTTTTCTGCCAAAATAGAAGAATGTTCAACAAAAGAGTTGAATTTTCGAAAAAATAATTGAACGCTCAACAAAATAGTTGAAAATTCAACCAAAAAGGCGAATTTTTAACCAAGAAGATTAATTTTATACCAAAAAAGAAGAATTTTAAACAAAATACATGAATTTTGAAACAAATTGTTGCGTTTCCAACTAAAAAAGATAACTTTTTAACAAAACATGAAAAAGTTCAATTTTCAGTAAAAACAATTAATAAAATTTTTTTAAACAAAATAGCCAAATTTTGAATCAAAGAAATACATTTTTAACAAAAATGATGAATTTACGAACAAAACGAACGAATTTTAAAAAAATATACATTTTTCAGTCAAGAAAGAAAAAGAAGTTCTTCCAAATTGTTGAACTTTCAAGACAAAAGACGAATTTTCTATAAAATAGTTGAATTCTCAACCCAAAAATGTAAATATACAATAAAATAGACAAAAAATTATTTTTTAGAAAAGTGATTCAACTTTCAGCCAAGTAGATTAATAGAAGGCAAGAAGGCAAATAAATTATTAACAAGAACAGTATATCAGGGTGGCCGCAAAACTTAAGTTTGAAAATTTTAAGCAATTTCAAATCAAACGCAGATGAATATATTGAATTTATGTTCGTGACCTTGAAAATTAGACAGAATTTTGAAATATAAAAGAAATGTATCTTGCAAATTTTCAACTTTTCATTTAAGCCTACAAAGTTAAGCAATGTTTAAGTTAGGAAAATAAAAAAATGTCACAGGTTCAAATGTTCAGAATAGATAAATAAGAATAAAGGACTTAAGAATAAGAATTCTCAAAACTGGCCTTCCGAAATTCTTAAATTATAGAAAAATTAAAAATGCACTAAACTGAATATTTGAAACTTAACCGAACTCGTATCATCAAATCGATATCAAGTAAGACTAAAAATAATGGATTAGTTTTTTCTACTAAGACTTAAAAAATTCATGGCCTACAAAAATGCCCAATATCTTTAGATTTTCAAACCCTTTTAAACTTCTATTTAGTTGTCATTTTATATAAAGAAAAATGACTCGTCCAATTGAAGTATCGACGTCTTCATTCGAAAATATGAGGTATGGAAAACATTTTAGATGACTACAGAGAAAATTTAGGAGTGATTCAGCTCAAATTCCTCCACCCATTCTTCATTGAGACGTTCCTATTTTTCACTCCAGAGTCTAGACTTGAAAAATGTGAGAATTTTATGTATGACAATCTTTTATGTGGAATCAGACGTGAAATTTTATGCGATATTTCGCATTCTAAAAGAAATTCAAAAGGTTCAATTCAACCTATAAATTTAACTATAAATTCAATATATCATTTTTAAAATGAACATTATGCAGTTCTGGATGCCTAATTTGAGAAAGTTTTAGTTTGAGTCTTGAAGCTTGTAGTCCTGAATTTGACAATGTTACTTGTAGATGGCTTTTTTTATTGTTTTTTGATCCGTATTAAATTGTACAGTTTCAATATGAAATCAGAAAATTTGATATTTTACAACTGAAGCCGCTTGTCAAAAAAGGGCCTAACCAGTAAAATTTTGATTTCGATATATATCAAAAACAGCGAATTCACATCAATTTTAATTGCTTATCACACAGATCGTATCGTTTTTATGGAATTTTCAGGTTGATTTCCATTTAAATGTGACAAAAAACATTATCATAGAGAGAAAAAGGGATCTAATTAACTTTTCTCATAAGATCCCTTTCCCATGATGCATATTCTATTTTCCTTTTTGGGAAAATAAAAGCTGTCTCCTGGTTGTCTTTATTTCTCAATAATTTCTCTGTATAATTTTTTTACTTACGATTCTTGTTTTCAGAACTTATTCTTGTTATTCTTGTTTTTACGATACTTAGATTCATCTTTGACTATAAAACAACAGTCATGATTTGAGGTTTTTCTCTTTCTTGAAAAGTTTTTTCTGGTTTAACTGTATTTTTTAGTTTTATCAAATTATTTACCGTCCATGTGGTTAAATTTATTTTCATTATTCAGTTCTATCTACTAAAACACTTTTTAATCGATTTTAAGATAATTAGATACTATTAATTTTTTTTATTACAGAATTCAATAGAGGATATGCAATAGTCCTTTTCTGCGTATTTAGCATCATGCTGACCAAAACAATACTTAGCCCTTTTTGAAAAAAACTTCAATTTAAAGTACTCAAAATACAGAAAAAAGCTGGCATTATTTTGAGTCAAATATTAAAATAAAATTGAGCAGTTGGGTCAAATAACTGTGTTCTTACGTTTTTAGAAGTCACTTATTTTTCATTTCTTTTGTACATAACTTCATGAAAAACAAATGAAGAACAAGGGTCTTCTAAAAATGCAAGAATACCTTTATTGTATCCAACCGGTCAATTAAGACGTATTATTTTTCTAGCCAAAAAAGGAGTTAAATTGAGTTTTTAAACCAGTGACATGAATATTTGGACATCCTCTAATTGAGGAGTAAGCAAGCAAAACATGATAAATCCATTTTTTGAAGAAAAAAAATTAGTTATGCATGGTTTTATCATTTTTAGGACTCGAGAAATATGATTGTTGACCCTTGATTCACAAAAAACATTGCATCTCATTAAAACTGTGCTTTAAAATTTTTGTAAAGGTCGAAATATATAAAGTGCGTAACTGCGTATATTATGTACTGAAGTATTCAATATGTCATAAAACTCCAAGCAAATAGATTTAATAATTCGATAAGATTGGATAACCTATCTATTTAAATTTTTTGGACGGATAGCACACGGTTTCCTCCTGTATGATCCTATTTCAATTTTTCTACTACGTCCGGTGTTTTTGAGATACAGCATTTGTCTAATTATTGAGGGATCATCTCGAATGGATTTATCATATTTTGTTTACTTACTCCTTAATTAAGCTTCCTCCAGCAAACTAGAGGAAATCTTTAAAAAAACAAAGCAGAACATAAAAATCATTCTGACCTGAAATAATTTCAGTATATTTTTTCCCGGGTCTGAAAAATTAAGACACAATTGAGGCCACAATGACAAAAAGGTCTTTCTTTTGAGATAGACATTATTCCCCATTTGTGATTATTTCCTATCAATTGAATACACCAAATGGGACAGGAGCTTAAGGGATCATAGTCCTAATTTCATCTCCGTTTTCTTTTCTGTCTTAAATCGATATTCCTAAGCCAGGAAGCTTTCTTGGATATACTTCCGAGCATAAATCGACATCGGATGGGACGGGAAATCCCTCCAATGACTGACATGACGTGCTGAAGGGACTATGCTTGGTTTGACATACAACTACTTAGGATCCTGAAATTCTGAACGATCCAGTGATTCTGTACAGCTGTACCGAACTACAGACCTAGGGTCAGGACAAAATAACAAACAATCTGGATTCCCTCGGGCGTTAAAAGGACCTTAAGGAGATCCAAAACGGTAGATGGGGGCAATCTGACCAGAAATGGGATATAAAAGGTGTGAAGACGCTGTAGGGGGTTGTCATTGTAGTCAAATATGGCGACTGACCTTCCCCTAAATCTAAAATCTTGAACCGTCCACTTCTCGCCACCACCCATGTTGTCTCTGCGTTGTCCATGCGTGGGAGTCCCTTACGCTAGTGTGTGCATTATTATTGCCCTGTAGGTGTGCAGCTGAAAACATGCACGCATAAAATATGCTGAAGGGGCGCACAGTCAATCGTACCGTGCGTAAAACTCGTCCCTCGGCATGAATGAAAGTTATCTGGAAAGGTAAACACTCTGGTTCTGGTAGTCATCCTTCAAACTTCAAGGGAACTTTCTGTTTGAATTACAGGCACAAGTTGTAGGGAGAATTTTTATTCAGTGTCATTTGTGAGCTACATATGATTTTTAGCGCAATTTTTTGAGAATTTAATTACAACGAAATTATTATTCAAAGATCAAAATCACTTCTGGAAAATTCGAATCGAGTAATCAGGAAGTACCATTCTTCGACGTGCCATTTACTTTGGTCTCAAGATCAATTCAAACCCATGGTTATAATCACCAAAAGTCACACTTTAATTTTTGAAATATTGAAAAACCATGAGTTTTAATTGATCGTAAGACTGACGTGAAGAACACACGTTCCCTAAAGCCTAAAGAAAATTATGATTCTTTTTTTTGGTAAAGAAGGTGTGTTAAAAGAAATAAGAATAAATTATTAATATAGTTTTGTATATGAACGCCATTTTCTAATATTGTTTATCTTCTTTTTTGTTAATAATTCCTGTTAATTGTTGATAAACTGAGGTTATTCTTATCACAAGCCTTCAGATATGGTTACAGTAAACTGCTCGTGACCGGAAACCAACATCTGAGGATGATAGCTCGGACGCGCGTATAATCCTCAAGATACCAGAACGTGAAGATAATCCCGAGAAATTCCTGTGCGCACGAGTCAATAATAATTGGTCGTTTGAAATTGGAATCAATCAGCGAAAATAACGCAGGGTTCGAAATACACGCGTGTAAAACGAATAAGCGATCACGTGGAATGCCAATGAGTTATAATGGCAGATGGCGCATCGTGCCTCAGGGATCGCACGAAGCGTAAAATCCGCGCGAATTAATTATTATAAAACTTGATTTCCAGTGACGGGTTCGTTCAACGAGAAATGCTTGTATAAAAATGCAAAGGAGAAATAAAAATATTAACTGAAATGACAACGTTGAAATCTCAATAAGTTTCACAACACATTGTGGGCTGATTGTACAATATGAGGAAGATAGAATTTATAAAAAATACGTAATAAGTAAATATTTGACCAGGTTGATCGAAAAAATTAATTTTTAAAATTCCCTGAATTTTCCCTGATGTTTCCCTAACACATTTTTTATTTTCCCCAATCATTAAAAATTTACCAAAAGTGAGTGAGTTCTAACCCAAAAAGAGACTAAAAGTGACACGTGCATTAATAATGTGAATAATGTTCTTTTAAACTTAAAAGAATTTTGAAAAATTCGATTCATAACAGTACAAAAACATTCAATATAAATTCGAAAGAAATGCAATGCAAAAAATATTTCAAAATCTCTTCTCATTTTTGAAACCCTACATTCTACAAAATCCCTCACTCTCAAATATTATAGAATCCTGTGCAATTCTATGGAATTTGACATTTCCTGAAATCCTGGAAAATTTATTGAAATACCTTGAGAACTTTTAAAATCATTCACATCCTCGGAAATCTTATAAAATCTCTTGGAATCTCTTAAAATATCTTAAAACCTTATAGGTCCTGTAAAATCGTTCCATGCCCCTTAACAATTTTTAAATCTTTTTAAAATGCCTTGGAATCTTTTAAAATACTCTAAAATATTGTTTTAAATTCCCTCAAATTATTGAAATTCCTTGGAATCTTTCGAAAATTCCTCAAATATTTCAAGTTCTTGGAAATCATTTCAAATCCCTTAAAAAGTTTTAATGTTCTTCTGAATTCATTGGAGTCTTAAAAAATACTCTCAAACATTTCAAATTCTCTGAAATTATTTCAAATGATTGAAATCTACTAATATCCAGGTTAAGATAATTCAAATCCTTTAAAATCTTTTGAAATCCCATGAAAGTTATTAAAGCTCCTAAAAATTCCTTGGAATTTAAAAAAATACTTTTAAATCCTTGAAATCCTTTGAAATCGAATAAAATTATTGAAGTCAACTGAAAACTTGTTGGAATTTTTTGCAATACCCTAATGTATATTAAATCCTTAAAAGTCTTTTGAAATCCCTTGAAATTGTTTAAATCTCTAAAAAATGTCTTGGGATCTTCAAAAATACCAGAAAATATTTCGAATCCTTTGGAACTATTTCACATTATTGAAATTATTTTAAATTTTTGAAATCTATTAAAAATACTTTAAGATATATCAAATACTTAAAAATCTTTTGAAATTCCTTGGAATTTAAAAAAATATTTTAACATCTTTCAAATCCATTGTAATCCTATTAAATTACTGGAAACAACTGAAAACTTTTTGGAATCTTTTAAAATACCGCAAAATATTTTGAAATCTTGCAATTTTTTTAATCTCTTGAAAATTTCATGGAATCTTTTTAAATGCCCGAAAATATTTCAAATCCTTTGAAATCAATTGAAAATTCCTCGAAAATTTGGTAACATTCCTTGGGGTCTTTTAAAATATCCAGAAACATCATAGGACGTATACAATCTTTCCATATCTTCCAAAATTCTTCGAAACCTTATTAAAATTATTTCAAATCTTTAAAAATCAATCGAATCATCAGAAATTTCTTTAAAATTTTCAAATCCCTTGAAAATGCCTTGGAATCTCTCAAATTACCCTAAAATATTTCAAATCCTTTCAAACTTTTTCAAGCTGTTTAAAATTCCTTGCAAGTTTCAAAAATACCGTAAAATTTTTCAAATCCTTTGGAATACTTTAAGGTTATTGATATATATTAAAAATTCTTTGGAAACTTTTAAAATACCGAAAAATATTTCAAATCCTTCGATATCTTTCGAAATCCTTTAAAACTTTTCAAAACTTCTAAAAATTCCTTGGAATTTTAATAAACATACTAAGATCTCTAAAATTCTTTAAAATCTCTACAAATTATTGAAATATATTAATAATTTCTTGATGTAATCTATTAAAATAGCCTAAAATATTTCGAAAGAATTCAAGAAAATTCAGAAATAGCTATAGATCTGAATTCTATAGCGGTTCGCCCATGTGTGAATTTATTGAAAGAAAAGTGAATAAGGTGATCTTTTCATTTTAGAAAGTGACAATATAGTGACTTTATTCAAGAAAAGTGACTCACATGTGATTAGGGAAAAAATTGACTAAATTTGACGTTGTGGCAGCCTTCATTATTCTTGGCAGTTACTTGAAGTGCTTCTTCAAAAAATGCCCTGACATTTGCAATTTCATTTTTCAAAATTCCTAACTTTTCCTTGATTTCCCAGACTGCAGCCACCCTTGATTAGACATCAGACTAAATTTGATACTGTCTTGACTCTTGATGGAGAATCGACCTGATGTCGACGTTCAGTTTATCTAAAACCTGGGAGCGGTCCGGCTTGTAAGCCTGACTTATCACACATACACATATGTCTACTATAGACGTAACACGGGAGAAGGCTGGACAAGGCTGAATCTGATCTTTCCACTGATTATTCCTAGATTTACGATCACGCAGGACTAAATATGCGAATTTACACGCACCTTATGTGTTCGGAAGTATATAATCTTTCGGGTGAAAGTATTTCTTGTAATATTAAAGCGAAATATTTATAGACTATAAAACGTTGTCTTTTTACTGAAAAAAATCGGCAGTACACGGAAAAAAATTGTCGGTAAAAAAGTGATTTTCTACGAACAGTTCCGGAAAATTTCAGACTGGAATATAAAAAGAACAATTTTATTTGTGTGATTTAATTTATATAATTTATAAATTTGCATCAATGAGAATTCGAACCCTCGAAGACTTCTGACACGTCAAATGGACTCAATTTCCAATTGACAAATTTTAAATTAGAAACACTAAGAAATTTAATTTTTCTGAAGAAACATACAAAATAAAATAATTTCAAATTGAAATTGAAATTAAAACGTTGTTTTTCTATAGGCTTTATTCCAAAACAGATGAATCCAAGTGTAAAAAGTGATTCATTGTTTTGAATGAATTCATTCGAATCTTTTAGCTAATTTTCAAACTTTACGTGATAGTTTTCAAAATTCAATTGCTTGAATCTGAAATAATTCTATTTTGAATAACTAATTTTTGAAACTTCAATGTTTCATTTTTAATTTCACACTTATATGAATCTTTGAATTTAAAATTATTTGAAATTGTCTATTGAAAATATAAACCCATAAGATAGTTGTATCAAAAATCAGGTCTACGGAAAAAAAGTTTTCTACGATTTAAAGAATTGAAATGACATTATGATTCATATCTTATGAAAGAGAAAATACCATTTTTCATGAAAAAAGTTTAACGCTTGCAAATCATAATTATTTTGAAAAATAATTTTCGTAATTAAATTTTTTCTTAATGTCGCTTTTTACGATTTTTTGAAAAACGGTTGAATTTTAATAAAGCATGGCATATTCTTTCAGGGGAAAAATTACCTACAATTCTATACTGTTTCCAGTTTTTAAAATAAATAAATAAACTTCAAATGTAGTTATTTGTTTTAAAAACATTGTTGTAACGATTGTAGCCATAGAAAACTTTACTTTCACAATTAGAAACAGTAGAGTTGTGGAGAAAATTTTCCCCGAAAAATAAGCCATCATTTATCGAAATTCAATAATTTTTAAAAAATTTGTAAAAAACAATAGTAAGAAAAAATGAATTTGCAAAAAAATCTTAAAATACATTTTTTTGGTAAGTTTTAACATTTTTTCATTAAAAAGAATGTTTGTTATTTGAAAGGGCATCATCAGTAATATTATTATGATTATTAAAATCATGGCAAAACTTTTTTCTCGAGATCTGATTTTTAGCACTACAATTTATACCTTAATCAGAAATGGTCTTTTTTTAAAGGTTTTAATCTTTTTTATAATCAATCTTTAACTTTAAAGGCTTTCGATTTGAAATAGTTGAATTATTAAACTCTGATATTTGAAATTGTTTAAATTTGATGTATTTACATTTAAAGTTAATGATTTTAATTTTAAACGTTTAGCATTTAAATGTTCTAGTCAACAAGGGTTGCATTTTAAATTATTTAACCTGGAACGTTTTGTAGGTGAAAATTGTTGAATTTCAAACTCTTTTAATTGGATAATGAGCTATTAAAAATTTACTCAGAGAAATGTTCTCTTGAGTTAAAAGGATGTTTCTTGACACAAATGGAATTTCCTCTTAAATTCAAGGTTAAAACTGTTAAGAAAATTTTTGTTTTTCAGAAAAGGAATTTTTTGCAGCAAAAATTATCCTCATGCAACTAACTTCACCGACTCTTGCAGCCAAATAATTCCCTTTCTGTAAAAAAGATATCCACGTGGTTCAAAACAATAGAGGTAAAAGGACAAAGATTTTGTTCCAAGATAAATTTATTTCTGAGTCTCAAGAGTTCAAATGAAAATTTCCAAATTAAAGCTTTCAAAATTAGACAATTTTAAATTAGAGTATATAAAAATAAACAATTTTAAGCTTATATCCATTAAAAATCAAATTATTATTATCATATCATTAAGCCGTTTCCCTTTCGGGGTAGGCGTGAATTGCTCGGTGGTAAAGTAGTGATGTGTCGGATTCAGCGCATCAAAATCCTTCGGAAATGTTAGGTCTGGTCTCTGGCTTTAAAATTTGTCGGCCTGTGTAATTAGGGATACAATTCTGCACGTGTAGCTCTAGATGCTGCTGGATGAAAGATTGACAAATTTCCCGGCATTTTTTTGAAACCGCTGGAGTCCCGATTAGTTGAAATCAGGCGTTGTGATTGGCCTCGTGATGTGATGCTGAGAACAGACGGAATTATATGTTTTTTTTTCATACGCGAAGTATAATTATGAAAAACCAATCTGGCCACTGAAACTCTTAGTAAGACTTCAAAATTAAAAATCTTAGCACAAGGAACGTTGAAAGCGGTATGCGCGCCTGAACTACAGAGGTTCCACTTGCATTGCCGAGGATTGACACTAAGCCTCCCCAACAAGAGAAATAATTAATTTCGTACCAAGGCGAATAATTTATTTCGAACAAAATCAAGTGCCAGACGAGACCTTGAATCCTAATATCATTCTAAGATGTTCAATACACATTGGATTACGACCAGAAGGATATGAGCAGGTTGGTATACAGCACTAGGTTAAGGGGGGGGGGGGATTTCAAGTGGTTGATTCACTCTAATTTTAAAAAAGGCTTCCTAAATGCTTCTTAAAGTCTCTTGTTAGGTCTGGATGGTTCCAGAGTCTGACGGATGGTCTCATTTTCGGGAAATACATATAACGAAAAAGGAAAAGCACACAGAACAAAATTGTCATTCTTTTGAATAATTCACTGTTACGAGCCAAAATTATAATTCTTCTCGTAAATTGCCTTTTTTAATCAGAATTATAATAATTTGTGAGAATTCCTTGTTCTAGATCTGAATCATGAATTTTCTTTAAATTTTTTTGATTTGATTCAGAATTACCAAACCCTTCCGCAAAAAATGTCCTGTTTCCACTCAAAATTATCATTTTTCTCTGAAAATGTACTATTTTAAGTCAGAACTATACTCCATTATACTTTGAATTAATTTTTCAAATCCAAGTGTGAATCAAATTTATAATGATTATCTTTGAACATTTCCTCAATCAATTCAAAGTTATAATTCTTGTTGAAAATTTACATACAGCATTACCTTAAGGTCTTTTCTGGCTCATGATGCAAGCTTCACCTCCATAAACATCACGAATTTGCGTGTTATTATATACAGATAAAAATATTATAATTATTTACATACTTAAACTATTTCATCTTACTTTATTCACGTTCATCAGTACCATCAAATTGAATAAAATAGAAAACCGCACTTGACATAAGTTGTTAAGGCTTGCGGATTTCTTCGCGAAATGGATTTTCTTTGTTTACCGAACTCCTTTATTTTTTCTTCGTCACATAAAAACTTCGATTTAATAAATTAATTTAAGATTCAAGACAATAGTCATAGACCTACTTATACTTTATCTTTTCAGAATTAGTTTGGCCGCATAAAGAAAATGCAGTTCGTCCTCTTCCCATTCAAGTTTATGATGTTCATAATTTCGAAAGCATAGTAATAACAGGTATCCGTTTGAATTTGCGAACAGGCTTTCGACATATGGGGACAGATACATATCACAAGTATATAATTGGAAGAATCATACCCACAGTTCGCTCAATAATAACTTTGTATCCATTACTGGCTCCCAGAGAGGGCCTTCATAATCAGTTTGGCAGATTCAAAATACGCATAGCTGGAAATATTGCCAACGCCACTGTACCAATATGCGAAGAAGATCGTTTGAATTATATGTTCGGCAACGAATTCGACAAGCAATACATTGTTTCTGTCAAAGTACATGGTCCCTAGCAGGGAGGCTAATTTTTTAAAGTGAAAAACACATGCTTATGAAATCTAAGAGTACACACGCTTTCCGGGTGCAAGTCTCTGCGAATATATACTGTTTAGAGAAATAGAAATATAATTTAGGTCTACCTTGTCTGATCTTTCTAATTATCAGAAAAAATTGGAATGCATATTGTGCATTTACATTTTTTATTAACTTCAGAATTTGCATTTATTAAATAAGTAAAATAATGAATAATAATCATTTTTATTGTCTGGTTGTTGAGCATTTTCAGCGAGAAGTTTTTGTTATAAATAACGGTACTTAGACAGTTTGAGCTATTATCTTGTACCTCTATCCGTATTTGAATTGCTTGTCGAGAAACGCGATTATGCCAAATGAAATGTGAAAAGAATATGTAGATGGACACAAATTATTATTGTTTGTATTATATTTGAATCATAATTTATGGAGAATATTGAAAATACTGCAAAAATTTCTTTGTAATGTTTCTTTAGTTTCTAAAATCCAATTGGCAATTTTTAATCCCGGCGAAGAAAGGCTTACTAGACTTATGTATAATCGTGGCCAAATTTTCCTCGCGTGCAATTCTTAACGGAATTTGTGGAAGATTCAGAAACTTTTTTGGGAAATTTAACGAAATGTAAAACAACGTTCATTTTTGTTTTGTGTAATCTCAAGAAGGTTAAAAGAAATTGAAAAGCATTCTATTGTTTTACATGAAAAAAAACGATCTATCTGGTAGTTATCTGTTTGCATGAAAAAGTACGACTTTTGTATGCCTGCGAGAGTGAATCGCAAGATAAATGACAAATATTGAACTTAGGTTGTTCCAGTCTGGAATTGCATCATACACATTACTATTGATGTTTCAGAGGTGGGACTCCTCAGAAAAATCACTACGAAGCGCATCATCCACTTGCGCCGGATCTTCTGTCTTGAGAGAAACATAGACGCTTATGTTTCTATTGTTCATAAAGAATCTCTGTTCCTCTACTGGATGACTGCCCGCGTTTGGTCGTAGTGACGCCTCTATTTACCCGTTGCTGGCTTGTTCTGGCTGCTGTAGAGTAGGAACCCCGGGTATATAATACCTACACTGGCGGTGCTTAGCAGGCTTGCGCAGAATTTGTTGCAAAAATTCCGAGGGCTCAGAGTGTTTCTCGCCCCGCAGAGCATGCAGCCACGCCATGCAGCCTCTTCGCTGAGGTGCTACACTGGTATCGTTGCACTGTAATAAGTCGTCCCTCAGCAAATCCTTCCACTTAAAACCATTGCGACGCTGCTAGTCTATCGCATTGTCTTTATATTGATTGGCTCCCCCAGCCCTTGGAAAATCGGCGCATTTCTCCGACTTATTGTCGTAAGATCTGTACGTTGGCTGATTATGAACCACATTCAAAAAACCATTTTCCATTTTTATTCAAAGAGGTATATCGAGAGATATAACATATTCTAATTAGATTTATTACCCACCACAGGATCCCTCTTGGAGCAACTGCCATCCATGAAAATGACCCTGGCTCCCAGTAGTACCGCGGTAAGTCACACCTTTGCACAACTTTTGCACACTTGCACAACGAAATCACAACGTTAGGCTGGCGAAAACCTCCTGTCTATTAAGGGCACGGAGCGATCGAAGACTCACAGCTCTCTGCATGAACCTCACAAGTGCGCAATGTTTATAACACTTGTTTAACCACAGAACGTGATGTTGATTTTTTCTGCCTGAATGGTCTATCAGGATATTCAACGAGTATTTGTGGTAAAAAGTATGATTCTTTCGGAAGGCAAGATTCAAGCCAATGTTTTGCTGAATAATCGCAGCAGCGTCGTTATTATCAGAGTGTATTCCTGCAAGGCAAAAACCGTACAGCCAGCTACGGTATGTTCGATTGGCCCATTTGGATTTCCACAGAGGCGGCACTTGTCAGTAATCCCCTCAATACCGAGGATGTGCTTCTTGCAGTTCCTCGTGTTACTTACCTTATTTTGGAAAGCAATAAAGAACCCTTCAGTTTCCGGAAATAGTTCTACCTACCTTAGTCAGAGGTTTGGACTCTATTTGTCTACATATAGAAGATCTAAACGATGAGGGTGCTTTTTATGCAGCTGCTTGCCCCACCATTGAACGGCAAACTTCGCGAAAGATAGATGAGCAATTTCTTATTAATCAGAAGCTGCAAGCTTCAGTAGTGTATGTAGGTTGGCTAGTAAAGCCGTACAACAGCTACAAAACAGTTTGAAACTATTTTAAGTCTTTCCGGAACATTGAAAATGAGTTTTCCAGAAATAAACCCTATACGCGAAATCTACCCAGTCTTATTCAAAAAAGTTTTGAAGTCAAGAAATTACAATGCTACAGTTTGGAAAGGTCTCAATCATACCTACCCTCATTACAAAATTATATATTACACCAGAAAAAATTTAAGCTACCTTCAACTAAAACTTCCACGAGACACTAGTTGATATCCCTATAATAAAACCCCCAAAAACACATTCCCAGAAAACTTAGCATACTTCATCTCAGATGCCTTCAACTGAAACAGTTTGAAGAAATTAAAATTAAAAATAATGACCACAAGTACCTTCCGAATACTCTACTAGATATCCCTGTGCCCAAAATTACAATCAAACTTCCCAAATAAGCTACACCTATCACATTTAACGGACCCCATTTCAACAGCCATCAACCAGAAAAGCTAAAAAATTGTGATTGAAAAAATTACACCCGACACTTTCACAAGACGGTAGGTGATGCCTTTATCCCTACAGTAATATTTAAGTAAAAAACGAAAATTTATCCCTGTTGCATCTAACGAAACCCATCTAAGCTGTATTCAACTAAAACAAACAATTTTAAATTGGGAAAATAACACCATACGTTTTCAGAAGACAGTATTTGATATGCCCATCCTTATAGTAATTATAAAGACCCCTCAAAAAACATCCCTTCTACTGTTAATGAACCCCGCCTCAGCTGTGTTCCACTAAATCAGACAACAAAAATTGAAGTGGAAAATATTGATCCCAGGCACGTTTACGAGACGTTAGGTGATATCATAATGCTCATAGTAATAATCAAAAACCCTAACAAATAACCTTTGGTACATTGAAACCCTGTGTAATTGTAATCAATTTGAAATTTGTTTAGCTGTTACAATTATGGTTGCCTATGAGGGGTTCTTTAAATGTACCAGGGGTAGCTTTCAGGGCTCTTTCATTATCACTACGGGGATGGGGATATTATCTAGAGACTTGGGAAGGTGTCTCGGGTGATTGTCGGGGAACATGTATCAATGACACTAGAAAACTGTGATATGCAAGAGATAAAATTCATAAAAATGAGTACATGAAACTCAACTCAACTGTAGATAAAAGGTAAATTTTAGAAATGACTTATGTTGTTCAGACATTTCTTGCCAGACAGGTCCGATTGTCTGAACAATTCTATCGTTGAGGATAGGTGTGAAGATCTTATACAATGTATTTGTATTTGTATTTATTCATGAAAAGTTCCTAGGGTTAGATAGCCCTATAAGGAAAAGGTGATACATGTTACAATTTAAAAGTGACGGTGATCAATATAACGATAAAAATAAAAAATAGGTATTCAACAGAAGTGAAGAAATAAACTAAGATACACATAATTGAATGTGGTCTGTTATCAATAATACTGTGAGTGTACATACGCAAATATACATGCTCAAGAGTAAATACATTCATGTGCAAGCGTATATATGTTTCAAACTCAAGGATTTGAGGGTTACCAATGTGTAATTTCAAGGGTAGGATTTGAAGTTTTAAATAAGTAACCAAAAAGGAAGGTCTTCTTTTGGCAACGTTAAGAAGTCCTGCTTTTTCTCTATACTGGGTAATATGTTTGATTTTTGGGATATTATAGATGAACCAAATGCAAGCATTAAGCGTACGTTCAAGCTTCGCATTTAGTTCATCAGTAATATCGTCATATACAACACAGCCGTAGTCAAAGAAAGGAAGGATGAGGCTTTTAATTAGGAGGATACGCGTTTGAGTAGGAATTGATTCTCTATTCCTGTTAAGCTGTTGGAGAACTCTACAGGTTTTCCTCGAGATATCCGCAACTTGATCATTTGACGTGAGAGAGTGATTAAGAATATAGCCTAAATCTTTCACAGAATCCACAAAGGGGGTGAGACGCCCGTCGATCAAGAGAGGAGGCAAGGTTGCAATTGTTGCGAGTGAAAAAGAGGAAGAAGGTCTTATGATTATAACCTTAGTTTTAGCAGGGTTAAGAGTGCGACCATTTGTCAAAGCCCACTGCACAACCAAATCAATATCCTACTCTACCTTTTGAAGTAAACTCTTAAGAGTGGCAATAGGCCCGGAAAGGTACAGCTTAAAGTCATCAGCATATTTTTGGTAGTTGCAATGACGAAGTTTGCTATCAAGTTCAGAGGATAGATAGATTAGATAGAGTGGGTGCAAGCGTGCAACGTCAACAATGTGTTCAGACAAGTGATTGGCCCGTGATTCTTCGGGTCCGCTGAGTTGCCCATCTTTGACAGGAGGATTGTGCGCCCTCTCACCAACTACTCCGGACTAGGCTCTTCTGCCTTTCGATATGAGTTGAAAATGCGGGCCAGATGCTGGTGGGTTGAAGGAAACTTCTTTCACCAAAAGGTCTTGATACCATCTGGTCCCGGAGCAGAATGATTCTTTATGGCTGTTATTACTTTTTTCTCCTTCTAGGTAGTGATAGGTGGGCATTCTTCCTCAGATGTTATGAGGGAATTGCACAGCTCCTTAAAGCTATTAATGTTCTTTGAGTCTTCTTTCACGGGATGTTGGACTTCGTAGACTCATCTCCAAAATGCTTTCACATCCTCTCGTTTGAGCGAATGGTCGACAATAACTGGACGGTCTTGAAAGAATGTAGATGGGTCAGAGAAAAGCTGTCGGTTTCCTCTGATCCACCTCTTCCTCCTCTCTAGGCTTCTCCTAGCGTCAGATAATACCCGTCTTCTGTCAACAATATACTGCCTAACGGTCCGCAGCTTTGAATTTTTCAGTGTATGATAACGGATCCAGAGTTCGCGCGCGAAGTGATGAACTTTAGCGGTAAAATTTATGGCCCTTTGGTCTTATGATGCCAACCGTTGGTTTTGTTTCACGAATTGCATCCGCCAATGATCTCTCTGCATTGAACATACCACAGTTACTAGACCAAAGGTCGGATCCTTCAAAAAAATCTTCATGAAGCTCGTCATCCAGGTCAGTCAGATCTCTGGGCTTGCGAGAAACCTGGCTGTTTATGTTCCTCCGGGTCTTGAAGCCTCGCTCTTCCTCCATGGGATGCCTGCTCGCGATTGGTCTCAGTGTTGCCTCTCTTTCTCCGTTGCCGACTTGTTCTGGCTGCGGTAGAGTAGGCGATGTGCTTACATAGCCTCTTATCCGGATGTTTTCAGTATGGGTTCGTAGACGTTGATGCAAAAAGTTCGAGAGCTGTGTGTGTTTCGCGCATTACAGAGCATGCAGCCGTGCCACGCAACCTTCTCGTTCAAGGGCCATACTGGTATCGTAGTATTCTGGCAGGTCCTCAGTAAGTGGTTCTGCCTACGTAAAAGTCCCGAGATTTGACCGGTACAACGCGTTGACTCCGTCTTGATTGACTCCCCCAACTCTAGGCTAATCGGCATTGCTGTCCGACCCATTGTCAAGAGCTCTGTGCGTTCGATTTTTTTGAACCGTACTTACTACAACTGTGTTTGGTTTTAACACTGTTGTTTCCGCGAGAAGCTAGGGAAAGGGTTCGTCTGCCGTTGTAGAATACAGCATGCAAGGATAAGGCTGTATACTATGAGAGGTCACCAGGTATTCCAGAGTCACCGTTAGAGACACCGCGCCAAGGTGCCATTCAGCTTTCGACACGGTTTTCACGCCTCGGCTTGAGGGTTAATTCCTTCGGGACCACGCCCCCCGGACAATTGTCCGCGACTGCTTAATAATTAGGGCAACCACATTCAGCAGAAGCCCATGGTACAGGGACCCTCTATTTGCAACCCGAGGATGCACTTGGTGGCTTTGTCAAAGGCAGTTCGGTTTGACTCCAGAGAATCGAATCCGAAGATATTGAAAATATTTTGTACATAAACATATATACATATATGTACTAGATGTTTTTTTTTCAACTTGAGACATGGAAATATCTCAAAAAATACAAATCCTATGAAAAAATATCCGTAATATATACTTCTTATTTTTAAGGGGGAAAAGCGACTTTGAACAAATTTATCCCCCCCCCCGCCCTCCATAAGGAAGATGGGGGAAGGGGGGGGTAAGTTTGTTATTTCAAATGAGAACCCTGATTTTTTATTACAGATTCAGGGATATTTTCTTCATAGGATGCGTATTTTTTGAGATATTTCGATGTCCCAAGTTAAAAAAATACCCAGTATATATACAGTCAATTTTCTTTTATTCTACAGTTTGCTTATCCTAGAGTTCCCTCATTCTACAATCCCTATACACGCTCATTCTAATTTGCGCAGTTTCCTAATCTCCCACCACGGTCCTTGTACTGGCTGTACGTCCAGGCCTGCATCAGTGGGTGACCAATTGAAAAAACAGGGGCCCGAAGAGCGGGAAGCCTTGAATTGAGTATTTTGACTCACCTGCAATTTAGGATATTTTATTTTATTTCGCGACACTGAAATAGCGCCAATCGACAAAAGAATGGGACATGACTGAGGAAGTAGATTTTACACTTGGGAAATATTACTAGTCAGACCTTCATCACTTACCTTCACGTTTCGGAGATTTTTTCCAAAAAGTCGTATGCAGTTGCAGTAACATGTACTAACCTTCCTGCAGACTGACATTTCCACCTATCGACGTTATTAGACATCTTAACACTAGAGAGAACTATACATACCTGGGGGTGCCTAAAAGTCGTATTCAGGATGTAGCATCAGTCAAAGAGTCTCTTCGAAGCAGATAAGAGCATCTTCTTTGGCAGATTTGGTCTTCAAATCTTTCGGAATTAAACAAGGTATCTGCGACTACCATGCTTCCCATCCAGTTTCTACTCTACTAGTTTGGGGTGGTTCACTTGACTAAGAGCGAGCTTACGGCCCTCGATATCATCACTCGTAAGATCATGCATATGCATAAAAACTTGCATATCAATTCGTCTGTTCCGCGATTATACATCTCACGCCGTGAAGGCGGACGCGGACTTCTGAACCTCTAATGTCTTCAAAACCGCATTCTTCTAAGTGCAGCTTACATCGTTGCAAATGGAAAAGATCCTCTCCTAAAAATGGTTAGGAATCACAAGATGATCAACAAAGAAGCGTTCCTTTACAAAGCGAACAAACTAGGGATCATGTTTCTCTATGAATTTTCATTACACATTATTATTATATCATTGCCTTAGGCTTAAGATGGTTACGTTACAGCCGAATGTGTCAAAGGCATTTTTTGTTATATTTGCTATTATTTTTGCCCACCTTCCACCCATAGGTACTTATGATCTGATACTTTGCTCTCAAACGTGGTCGCAAAACGAGGCAAGTGATTAGTAGATTCATTGGTGTCAGTCGTTGTTTCGTAACTATATTCTGCTTGTGCAATAGTCATAATTTGCGAGAATGAAGTATACACACTGGAGAGCCCGTCTATGGGAATCCGAAAATCACACTGGAGATTCCTATATGGATCAAACATTCATCCTAGAGAGCCCGTTTATAGGGTTCCAACATTCATATTGGAGAGGCCATTGATAGGGTTCACAGTCATCTGCCGTGTACGCGGCATGGCCGCAGGAGGTCATTTTAGCTGATATCATTGTTCACACCCAGAAAACTGCGAACGATGTGGCACGTGTTCAGCAATACTGCCTCCTGAATTAGATGTAGAGAATTTTAAGCTTACAGCTTTTCCAAGATTTGTACGCACCGCACATAAAATTTCCCAGTAGAGAAGATCACGACCGGTTGGAAGGTGACTTTGTTCACGCTCCACCTGGTCGGGATCTCCTGTTTCAGCTCCGAATATTTTTGGCCCTTCTCAGTATATCAATGCCTAATGTTATTGTTAGGGGGCCGCTTATATCTATTATTCTCACGTGTTGAGCACGTTTATCTAACCCGAGGACATCTGGGCGATTGTTAACAGTAGTCCTGTCCCAGTAAAGGAAATGGTGTTCGTTTTCTAATACTTTAACTTATCTATATTTGTAGTGAGGCTCAAATCTCTCTATCAAACCACTGTTCAGAGCAATTTATTGGTGAATTATCACAGAATAATAATTATATCTGCGCGTGTATTCTTGCGAGGCAAGTATCGTACAATCATGAATGATTTGCTTGATGTTTTCATTGGGATGACCACAAAGGCGGCTTCTGTCAATAACTTTCGACATACTAAGGATGTGTTTTTGGAAATTCCTCGTCTTGACTATCCTTTTCTGGATGGCAACGAAAAATCCTTTCGTCTCCAGA
The DNA here is from genome assembly GCA_011634705.1 of Andricus grossulariae. Classification (NCBI taxonomy): domain Eukaryota; kingdom Metazoa; phylum Arthropoda; class Insecta; order Hymenoptera; family Cynipidae; genus Andricus; species Andricus grossulariae. The sequence goes on along the minus strand of JAABKJ010007545.1, from coordinate 251,406,811 downwards.
AAGAGTTCTCCTCGCCTTAACTAAAGGTTTTAAGCATCATTATCTACACAAGGAAGATCTAATGTTTGGAGGAGTTGCTTGTGCATCTGTTTACCTCACCACTGAGAAGCTAGCTGTTACTGATTGAGATGTCTGACGGTGTGGAAATCAACAGCTGAAAGTTTGAAGGGGTATACAGGTCAACTCTACAGATGCAGTGGCAGAGTGAGATGTTAGTTCTGCTATGGAAGTATTAGTTCGAAGTTACGCAAATGCGTAACCTGAGAGTCACACAATCCACGAAAATCCAAGATCCCTCTGCCTCAAAGCTTATGTAGCAGAGCTATTTTCTCTACAGCTGTCCTTTCATGGTGCATTCGATGTTCAGAAATGTTTACGGGAATAATTCTGTTAAGCCTCAAAAGATCTGATATGAACCAGGTGAACAAACCAAAGGAGTATGTTAGAAGAGGAATAGCATAGATCTTAATTACATTTGTCATGTTCTTCGCACGAAAACCAGACGACAGAATCAGACTAAGACAACCTCAAAAAATATTCGGAAGCTCCTTTTTAATTGCAGGGTGGAGCGGAACGCTTCGTCTGCAATTTGCCAGGGTTCATGTACGATTCTTCATCTGTCATCACCTCAATCAGAGTACGGTCGTCTCGTATCAGTGGAGCATTTGTTTCTCCACAGGAAAAATAGGGCGTGTTGTTGTGTGTCCAACTTAGTGGGTTCAATGCCAAACAAAATCATAGTGCACTAATTTATTCGCTTTAGAACATTTCTTGCTTAATGGGCAAGGACCGGGCATCCCTCATCACCCCATGACTAGAACATTAAATCCTTCTTGACCACGTGTGCATAGCGTGACCCAGAAATTGGATGATGCGCGGACGGATCTTATATGTCTTAAGGACCTCAAGTAAATAATCTTGGTTTACTGCGTGAAACGCCTGTTTGTACTCAATGTAGGCCATGTGAAAATTGTCTTGGTGGTGTTTCGCATGCAACACAACCACATTTACAATCGTGACTTGGTCGCTGCAACCACGGGACCATCGACAGCAACATTTTTGTTCTTCGGAGAGAACGCTGTTCTTCCTTATCAGCAGAAAAAGGGTACTATATTGTCTATTGTCGGAAAATTATCATTATATATTATTATTATTTACTTTCTATTGTATCTTTATTCTGGTTGTTATAACTACCTTCAGATTATGTGGATAAAATATTACATTAAACAATGCGTTTTTGTAAAAGCATTATGGATTTGGTGAAAACTCAAGTCGTTTTAAGAGCCTTAAACTCCTTAAACCCTTATAATACTAAATACGTACAATCTTAGAAAAATACATTCAGGTCAGAATCATAATTAAAATTTTTCTTTCATGGTTAGTTAGCCAGATGCTAAGTTTTATAAAAAGCGGTTGAGAACTGCTTTGAAAATGTAAACATCTCCTTAGTATATAATTATTCTAGATAATTATTTTTTTTAGCTTTTGTGTACTTATCAACGAGCTTTTACCAAAAATCTTGCTACTAATATTCGCAAGGGCATAGGGTGAACCTATTAATATTCTCTGGCTTTGCATATCATTTGAAATTATTTCGATCTCAGTTTAATTCTTCCGAATTTACTCAAAATATTTGAAATTCATTTTGAATTTTGTATAATCTCTTGGATTCTTGTAACTTCTCTGAAATATTCCACCTTCTTCGAAATTCACTAAATGCTTTGATTCAAAAGTCTAGATAATTCCACTGTAACTATCAGAATGCATAAAAAATTCACGTTTTTCTCCGTTTTACACACACTTCAAATTCATGAACGTAGTAAAAATGCCATGCAATCTAGTCTGTTGCCACAGAAAAAATCTATTTAACTATTTTAAAAATACCTGCATGAAAAAGTTTGACTTTTTTCTGGTTTGTCCAGGAGTGAAAGGTCATCTTCTCGTGTGACGTTACTTCTCACCTTAAAATATTTCGAACTCGGTACCTGAAAAAGTATTCTAGATTATTATTTTCTAGGAAATATAAGGGCAATCGAAACAACAGTTTTTTACATTTTAAATGATACCATTATGAGTCAAAAAAATTTAAGTGTACAAATACACACAGTACAATATGAGTGAAAAGTATACTTTCATCCTCGCAAATTAAATTTGAATGAATAAATGCTTATCATAAAATTGGCGTTGTATAGAAAATTGCAAAATTCTATAAAAAATGAATCAGATGTTGTTCAAGGCACACTTATGTATGTGCTTTTTGAACGCTAGCATGACAAAGGTGCCATTATTTGTAAAATAAAAAATGCATTAGGTTTTGATTTTTAGATAATTTTGAAGAAGGGCTTTTTTATTATTCCCATGAAAAACTCTTCAGAACCAAAATCATCGAACATTACTGTGATTCACAATTATTAACAATCTCAAAACCAATTTCTGTTAGAATGTATGTATAGGCATATATATACATATAATCGAAAATTAAAGGTTAAAAACCACCGCAGGGTCCCACTGGGAGCAACTATCATCTAAAATATTACATCAGCACCCAGTAGGACCGCAGTAAATCCCATTTATGGCCACGTCTCACAACCGTGAGATGGGTGGCCACAGGACACGAAGAAATCACAACGACAGGCCGAAGCGCTTGCAATCGTAGATGGCGTCGCGTGCTTTTTTACATAATGGATATTTCCGTCAATTTTTAATGAATCGATTTTGTAGGCATTGTTTGGGTACACTGCGAGCGTATACCAAATTTTAAACAGTTTCAATAATATTTAGCTGAGTTTTGACGATTTATGTTTTTAAAAAAAATTCAATTTGGGGAAATTTTTTTCACTTTTTCATTTTTACTATTAAAAATATCCATCGGAAAAAGAACTGCAAATATAAAAAACTTTCGTCTTGCCCTTTTCTATATGGCCATGTTTCTAAAAATTTAATTTTTTGAACTTCAAAATTTGGATATCGCGAGACACGTGGACAATTCTTTTTCGCGTTTTCGAGCGTGCGACCCATTCTTTGATCCGAACCCTCATTTGAAATCGAAAACTATGTAAATTAACTCTTTCAATGTCAAAGCTTCTGAAATTCTACAATTTTAAATTTTTATTACATATAAAAAAATAGAATTCAAAATTAAAACTGATTAGGCAAATTTTTCTAAAATTAAAAAATAAATTGAATTATTTTAGAAAAACTTTTAAAATCAATTTAAATATAAAATTGGTAACATGAAAAATGAAAATAGTTCTATCTCAGAATGTTGAAACCTAAACGAATCGAAACTTCGTTTAAAACGGAAAACAATTTTAGTCACCAAAAATTGTGATATTAACACTTTTTTATACTCAGGCGCTCTAAAAATTCGATTATTGTATGCAAATTTAAATCGTTTAAAAATTGATCATTTTTCTATTTTTAATTATACTTTTCAAAATTCAAGCTTATGAAAGGTGAAAATTGAACATGAAAATTCAGAGCTCTAAAATTATAACAATTCAAAATTGAAGAAATTTGTCAAACACTGTGTACTTTGCTGGCAACTTAATAAATATTTTTTTATTTTGAGCTTTTTCTCGGGTTTTCATACCGGTTTTTTTGTCATCACCCACAAAAAAATTAAGTGCCTGATGAGTTAACGATGTTATGAATTACGTTAGTACGATGTTTGGAATCTCTTGCGACGATGTTGTAGTAGGAGCAAAATTAGGAGCATTGTGCAGTTTGGAGTTTGTCTTTTACCGCTGTTGTTCTTACACAGCGGCCGACAGCATTGAACGTGACATCAGTCGCCTCTGGATGCCATTTTAGGGCTACCATCTGTCACTATATAGGGTTTTCAGTCTCCCACTTACTGATGCTCTAAGACTCTAGGAAGTTTCTTACAATGCGACAAGTGTTTAGTAAAACCGCTTTTTGAAATACGGCCAGTACCCTACTGACTCCTAGATGTTCGAGATGTTCAGTACATCTTACGTGCACATTGCCTGTAGCCGAAATCACAATGGGAGAATAGATGCATTTTTCACATTGCTCTATATTGTCTTTACTTCATGCCTTAGCTCGCTATACTTATGGATCTTGGTTGTATAGGTTGCCTGCAAATTCCGGTTATATGGACAAGCAATGTATATGATGTAGACTCTTCCACCTTTTTTCTCTCGCATCAGGATGTCCGGTCGATTGGATCGGATATAATGATCTGTCTGGATAGTAACATCCCAATATAAGATGTAATGTTTGTTTTATAAAAAGGGCACTTGAATTGATCTATAGAAAGGCATCCATTCTGTTAAGAGTCCTAGGTTTAGGGCAAGTTGTTCATCTATAATTCCCGCCACATCATTATGTCTGTGCGTGTACTCTGTCTGAGCCATTACGCGACAACCACCAATAATGTGCTCAATAGATTCGTTGATATCTCACCATAATCGGTGCCTGTCAACCACATCTTAATGTAAACATGATTGCGATCATTTCTGATGCTGAAAACCTTGCCCTGAATCACAATTTCTAATCCTTCCATTTCTGAAAACAGGGCCCCCTTTTTCAGCCAAATATTGGATGCCTTACTATCCACTTCATGTTGATCTAACGTTTCCGGGTGCTCGCTGCGGATGGCTTTCTGTCTCCATTACGTTTCCAATTCCTCTACGGTTTCGGCCTTGATACTCAGAGACTTCTCTGAGGACAAATTCAATGGCTCTAATAGAGATACACTTCGCATATGGTGTTGTAAAGCACAACACCTCGCTTGTTGTTAAAGTAGTCTCGCAACAGTATAACTTGTGACTTACACATTTGCTTTACATCTACAACACCCCTACCACCTCTATATCGTTGTAGAAATATCCTTTCAATCGCCAAATTACTGTGGTGCATTCAATGCAAGGGTGTTAATTGCCCTGATCTTGTTTACAGAGTTGGGTAAACTCTTCAGACTCGATGTCTTTCTCCTTCTCATTCCCTAGCTTTATGGTCCTTGATTCTCCTGTGAATAAATATACTGCCCTGCATTTATCTAGTCCAAACTCCATGTGGATATCATTGGAAGACTGCTTTGTGACATGAATCACTTGCTACAGCTTCTGATTTGAACTAGCGTATATCATCAGGTCATCCATGCACAGAAGGTGGGTCAGTTGATGACCATCCTCATTATCATGTACTTTGCACTCATGAGACATGCTACTTAGTGTCCTGCTCAATGGGCATTATAAATTATTGGCAGACAGGCTAACGGTCGAAATTCGGATAGATTTTTAGTATCTGGTTGTTTAGGGAACATATACGTGGTACCTTTGAGCATAAAACTCTTTTTCCCCTAGTTATAACCGCGCAGCGTCTGAGTTGCTTCTGTTTGTTTTTTCTCAAACACCCGACCAGTAGTCAGTCATGTCTTTCAAGTGAGGAACTTCTATCTCTTGCTGGTTATTTTGCTTTACACTCAGTTGACGATAGAACGTTCCTTCATCTACCTTAAATTTTCGATTTTGCTGTTTTATTGCATTAATCTTATTGTACCAGATTGTAAAAGTTTCCTTAAGGGTTCGGGTCTGGACTGGACCCTTTAATTTTCTTAGGAACAGAGCCCGGACCCGAAACTTGTACTTCTTAAGGGTTCAGGTCCAAACCCGGACCCTTCAACTTCTTAAGGGTCCAGGTCCGAACACGGGCTCTTTAATTCCTTAAGGGTCCGGGCCCGGACACGTACCTTTTAAATTCATAAGGGTTCGTGTCCGAACCCGGACGCTTCAAGTTCTTTAAGGTCCAAACGCAGACCCGGACCCGGAACCTTAAGGAACCCTTTAATATCGGGTCAAACCTAAAAAGTTCCTTGAATTATATTTGAGAAATTACCAAAGGCGATTTGAGAGAGAAGAAGCAGTTTAGTTGGAGGTATTGAAATTATTATGTTAACTTGAGGTTGCACAAAAGAGTTTAACGCGAACTGAAGAAGCGCAGAAGAGAGATACTGCACATTATTCTGCGCAGTAAAGTTACACGGCATCTACGGCTGCGCATCAGAGTTAAATTGTAGATATGGCTGTGCAGTAAAGTTTCACGACACTTACAAATGCACAGTAGAATTTCATTGCATATACGGATGCACCGTACAGTTATACTACATAGTAAGTTTCGGCGTTACTTTCAGATGCGCAGTAAATTAAAAAAGTCCTTACATCTGCGCAGCAGAGTTCAATGGCACATATGGTCGCGCAGTAAAGTTACACCGTACTTACAGCTGCGCAGTAGAGTCATATGGCACTTATGGATGCGCAGTATAGTTACACGGTACTTACGGCTGCGTAGTGAGGAAAGGGGTTACTTTTATTAAAGTAACACGGCACGTATATGCACTAAAGCAGATCCGCTCCGGATCCGAACCACGCTATATGTGTACACTGAACTACACTCACACAAGCAGTAAAATGTTTAATTACTTTAGAATTATTTAAAAATTAGTTAATTTATTCATTGCCGAATACAATTATGGGTTCAAAATTCAAATAGTTAGAAAGTTGACATAAATTTTGGAAATTTTATCAATCTGGTAGATTTGTAGAAAGTCAGTACAAGGTTTTTTTTCAATAGCAGAATACGAATTTGAGGTCAAAAACCATAAATTGGAAAAAGCAGATTAAATTTGAGAAATGATATGTAATTGGTAGATTCACATTAACGTCAGAAAGTCTTGAAGTCACAGAATACAAATCTGAGATCAAAATGAAACAATTAAAAATTTAACTCGTATTTTGGAAATTTCATTAAATGATGAAGAGCTAAGTTTTCGAGTCACAGAATATGAATTTTAGATCGAAATTCAGAAAATTTAAATTTTGACCTCAATTTCAAAACTTATTAAATTGGTAGATTTCCGTAAACGTCAGTACGAGGGGGGTTTTCGGGGCACACAACATGAATTTGGATTCAAAATTTAAAAATTCCAAAAAGCGACCTCAATTTTTTTCAATTTGATTGAATTAGTGGACTTTCATGAAAGTCAGTAAAAGAAGGTTTTTTGAGTCACAGCACACAAATTTGGAGTCAAAATTCTGAAAGTGGACTTAATTTTAGAAAATGTTATTATGTTTGTAGATTTCCATGAAAGTCGAGTACGAGGGAGTTTATCGTGTTACAGAATACAGAAAGTTGATCTAAAAATTAAAAAATTGTATTAAATTGGTAGACTTTCCTGAATTCCATAACGAGGGAATTTTTCGAGTCTCAAAATACGAATGTTTACCCCAAATTTGTATTCTGAAACTCGAAAAACCCCCTCGTACTGACTATCATGGATATATACAAATATAACTCAATTTTCAACATTTCACTCAAATTTTTTAATTTTTACTTTAAAGTCGTACTCTGTTACTTGAAAAATCCCCTTGTACTGACTTATGGAAATCCACTAATTTAATAAAATTTGCAAAAGTCGCTTTTTAGAATTTTTGAATATAGACCCCGAATTTCACTTCTGTGCCCCGAAAACCGCCCTAGTACTGACTTTTGTGGAAACTAATTTAACAACAAATTTACAAAATTTAAGTTGCTCTTTGAATTTTCAAATTGTTCAAGGAATAGGCACAATTTGTTTACGGATTCAACTAACAAGAATATCTTTCCGATTACTCTTTCCTTTTTTGCTTAGTAAATTTACAAGAATTACTAATTTTTTTTTAATTTTCATATACATATGTCTTTCCGATTAATCTTTTCTATGTCGCTTTATAAATCTACCAGAGTTATTATTTATTTAAACAATTTTCACAAACAAATTCAGAGTTTGGATATTCTTCAACGAATAGGCTCAATTTTTTACAGAATTAACTAAGAATATCTTCCCGATGACTTTTCTCTATAATGCTTTGCAAATTTCTAAGATTTATTTATTTTTTAAGCAAATTTAAAGTTTGGTCATTTTTCAACGAATAGGCTTTAAACAATTTTCATAAACATATTCAGAGTTTGGCTATTTTTCAACTAATAGGCTCAATTTTTTTACATAGTTTACTAAGAATATCTTTCCGAAGACTTTTTTCTATGATTCGTTACAAATTTTCAAGATTCATTAACTTTTTAATAACTAATTGAATAATTAATTTTAATTTTGTTATTGAAGATACATCATTTAAGTTGAAAATTCATTTCTTTGTTTGATAATTCGTATCTTATAGTTGAAAATTAATTTTTTTTACTCAAAACTAATTTTTTTAACTGGAAATTTATCTATTTCATTTTTGGTTTGAAGTTTGTCTTTATTGGTTGAAAATTCTACTATTTTGTTGAAAATTTGTTTTTTTTTCTAGAATATTAATCTTCTTAGCAGAAATTTAATCTTTTTTGATTAAAAATACAACTGTTTGGTTCAAAATGAATACATGTTGGTTGAAGATTTCACTATTTTGTTGAAAATTCGACTTTTGTATTTAAATTTAACTGTTTTTTATTTAAAAGTAAAATCTTTTTTGGTTGAAGTATCGACCATTAGAATTTTTGTTGAGAATAGATCACTTTTGGTTGATAATTAAATTTATTGGTTGAAAGTTGATCTAATTTGATAAAGATTTATTTCTTTTGTTGAAGATTCATTAATTTCCATCAATCAAAAATGATGTCTTTTTTCTTTTCTTTTCTCTTACACTGGAACCAGGAATTAAATACTTCGGATTTACTATATTCCTAGAACTGATGCCCCCCGCAGGTTCATAATGACAGGAGCAGCGGGCCGGAAGGGAGACTGTGCTCAGTGGAGCGTGAAAAACTGTCTGATGGCCGCACGCTCAGCGCGTTAGTTGCGTCAGGTTGCGTCATGCGTCTAAATGCAAAAGACATGATTCATGCGGCCCTGTCTGTTTACGTTTGGATTCCCTGGAAATAATAACAAGGGCAGTGCAAGCCATGCCCGAAACTGTTATTATATCCAGACTCCAGTGTATTTTAGGTAATAAATTCTCTGAAGTACAAAAATTTTGTATTAATATTAATTTTATGTTTTAATTTAAAAATTACGTGAAAGGAAAAAGATAATCGCGCGCGTATTTTCTTCTAGTATCATATATAATAATTGCATATCAATTATGTGTATCGATTGGAGGACCTATCAATTTATGTGAAAACAAAACCCTAATGACAATACAAATAAAAAGTGCAACTTTGTGGTTGAAATGCGTGCACATAAGAAACGATTATCTGTTGGTCGAATCCATGATGCGTATCGGTGGGAGGAAGGTATATCGCCAAATGAGCCAATTATGTCAATCCCGCGAAATCGTTTGTCGAATCGGAGAGCTCGAGGCGAGGGTTATGCGCTGACTTCACAGACATGGCAAGTGCACATATAAGTACGTAATAATATCGATATTATGGCCGAAGGAAGAAGGAAAGAAATGTCGAACGAATGGACGGATGGATTGGGCTTGGGACCATCGGGCCCATCAGAGGAGGGCATGGGTAATTATACAAGCAAACAAGGGGCGGTCCCACTATGATTATAGGGTCCTTCACGATGCCCCTCTAGCACTCAGTTTATCCATAATTACAGGGCCAACTGCTCTTCTTCGTGGCATTCTTTCTTTCTCCCTTTTCTTTCTTTTCTTTCCTCGATATCTTACTGCACTTCAGCTATATCCGATGAGCAACGTGCTCAATGAAACTCATCTACATTGTAAATACATACAATATGTTAAAAATATTTGTGATTTTACAACACTTTACAATACAAATTATTGTAATATAAAATTGCAAGCCCCATATTGTAAAATTACCATTCAAATACTGTAGTTTACAAATATATCTTTAAATATATAGTTTAAAAGTTTAATGAATTATTACAGAAGTAACTTGAATGAGAAACCGTGAAATACAATTCGCTTAATATTCTGATTATAACAAGACTTTTCGTTAGTGGACAAATCATTAGGAAATTAAATAAATTACATACCTAAAAACAATTTCTCATGTACGACATTTTTCCCTTTAGAATGCTTTTCTAAGTATTGGTCACGTCTATGTCATACTTAATTCTTGATTTACGTATGATCAAACGCTAGGACCAGCGATTTTTTATTTCAAAAAAAATATATGTAATGCAGGAAACTTTCATTTCTCTCATAATTCGGTGTACAGAATATGTATTGTAAAATTACAACAACATTTTTTACAATGTATAATTCAGATTTGACAGCCCAAAATGCTCTCAAAACAGGAGAAATAGGGCGATTTTTAATGAAAAGTAAGGGAATAATAAGGGAATGCATTTTTTAAAGTAAAACACAGGTACACAGAAATAACAAAGTTTGCGGAGCCAAAAAATCGATCTTTACAGCATTGTATTATTGGTATAGCTTAGTCAAAATCTGCATTGATTGAGATTTTCTCCTTACCAGTTTTTTTTAGTCGAGTTTAAATTTTTACTTTAGGTCAAATTGTCCCAAGTAGGCCACCATAAATCGAAAGTCATTTTTTCGCTGTTAAATGAAATCTTAATAACACTTATGTTTGAAAAAAATTCTCCAGGTTTTGGTCGCAAACTAAATTTTTTTGCGATAGTTATTAAAAATCAAAATTTAATGTTACAACATGACCAACATTTTTCTCGTGAACGGCTGAACGGATTTTGATGATTCTTACGTTGACATTTTTGTTTAAAAACGTACATTCCACAAATCTTTCTTCCGAATATAAAAACATTGAATTTGTTTAAGTAAATATTACCTCTTTATAAACAAATTTACCTTTATTTAAAAGAATAGTATATAATTACTATTCTTTGAAATAGATGCACAACATACTCTGAAGGCTCGCGCGTCACACTAAGAAATTTTACATGTGTCCCGTGACATAATAAAAACTACTTAATATTTCTTTTCGCATTTCCCTCCAGAGAAAACGTAGGATAATGTGCAATTTTTTTATCTTTTAAGAGAATAAAATTACAATTTGTTTCTAAACAATTTGTAATTTTGTAATCATATTTAATGTTTTTACATTCAGAAGGAAGATTTCTGAAATATACGTTTTTAAATAAAAATTTCAACATATAAAAATCATCCAAATCAGTTTAGCCATTCATGAGAAAAATATTGATAATGTTGTAACATTAAATTTCCATTATTAATAACTTTTACATCAAAATTTTGTTTGCGAAAAAATCTTAGGGAAATCTTATCGATTATAAGGGCTATAACAAAATTTATATTGCAGGGAAAAAGACGACTTTCAATTTATGGTGGCCTACTTGAGATAATTTGACCTAAACTAAAAATTCACACTCAGTCAACAAAAAAACTGCTAAGCAAAAAATTCCAATAATGCGGATTTTGACGATGCTATACCAATACTACAATGCTATATAGGTTGCGTTTTTAGCTCCGAAAACTTTTTTATTTTTGTGTGCCTGTGAAGTTAATATATAGGTGCCATATTAAATTCAATATGAAACGCTTAAGATTTTAAGTAGAAGTATATTTAGAATTTTTAGCAACAAAATTGAATTTTCAACCAAAAATGATTAATTTTCTATGCAGTAACAGGTGAATTTGAAACGAAAGAGTTGAGTTTTCAAGCTGAAAAGTCAAATATTTAATAATACAGTTGACTTTTGAACCCGAAAAAATAGATTTTTGAACAAAAAAATGCAAAAGATGATTTTTCAACCAAATAGTTAAATTTTGAACAAAATAATTAAATTTTCAACAAAACAGTTCAATTCTCAATCAAACAGCTAAATTTTCTACCAAAACAGATGACCTTTTTACAAAGTTGTTACATTTTCGACAAAATTATTTTATTTTCAACAAACTAGTTAAATTTTTAAGCAAATAGTTGAATTTTCAACCTACAGCGATGTATGTGGAACCATGTAGTTGAATTTTTAACTAAAAAAGATCAATTTTAACCTGGTAGTTGAATTTTCAGATAAAAAAGATAAATTTTCTACAAAAAAAAAAAGAATAGTTTAATTTTCAGTTTAAAGAATTAATGTCTAGCAACAAAAAAATCTACTAAATAGTTAAATTTTCATCCAAAGAAATAAATTTTCAACGAAAAGTCTAATAGTTGGTATTTCCAAAAATATTGAAAAATATGAATCTTTAACTAAATATTAATTTTTAACAAAATAATATAATTTTCAACCAAATAATTGAAGTTTCAACAAAAAAATATCAATTTTAAAGAAAATGTTCATTTTCAACCAAAAGAATTATCTTCCAAATTGGATTATCTTTAATGCATAATCTTCAACAAAATGAATTAATTTTCGACGAAAATAATATAATTTTCTACAAAACAGTTGAATTTTCAACAGAATAGTTAAATTTTAAAACAAAGAGGTAAATCTTCAATTAATATAATGAATTTTTAGCAAAGTAGTTCAACTTTCAACTAAGTAGTTGAATTTTCAACTAAAAACGGCCAATTCTTAACCAAGAAGGGAATAGTTAAATTTTCAGTTAAAAAATAAATTTTCAAATAAAAAAAAATAACAATAATTTTCAACAATTTTCAACTTTGAAACAATTAGTTGAATCTTCTACCAAAAATATGACTTCTTAACAATATAGTTGAAGTTTCAACAGAATAATAAAATTTTCAAACAAATAGAATTTTCAACCAAAAGAGATGAATTATGAACCAAAAATATAATAGTAGACTTTTCAATTACTCAATCTATTTTCAACTTGAGTTTCTCTAAGCCTCTAATGATATATTTTTAATAATATAATAATATTTAATTTACAAAATTGTGTTGAGTCCTATACCGTTATACAAAAATTATAAACTTAATTACTGAAAAACATATTTATAAATAATATTTAATATTCAGCAAAGAGCATAAAAACTAAATCAGCCAAGATTGGGTCATCAGGAGATCGAGAAAAATCCCAAGACGTCGGACGATTTGGGCTGGCTATTGACCAAATCTCACCGCTTTTAAAAAATTAACTACCTGTAGGGCGTGTCTGTTCTAAGATTTATTATTATTAGAACATTTTCTGTTTTTTATGGTTTCGTAGGCTGCTCCGGAAATCCTTATAATGAAGGTTGGATGTCCGTCCATTCGTCGTTAAGGATGTATTATAGGTACAATCAATGTCAAATATGTTATCATTCAAACTTTATAATTATTTATAAAATCGACGATAATAAACTTACTTTTAATTGCTGCCAATTTTAAAAGATAAATCTAAGCGTTCTTTAAAAATAATTGTTCAGGTAGAAATAGTTTATTTAACAAATTTTATATGGATGTTTGTGTACTGACTTCAATTTCAGTTAGAGTTGCAATTTTCATCCAATTTTATCCAATGATCAAGAGCTGATTTCATTCCTTGAAAGACTCTTTACGCTCTTGTTAGTTGGGTTTTAATTTTTTGTTAAACAGAAAATAAACACTTATCATTTCTGTGAAACAATTTCTCCTAAATAATTTTAATTTGGTAATAAAACCCAAGTAAACAGAATTGCAAAGCATCTTTCAAGGAATAAAATCAGCCCTTGACTGGATAAGAATTGCCGCTTTTGCCTCAAATTGAATCTAAAATACAAAAATCCACGTAACTTTTATTAAATAACCAATTTTAAACTAAACCATTTTTAAGACATGCTTAGATTTCTCCCTCAAAATTCGAAGCAAATAAAATTCGATCGATTATCATCGATTTGATCAATCATTTTGAAAATTGCTCAATTTTGAACAAGACTGTACGTGAAGTGAACATCCTTAACCACTAGGGTGGGCCGAAAATACAAATTTAAAAAAAAAATAATAAAAAATGATTAGTGCTGAAAAGTTTCTTTTGTGAAAATTATGATAATTTTTGTATGCACAGTTTTTGATATTAAATGCTAATAAAAATTGTGATTAAAAATATATAAGTTTTGTTTCAGTTAGAATTTGTTATTTTTTAATTGAAGCAGTACAATTTTCATCATTACAATCTGTGAATTATTTAATTTTGAACAAATGCAGAATTTTAATAAAACATTTTCAGTTCCAAACGCTTTTAATTTTCAATTGTTGAAACCTTCAAAATTGAATTTTAAAATTCTTCACATTGAAAATATGTGCTTAAAAATGAAGACATAAAATGAAAATGTTTAAACTAAAAGAATTTAGAATTACGCATTGTAAACTTAATGATTTCATATAATTATAAAAGTGAAAAATTGAACTCAACATTGAAAAAGCTGAAATCGAACTTATTGTAAATTGCATTATATCATGTGATATGAAATTTGTGATTTTCAAGTTATTGGATAGATTTTTCTTGTAAAAATATGTAAAATTCCCGGTAAAAAATGTCATTTCCCGGTATTTCCCGGTCTCAAGAAATTTCCGGTCCAATGGCCACCCTGAATATATCACATTTTATTTTTTATCATATTTCTACATACCATGCACTTGAATTTGAGCATTTTGCACAGTGTGCTAAAGCAACGTTTTTTATTTTTTTTATTCAAAGTTTGACAATGTCTGAATTAATAGGCGCAATTGTTTCAAAGAATAAACTGAAAAAAACCTTTTTAATGATTCCTTGTCATATGTTGTCATTTAAAAAAAAAATATATTTTTTTTCAACAATTATTATCAAGAATGCTTATGCTTGCCGTTCTTCCACAAAAACTTTCAATTGTTTGTATGAATTCGACTATAATGCCTTTTTGTTGTGACGGAATCAACTAAAAATGTCTTTAAAATGACTTTTTGTGGTAATATTTTTCAAATTGACAGAAAATGTTGATTATAGGAACAATATTTGTAAACAAATACCTATTTTTACCTCTCTTTCAAGAATAGGATCAATTTATTCACGGACTCAACTAAGTATGTGTTTCCATTGACTCGTTGCAATTTTTGTGTTAAAATATAATAATGAACAATAATTAATCCTCTTGACCATGATCAAGGCAGCAGTTGATGAAAAGGTTTTATTTATAGACTTTTTTATTTTGTAGGTTTTACCGTTTTTTAAAATAACTTTTTATGTTTAAAATTATTTTTGAAAACTTTTAAACGTACAATTTAAAACAAAATAAAAAAAAAACATTTTCAACAAATTCAAAAGATTTATGGAATATAATATTCGCATTTTTTATTCACGTCAAGCTAATAAATAACCATTTAATTATAAAAATTATTTATATAATTAAGTTTTTGTCGTTTTGGGGAATATGACAGCAATCAGTAAATGGTCAAATATTCTTGTTTGATTCCGTGAAAAAATTGATCCTATTCATGGGAAAAAGGTAAAAATATATATTTTTTTATAAAAATTGATATCAGATAATTAACATTTGATGTCAATTTGAAAAATATGAGAACAAAAAGTCACTGGTAAGAAACTCTTACATTAGTCGAATTCGTATACAATTTGGGAAACAAGCAAAATTTAAAATACTAAAGTTTGATTTTTTGTAACGGTGTAACCTGCAAATCGGAAAAAAAATAGAAAATGTTGGAGTCTACTTTGCTAGATAAGCAGATTATACCAATTTATATTTGTGAATTGATTTTAGGACTTTGAATGGAATTAAATAATTAATTAAGAAAGAAAGGGCGTGCGCTTGGCATATACCCCAGAAATGATTTGTTACAAAAACATTGACAAAAAATATGTGTGGCAGTGGGGTCACACGGTAAAAGTGAAACTTTACGTGCGCTTGGCTTCATATAGAGTACACTAATATTGAAGACGCACATGAGTGCAAAGGAGCTCGCATAGTGGCGGAGTAGTGGGGGGATCTCATAGAAAATGAGTGCAGAGAGAGAGCATATACATGCTTTTCGTAGCGTGGGAATAGTGGGGATATTGAAGAGGAGTCTTTGGAGATATTACGAATTGCCGTATAGAAGGAAGACGCGATAACAGAGAAAGACCCCAAAAGAGATTCTATCGATTAAATAGAGCCATCGGATTCCCACCCTAATGTTTCAATCATATCGTAGTCCACCATTTTACTGAAAGGGATCTATACAGCGTGGAGACTTAAGGTGTGGTCCCATGTGGGCAGAAAACGTCGGCCTAAAACAGAAACTCGTAAGAGTGAAACAGACAAATAGATTTCTCCGTCGCTTTCACTCCCTGCTTAAAATGACGGATAGGATCCGATAGTCAGATACAAAGTCGGATAAAGGTGCGAATAGCCCACGTCGGATATTATTCCGCCTCTATCTGGATCTCTTTCATTTCTAAAATCTTAAACGGAAAACTAGCGTTTCTATCCGGATTTTAATCTGGATGACATATGGAAAATAGCATTTTCTTTGGCCCTATGCGGAACTTTGTCGGAACTTACATTAGGAGACTGTTTTCGTTTAAGTCTAAAAATGGTTTTCTATCTGGATCTATCGGGCTTTGAAGCGAACTTTGGAAACAAAAAATTGAATCATTTGGCTTAGAGACGCTGTTATTAGCCAATAATGTTGAGTCTATGAGCCTTCTGCGACTCAGTACGAGAAAGCTACCACTAATATAAGGGCAAGAGCAGTAGCGCTGCATTACCGCCATAAGTTCGCGAGTTCACGCCATTCTCGACTACACCTTTTTTATATTTTTTGTAGATTACAAAAGAAGATAATAAGCGCTATTAAAATGGAAATAAAACGATGAATATCTCAATTAAGTCAAAAGTTATAGAGATTTAAAAAAGAACATTGGGGGTTTATGAAAAACAAAACACAAAATTCAAATATGACAATACGTTTTTTTTGTAAGATATGGTTTATACGTTTTTTAAATGAAGGGTTGCAGTACAAAGCTAGATTACCGAAATTTTTGGCAAAAATGAGATTTTTGCATTAAAAATTATTTAAAAACCAAGTACATGTTGTTAAAGGATTTTTTCGAAATCTCATTTTTATTGGAGTAATAAAATGATTGGTAATTCGTCATCAGATACCTGACTCTCTGTACACATGTCTGCTGTCTTCTTTTTTTTTACATGCCTAACATCTTATCTTTTTTTAAACTTTTTTGTGACCATATTCCTCTTCCTGACAGTTTTTAAATACTGTGAAATAATAATATACTTTTTACAAAGAACAAGCTCTTAAATAAAGCCAGTTGCCACGCTGTTAGCATCAAAATACCGTAATCAAATTCCAACATAAAATGTTAAATCTTCAGTTTCTACCGCCCTATTAAATCTTTATTTTCCAGGAACAGATTGAGTTTTTTCTATGAAAACTTTTTTATTTTTATTCTGCCTCCCCATATTTCGGGAGCAAGTTTTTATTATTTTTAAAAATTGAAAAATAGATTTTTAATCGCTATCGAAAAACGATTTTCAAAACCAATGAAATTAGAACCACCCAATTTAGCAATTTAATATCTCGGGAGCAAATTTTTATTTTTTGTTCAAACTGACAATTGAACTTTTTATTGTGATCATCAACCGAACCTGTTTCATTTTCAGGTTCCTGTCACTTTGAGATTGTAAACTTCCACTTTTTATTTCTCGGAACTGGAATTTTTTTGTTAATTATACTTTTTTGGTCTCAATTCAGAAACACTTCAGCTCGGGAGTGAATTTTTGTTTTCAACATTAAATGGTGATTTCGATTTTACAGAATGTTATTTCGCTCTCCTAAAAAATTTCGATTTTTGTGCTTCTCTATAGCTGTATACTGCAACCCGTTTACTTCACTTACCTATGTTTGTAATTTATTATACTATCATACTATTCATTATATTATATAATGTGCATTCTTATATTTGGAAAAAGTGTATTAATAATTATTAGCTTTTAGCCAAATATTATAAAAGCTTTAATATTTCAAATTGTTCATTTTTAAGACTTCTAATTGCAGCTAGCCTTCGATTTGATGTTCAAGTTCAAGTTTAAAGTTTGAACATTAATTTCAGGTTCAAGTGTTTTTTATCTGGAACAATTTTTTTTAACTGAAATTACTATTAATTAATTACTATTAAAATTTAAATTATTTAAATTTAAATATTTTTATTATACATTTTTAAAACAACCTATTCACATAAATTGTGTAGAACGAAAAAATATTCCTTCGTTAGCCCTGGCTTTTCAGCGAAAAAGTTTGGCTGAGATTTTGTCGATAAAATCCAAGCATTACATTAGCGTAATTAGTTAGAGTGTGCGGCTTAGATTTAGGTTGTTTAGGTAGGGTTCGAATCCCCTGCGGGAGCGATTTTTCATAGAATTGTGCGTGCGATTATATTTGTAAGTTTCCTTGTGTTCAATTGCGTAATTTCATAAATAAATCAAGTGCAATTATTATAAATAAAACAGTTTTTTTGCTTTATTTATCTATTTCAAGCTGCTGTCATGGATAGGGCAATATGGGACGCGGAAATATTCCGCATAGAGCCAGATAAAAAACCAGATAATCCAAATTTATTACACCGTATAAGAATCCGCATAGAGTCCGACAAAATACCGCATAGGGCAATATGTCCAGCGGAAATATTCCGCATAGAGCTGGATAAAGAACCAGATAGATGAAATAAAATAGGGCTGGACACCGAAAATATTTCGTATACAACCAAATAAAAAACCTAATAGAAAAAATTGTTTACACCGACCAAGTTCCGCATAGAGCCAGATTTAAAACCAGACACAAAAACCGTATAAGTATTCCGATAGAATCCGATGAAAACCGTATAGGGCTTTACTGGACACCGAAAGTAATTCGTATACAACCGTATAAAAAACTAGATAGAAAATGTTGTATACACCCACCAAGTTCCGCATAGAACCAGATTTAAAACCAGACACAAATACCGTATAAAAATCCAGATAGATGCGAAAAAAATCGAATTCTATCCGTCTCTATCGGATCCTATCTCTCATTTTAAGCAGGGATTACTTTAGCATTACGTTGTAGCGTATAATGCTTGCGTTCGGCCGGTCCGCCAGGGCATAAATGTGAAATTTTTCTACATTTTTGCATTTTTCAAATCAAATTTCTGAATAAAAAGAAAGTATGTCTGAATGAGTTGAAAAAAACATTCATGATCATTATAACGAGGATCATTATAACAAGATAGTTATTGATAATTTATTCATCTGTGCAGTAATTTAAAGCATTATAGGAATGCGTGCATGACGTGTTATGTCTGGAGACAATCTTACTTTTTTGCAGAACAAATAGGGCTAAAATTGAGTAAAAATTTTGTAGGTGAGTAATACTGACATTCATAAATACCACGATTATCTGAAAAGTACAGGTATCAAAATAAAGTAATTAGGTACACTGTACAATGTGTAAACTTAATCTTAAACATAACCTATAATGCTTGACTTGATTTCATGCTTATTCCATTTTCCCGTTCATATATCTATTTCTTTATTCATATAACGTAATGATTGAAATGTATTAATGATTTTTTTAAATATGTATTAGTTCTGAACGTGGAAAGCGGGATTGCAAAAGGGTTTAGAATCTGCATAGCAGTGCATCATGTAAAATTTGATTGGCCATTGCTTGTATTATGCATGATAGATAAAATAACCTCTATTATTATTGTCTTTATGTACAGAATTTTATAAAATAATTCATAGATGCAAATGATGATTTTTCTTCCTCCGATGAAAGTTTATCAATATTATCGAAGCATTTATGCATGTAAGCTTCGTTAAAATTGTGTATTTCCTAATTCATTTCACAGTAAAGATTCTTCAAAACCTGAAACATATTGGCACTGTATCCATACAATTATACCATGAGTAATAAATAAGAAACCCGCACAAATTTTATGGAAAAGCCTTGCGCTTTCGATCAAATGTTACCATTTATAATATTTAATTATACTATCATGAAAAGCATGATAAGCTTGCAACAATTGAAACATTAAACAGTTTAAGGCGTTTTATTTACATTGCACGGGATTCTTTCACATTAAAAAAAGTTAAACTTATGAATTTGCATATAAGTTGCAATCGAAGAAAACTCACCCCACAATATTCATAATCCATGGTAGCGATTTAAAACTCAAGCATTATAGGTTATGTTTAAGATTAAGTTTACACATTGTACAACATTTTTACTCCCTTTGTTCTGCAAAAAAGTAAGATTGTCTCCAGACATAACACATCATGCACGCGTTCCGAGGATGCTTGAAATTACTGAACAGATGAATAAATTAATAATAATTAATCTTGCCGTTCAGTTTTCCTCCTCCATAATTACTACATATTCGAAAAATTTATTTTCAATAACAAATAATTAATATAATATAGTATATTGCACAACTAGGGTTGAAAGGCTACTCACACTTGTTGCAATCATATAGCCTTTCGACCCGAGTTGTGCATGCTATTTTCCATCATACATTTATCGGAGATCGATTTTTCTTTGTTCACGAACCGAATTCATTTTGTCCAGAATAATCAACTATAATATTTTGACGGTAGACAAGAGGTTAGAGTAGTCATCATTTTTCCTCCCTAGGGAGGAGAAGAAACCTCGGCTGCATTCAGCCACTTTCGCTTCGCTCTACAGCCATTGAAAATCGATCTTTCGATGAAGGTATGATGAAAATGATATTTTTTTCTATTATATATTTTTACTTCCAAATTTGCCGCCATTGCAGAGCATTTTCGGACATTTTCCGATTTCGGAAAAACCTTCGTGTGAACAGGAATTTGGATGTGTTGGCTGGCTGACGACCAGTAGAGAGAGGTGTAAATGAGCCTTAAAACTGAATTCTTAATTATGTGTGTGAATTTAGCAATGTTCCTTTTTTTTTGAGTTTTTTAAATCACCCAACCAGTACTGCGTAAAAGCGACAACAATGCAACAATCTTTGAAAATATTTCAGATCAACTCCGAAGATTCTATATCATTTCGGAATATTCTATGCAGTTACACAAGAATATCTTAGAATTTCAGAATAATGTTGAATAATTATGCCGGAACATTCTATAATACTCCGAAAATTGTCGATCAATCTACAGAAGATTTTAGAAAAATTCATAATAATTTAAAACGTATCGAGACTTTCAAGAATATTCTAAAACATTCGAAAATATTCTAGAACATTTTAAAACAGTCCAGAATATTATGAAAAATTCTATTAGACTTTAAATTATTCTACAACATTTCAAAATATTTTATGAGAGGCCAGAATATTTTAGAAAATTCTGGAATATACTCCAGAACTTTTAAGGACAATCTAATAATGGAAGAATAATCGAGTATATTTAAGGAATTCTAAAATCCTCAAACTGAATCCTATGTTCTAAAATTGTTTGAGTTCATATACGTTTTGAATTTACAGAATCTTCCACAATATACCTAATATGAAAATATAAAAAGTTGTATAGGTGGCTAAGAAACCGAAATCAATTTTTATATTTTCAAAAAAGTGTAATCTTTTATGAAAATATAAATAGTTGTTAAATATTTTTGTTCTTGAAGCTCAAATTAAACTCCTGGCTATTTGTAAAAATAAAAAATAGTGTAGAAAGTTGAAATGTGTATAAAGGATGTAACTTTATTGCACTTAAAGTATGTTCAGATATATTGTAAGTGGTGTACAGCTGCTTTTTTATTAACCCCCGGGCGCTCCTTAGTTCAATCCTGGCTTGAGTTAGATTCCTGAAATCAAAGACACATAAATACTCTTCAATGTGCTTCCAAGATGAAGAGAATAAAAGCTAATATTCTTGTACAATTTTTTTCATTAGTGTTTTAGTATAAAACTTCTAATACAATTACGTAACCTTGCTAATTAATTTTGGTGATCGTAATTTAATAAACTAGGATCATGAATCGCGATATACTTTTTATCGCTAATAAAGTTGAGATAATGATTTAATTACTTCAATGCTATTTGTCTCGGGCAAGTTTTATGTGCACTAAAGCAGCTTTAATTTTCCCTGGGTTAAGTTTGAGATTCCCCATTGTATGATTGCATCGCTGACGTCTCGATTTTCAAGAGACGAAGTATCACGAAAAATCTAGAATAACAATGCCTGGAGAGTATGTAGAGAAATCATTAGTTCTTCTTGGTATATTTTATTATCGAATCTCTCGAAAGAGCCCTTATCTTCTATTCAAACGTCTCGATCTCGATATAATTGCAACTCTTGCTGCTGGTTATCGTTAAGCTCAGTTTACGAGTTTCTGGTTGCCATTCGTGTTTTGCTTGCTTAAAACAAGAAATATGTTTGAAACTATTTTGCTTATTCTCACTAACGTATTTACAGCTCTGTAGAAACTCGACAGGGATCGTAAATACAGAAAACTAGTTTTAAAATGTCTGAAAATCCAAGTCAAATCGTAAAATTCTTGTCTTTATGAATAATGATTTTAATCAGGTAAAGAAATACCTACAATTTCAAAAAAATCCTACTGTATTTCTCAACAGTGCAATTACACTTGCCATAGAATTAAAATTTTTAAATAGAGCTTATCTCATTTTTATAACCCAAAACCTCTCGGTTGACTGCTGTCAGAACGCGTTGGAATTTTGAGAGACCGGGTAAGTCAACGACGAAAGTGCAAGCGTAACTAATGAAAATAATTAAGTTGACGTGAGTTCACGAAGCTAGGTGGTGAAAACTTCTCGAGGGGAAAGTAGAATGTGCCATGAACGCAATTAGCAAAGCCTGGCTTCTAACGTGACAAAATGTTAAAATCATCCAGGAAATACTTATATCTTTTTTTTTTTAAGTCACTGAGAAAGGTCAGGTGCACCATCCTCTTTTCGAGATCACTAGTATATTAAGTAAAACCTCTCGCAAAAGCTCACATCTTTTTTATTTCTATTTTTGTTTTTAAAAAATCCGTTCAGGTTAAAAATGATTTTATTTGTGGCTCCGCGTGATAAGTATGCCAGAGCTTTTTCATATGATTAACGCGCAACAGCTGAACATTTTCTGGCAAACTACAGATTTTAAAGCTCATTGCTCTAAAGAATCACGTAATCGTTGCAAATTTACTACCTTTTCCTCCACGATCTCAGAGTTCTAGTTTTCAAAAACCTACAGCAGTCGTTAGTTTCGCAAATCGTCGTAATTGCATCTTTAAAATGCCAAGTACACCCTGACATATAATATGTTTCAGAATTCTCGCGTATTGTGCTTAGAAACTCAAGAACACACGTGCAAAGGGTCAGAAGGGCAACGCCACAAAGCGACGTTCTTTACTTATATAAACTAAAAACTCTCGAAAGAAAATTACCTTCATTTATTTTCATAAGGGAAAAATAGTTTTATTTAATTTTACATCTATAATTTCGCTCTTGGTGCTATTTTTTTATTCAGTTAAAAAGACACAATCCTTCAAGCATTTTTGAGTTTTCAAGTGACCTTTAAAATTGAAGAAGTTTCTAAAGGTTGTTGAAGAAGAGAAATCCAGATGAGATATAAAAGTCCAACAAAAGAATTGGTGTAGTTGAGTTGATACGCTGCTGTGACTTTTCCGGTTTATCGCAGCATTGCTAAACTTTCTATCACAATTCTCGGTCAAACAACTTGCTATTGCGTCGTCTACGCACTGCCTTTGGAACAATCTAATTTTCCTTACATCAGGTTTTATGACGCTTTAGTGATTTTTCTTCTGTAAAAGGTTTTGGACGTCATAAAATGTGATTTTATTCTACGACAGAAATTATACGGATTTATTTTTTTTTGTTTCCTTTTTACTTTATTATTTCTTTTTTTTTTGCCTTTTCATTATAGGAATTATTTTACATGAAGCGTTAAACAATTGAGCAATTTGAAAATAAACAATTTTGAAGTAAGTCAATTAAAAATCGAATCTTTTAAATTATTATATTATAATTTCACAATTTCCAAAATAAATTTTCCAGAATTTACATACTTTTAATTTTAGAGCCTCGGTAAATGATAAATTCGAATTTTAAAACGTTCAGAATTGTACTATTTCGAATGGAAAGCATTTCACAGCTCCGTTGAAATGACTTCAACGCAAAGGTGCGAACACTATATTTTTTCTTTAAAGATTGCAAATACACCAGAACCCCGATTTAGGAACAGTGTCGGAAGTTATCTGCACATAGCCTTACTACTAAATCGGGGAAATCGAAACGTAAACACTCAGGGCCGCCTGAACTGTTTCCATCATATTGCGTAATATACTCGACTGAATACCCGCCCACAGCGCCTTTCCACTACGCTTCTGGTGTTTTTCAAGCAAGATTCGCAACCGTCTCTCGCCCTGTCCCCGGAGAAACTACGCGGGCCAGCAGTTCTAGGAATTACAAAACCGGTGTTTACAAAATCCGGGTTCTGGTGTGTAGAGTTTAAACAATTTTGAAACTTCCAAAATTTTACAATTTCGAATTGAAAGAATTTAATTAAAAAAGGGTTGATAATTGTATACACTGAGAAACAAATGTTATTGAATCAAAAGTACCCACTTTCGCGTTCATTCAAAAGTAGATCTTATTGATTCTAATGAATATAGGGACCTAATCTACCTCTCCGGTACTGTTGCCTCCACCGAAAATTGCGGCGACTCTGGCAAAAGTAAGGTGAGCAAAGATCGAAATCTATTTGAAACCATACAAAGTAAATTAAAATTATAAATGCTGTCATAAGTCATACGCATTTTGAAAAATTGTATGCGATTTAGAACAAATTTATGTATGGTAAAAGAATTGTTCAAAATGTGCACGACTTATGGGAGCATTTTATAATTTTACTTTGCATTGTTTCCAAAGGATTTCGAACTTTGCTCAACCCACTTTTGCCACGGTCGCCGCGAAGTGTGTGCTTTTGATTCAACAGCATTTTTTCTCAGTTTAGGTAATTTCAAAGCGAATGACTTGATAGTTAGAAGATGCTTAATTAAAACTCATGAAATGAAATATTTTGTTATTTAAAGTTTGCAAGTATTTAGTTTGGTTTCAAATTTAAATGAAAACGTCCAAATTTCAAGATAAACTAGCCCCAGCTATAACTGAGTTTGTCTGAACACAAATTCGGTAGGATTTCAACAAATCTTTCAAAATTACACGATTATAAATTACAAGCCTTAAAATATTTGAATCATTTTGAATTATGAAGGCTTTCGGAATTAAATAATTTCAGACAGAAAAACAAGCTTTTTGCTACTGTCTTTTATTCCAAATTGTACTCGTAAAATATCATAAGTTTCGTTTCATGTATGATTTGAAGTTTTAACAACGAGGGGATTTTCTCTGTTAAAAGTACATTTTCATCAGAATTTCGTCGCTGGTTTAGAATAATACCTTCACTGTCTGCCAACTTGACTCAAAACTTTAAGGAGAAACGCGTAAACTTTCCGCTCAAGTTGGAAACTCTCGTTACCGTAAAAACCTGTCTCGCTCTGATGATTCCTTTGCAAAAGCGCGACCTTCGCGGCATGGTCGTCATTTTGTACATTATAAAGGTTGAAAAAGTGTCGATCTTAAAGAAATGAACCAGAACGCACGCGAGGGAGAAAACTTGTTTATCAACTCAGAGACAAAAAATATTTCAGTTCACCTTTCGTGATAAAAACTCCATCTACTTTTTACATGTAACCTACACACAAAAAACTATTAACAGGAAGTATTCTTAATAGTTTTTCTTACTCTTGGTACACATTTAAAACAAAAAATGCCGTTTAATTTTCCATTTAATTATTTTTCTACAGAATAAAACAGTCTTCTAATCAAGGATATTTCTTTGTTTGTGTAATTCATTTTGGTACGTGATTTATCTTTGAATAAATGAATCTAAATCGGAGAATATTAGAGAGCCAGAGGTAAACTAGAAACTAGCGATAAGTCACACGACATTATCATCCTTGGTTCTCGCGTTTACCATAACGTAATCCAAAGTGTAAAACGCCTACGAAAATCGTTTCACGTAGGAAGAATCGTCAAAACTGTAATGTCTGACTGTTGAACTTGAGTCGATTATTTTAATATCCCAGGACACGTAGCAAGTTTCTATACTTTTTATATTGCAACTTTAGAGAAGATTTATCGCCATACAATGTCGAGTTTCTCTTACTGAAATTGAAACTCGAATCATTATAAACTTTTATTTTCAAGTATTATTCTAATTTTTAACTTTATCGAAAATTTACAGAAATATATGGCACAGGGAGTGGAAATTCAATATCTTGTTTTTCTGTTTACATTGTAGGTAGAATGGAGACAAATTAGCTGTTATTACTTGTCTATGTAAATCATTTCTTGTGCAAAGTAACAACATGATTACGGGAAAGGTCATTGCATGTTCGTGAATTTTTTTGATATAATGCTTTGAACTGTACTTACAGTTTCTATTTCTTACCACGAGCATCGAGATGATGTTTTGTATGGAAAGGCTTGGAAGAGTGGGCGTTCAGGTCATGGCTACAGGGCCGCAGCATCCACAGATCGTGATATTAAGATCAAGTATTTTACGTCACAACAAAAGTGTATTTTTTATTTGAAAACAGGGAACAAAGTACAGAAATATCTACGAGGATACATTTGAGGATCCATAGAACTATGCCATGTCATCTAATTAAAAATTTCCTCATAAGTTTTTCCGTAAAACCTATTTTTCCGTGTCAGTTGCAACGGAGACTTTTTTCCAGTTGGAGGGAAGACCGTGGAGATTCTTCTTCCAGCTGTCGTTGACACAAAAATTCGTTGATTAATGTTCGCGACACTAACGAGGATGGTCGTTTACACGGGTTGGTTTGATCCCAAGTCCGATAGGTCCTCTCATAGAGCATGGTTGCAAACCCATTAACGTTGAATCCCGCACGCGTAGCATGTGAGTTGGGACGTTAATCGCGATGCGTCGAGGGTTCGAAATGCGATTCTGCAATTGCAACTGCAGCAGCAATTAGTCCCTGAGTGTGGAGAACTCGAAAATCTCAAAAGACTTAATAGCAACTAGCAAAAGCATACCAGTCCATCGACAGAACTTGATGTTCCACATCTGATATGGGAAACGCGAAATAGGCACTTGTTCAGCAATTATGAGGTAAATAGCATTCAGTCAACAGTGAAATGCTTGCAGACTTTGCATAATCATTGATCAAACTAACTTCTGAGCATGCATCAACTTCCGCGAAAGTTTCTCTATTGATTTTGAATTTATAGATTCTAAGGCTACAGAGTTATAAAGCTTTCGATGAGTATCGGCATTTGTTAGACGTTAGTCGGAGATTCAACACTTTCGATATTTACCTTCCCGAGGACCTTCCTGAATTGTTTGATGAGAAATAATTGCAATTACTTACGTGTAGAAGAAAAATGGAGGCTTTGTTTTGATTTCGCCGTTCAGAAACAAATTTGCTTTACAACAGAGGATCGTAATTGAGGTATGGAAGTTTATGATGTTGTTACAAGCTTACGTGAAGCGTGCAACAAGCGTTGAGAGCTGACGTTGACGGAAATTCTTTATCCGATCGATTTCCTCTAAAACAATTTTGATTGCCCACGTGTCCCTTCAAGGTCAACTTGTATAATGTACTAAGCACACACGATCTCAACCAGATTTCCGATCCGCTATCGCTCATGGTAAAAATCTTCAGTCCTTACACTCTCGTGATGCATAGTATTAGCCAAATCATGCTAAAGTCACGTATCTCTCCGGCACGAACGGTTTTAAAGTTTTTCAGGTCAACCGTTGCATGAAATTCAACAAGTTCAGACAAAGAACATATTCATCCTGGTGAAGAGTAGTTTGACGCAATGGTACATTTTTATTAGATTATTGCAGTCACATTTTCATTGTCTGTACTTTTGAAATTCTTTGTGACTGGAAAATGAAAATTGTTCTTTTTTGACCAGGAATTTGGTTAATTCTTAGTTTTATAGAAAAATGCAACAAATCACTTTAAATTTCACTTGATATCAAATAAAATAATGTAAGGACAAGTTCGTTTAGACATTTTTTTTAATGGATACGGTTTCAATTGAAAATTTGTCAGAAATATAAAAAATTTGAGCATTTAAATTTAGTAATAAATACCTTAACAGTCAAAGGTGGTACTAATCAATGGCCTTTGGTCTTAGTAATTTACCTAAATTTAGTACAGTCAATGCTTTTTGCTGTGGAACCGCAGCCTCATCAGGATTATGCACATAATAGAATATACAATGAATATCGTACATTGATTACTACCACCATTACATATTTATCTTATAAATCGGTTTTACTCAAAAAATCTTAACAGTGAAAGAATTTTTATTTCATAGCATTCAAAATTGAACAATTTTACATCTAAACTGGATAAATTGGATCATTTAAAATCTTAGTGTTTGAAATTCAGCAGTCGTGAATTTGATTTTCGAGTTCAGTTTAGTTTTTCTTTCAAGGTTTCATATTTCAAGTTTGAAAAGTGCACTCAGACAAAATGTTTCTTCATTCAACAACATCGTTTTGTTGGTCGCATTTTGTTGATTCCAGAAAATATTTTAGTTAAATGAACAAAATTTTCGTTCAGTTGACCAAATTTTTTTTATTTTTTTTTATTAGTTGAATGTTTATAGTCGCATCAACTGCCAGGGTCATTAGCGACTGTACTGTAGGGTTTTTGAATATTTTGTTTTTATTATTAAAAATAAACATTTGGCAACTAAAATTCTAATAGGAAAAAGTTTCATATCCCTATCCTCTACAATTCTGCATTTTCAAAAAATTGATTTTTCGATTTTGAAAATTTTCTTTTTTGAGACGATCAGACAATACTTTTACGCGTTTTCGAGCGTCGGGCTGGTTCTTGCACCCGGCGGGTCAATTATTCTGCAAAGAAATATTGTCTAAGTAGTTTTTTTCCATGTGTGGTCCTGCTAGCTTAACCTTAGCTATCATGACCACAGGTTTTTTCAAAAAATTGCGGAGCATTAAATTGGGCTAAATTATTCTGCAAATAAATATTGTCTAAGTAGTTTTTTTCTATGTGTGGTCCTGCTAGCTTAACGTTAAGCTAGCAGGACCACCGTTTTTTTTCTCAAAAGTGCGGAGCATTAAATTTGGCAATAGGGCATTAAATGAGCCCTAAATTATTGTGCAAAGAAATATTGTCTAAGTTGTTTTTTTCTATGTGTGATCCTGCTAGCTCAACGTTAACCAGGTCCGTTGATAGAGCTCTGGTATAGTACTCTTTTATAACAAAATTAATCCTGGATCCGATTTGCTCGAAATAAAGGACTCTGTCGCTATATTCTGAATTCCATTTTTCTCCGTGAAATGTTAATAGGATTAAGTTAACATTGTTTGATTCAAAAATACGACCTATTGGTCGCAGGAATATATTTCTTTGAATCAAAGAAATATTAATTGAAGACAAAAATATCCACTTAAAACCAAATGGATGACTCGTTGTTCCAAATGAATGTGTCAACAATGTTCATGCATATTTCCTTAAACCCAGGAAATGTGAATTGATGGAAGAAAATATATTTTAAAGTCAAGCACATATGTTATAGACTCAAAAAGCTATTTGCCACATCAAATTCTTGAATGTTTAAAGCAAAAAATATCCCACTGATTCAAAGAAATATTTCTTTGGCCTAAACCATGCTCGTCTGCAGTAATGTAGCTCGTACCTCAATTGTAGTACATATTTTCCTAAATGAACAGCTGGATCTTTAGAAATAATGTATGAATCAAAGTTTCCTGAAAAACGCCCCTGGAGCTTCACCTATTCAATTTGTACTGAATATTTTAGAAGAATCGGTTGAAAATTGTAGGCTATAGGACGTCAGAACTGCTGAAAAAATGAGTTTCAGGCATAAAAACTGAATATCTATTTTCGTTTTACTTGAAAAAAGTGTAAACCGCGGTCCTTGGGGCCTAAAACCGTCCCAAAATGATTAGAGCAAATAATGAAATGTAATTGCTGTATTAATAATAAGTATTTTGTAAGAAATACAACTGATAGTACCAGGCGCTGGCAAAAAGAAACTGGACACAATGTTACATTTTAAAATATCCTTTTATAACCAGTACGACTTGTGGCTTGTGCATTTTGGAACTAACTCCATTTTTTTTAAAATTCGATACAAAATTATTAAAGTTTTGAACAATCTTGTTTACCAATAAGTACAGAATAATTAAATTTCATTGAAATGATGTACGGTATTAAAAAAATTTCTAATCAAAACTGCGGCTTGAGAAAAACAGTTTTTCTTCAATATCACCTTATAGGGAAGAAGCATAGAGGAGACCACCCTACAGCATATAATAATCCAACAGTAGATAATCGTTCATTATAAGCACAAATATAAGTAAAATAATTCATTGTAATTTTAATATATTAACACGTCTCGTATCTTAACTGTTAATTACATTAAATTAATTATTTTACATACATTATTATTATAAATTAAAGATTATATCTGCTGTTCACTATTTAATCGACAGAACCCACAGAATAATTTTGGATTAGGTAGCCCAGAAAGTTCCCTGATTAAGACTATTTTCTTTTTTCAAGATAAGAGCATTTTAAGCAAGGGCTATTCAAGTATTCTAAAGATTTCATGGTATTTCAAAGGACTAACAAATTTTCACGCCATATTTCCAATTTCAAAGAATTCCTTAGGGTTTTAAAGAATTTCAATGGATTTTAAATAAGTATTGCACAATATATTTAGGGTATTCAATGATTTAAAGGGATTTCTTCGGATTTCATGAAGTTTCGCAGGATTTCAAGGGAGTTCAAGATACTTTACGGATTTCAAGAGATTTTAAAGGGGTTTCAAGGAATTGTACGGGATTTCAAATGTTTCAAGAAATTTCGTGGGAGTTTTAACAGATTTCAAAGGATTCCAAAGATTTCAACGGATTTCAAGAGATTTCAATTTTTTAAAAGAATTTCGAATGGTTTTAAAGGAATTCCAGGGTTTTAAGAGATTCTAAATATCGTATACACAGCGTGAACCAGATTTAAAAAATGTTTAACCCTTCGCCTTCGGGCCATTTTTACGATCTGGTAATTAGAAAATAGACATCGATATTTTATATGATTTTTGGGGAAAAGCGGATCAGTATTATGTACTTAATGAAAATTTTGAACTACCAGTAACTACAATTAAATTTATATTTTTTAGTGAAATGTGCATGCATGTATATGAGCTACCTCATTTTTTATAATAGAGTTATATATAGTTTTGGGTGGATCAGGCGGTTAGGCGCTCGGACTTCACGTTAGATGGCCGGAGTTCAAACCCTGAGTCGATACATCTGGAAATTTTTCTATCTACTTTTACCGTGGTTCTGATCCCACCTAAAACTGTAGCCCCCCCTCCCCCCACCCTCCATGCACTTTGCTGCAACCCAGTCCGTGGATGGTGGGTTAGCGAACCAGGCTTTGTCTAACATGTCAAATTAGGCATACTGCTCTTATCAGATTACTTGATTGCATTATAAAGATGCTTCCTTGACTGATAAGTGATATTATATACTGGGATAGCACCGTGCAGACTATTAAAAATAATCCAACTTTAAGAAAAATGCCTTCGACATATCGGGCTGTAAGCACCTTGAGCCTGAAAGAAAAACGAGCTTGCTCAATTTTATTATTTGATCAGGCAATTGACTCCGTGGCTGATTATGAAAAGCCGGGTTCACCCAAGAAGTTTATTTAAAGAAAAGGTTTTGTAATAGTTTTTTTATCCCTTTGCGGTTTTTATAGTTCACATCAACTTTTATGCTTGCAAATATGGGTACAAAATTTGAAGAAAATGTGGAAACTTTCTATCGTTTATTTTCCACAAAATGTTCGCATCACGTTTGGTTGCAGGTATAAGAAACAGCTCTGAAATGCTTGATTGTAGGTGCAGAACGGTTTCTCAGCGGCGTTCTCCGCCCGCTGAGAGCAACGCCATGAATGTTAATACACTAGGAAACGTTAAGCGCAGGTATAATGTTGTCATGGTCTGTGTGGAAAAGCACCTTAGGAGAAAACAGTCTTAAAATCATACTTGCGAGTCGTGGTTACTCCACGAATGAGTCCCGACTAAGCAACTCGGCTCGTTTCCGGATTCCGACTATCGCTCGAGGGCGAACACGCGGTTTTCTTCTACGTAGTGCTCAGTTTCAAGAATTTTAAGTAGAGAAAAGTACCAGTTTGCGTATAGCGATCGATATTGGGTACCCTGTTTCCAAGAAATATTATTCTTTTATACAAAAAGTCCAATATTATAGGTTTTTAGCATTTTTAATTCACTTTCTTCTTTACGTATAGATATGTATATTGTTTGTTGGGGTTTCGGCGTAGGCTATAAATTCCTCATTTTTAATATTCTATCAGCCCTTTCTTAAAATTCACTTGCGTTTGCAGCCAGCTTCTTTAGAAGTACTTCCAAAATAGTGTTTTTTAGATCGACAAGTGTTGTCAAAGTTTCTTGTAGAACTCTTCCGGGGTCGGACCAGAACTCTAATAAAAACACCTGGTAGTTTCAAAATTGTAAAAATCGAAAATTTTGTGTATCTTCAAAGTACTGTAGCTTTTTGGATTTTGGGTTGATCAAAAATGTTGGGTGACTTTTGTAGCACCTTTTCGGTTCTATAATAATTTCTCTAGTTTTCGAAGTCCAATGTACAGAAATTTAAAAAGTTAATTATTTTTAACCACATTTCTTATTAAACGAATTCCCAAACTGCAAAGTGTAAGAACGAAGTACCAGTTTGGAAAAAAAACCTGATATTTTCTTGAACAAATATCAGAACAAATATAACAAGATTACATTCTTTCAAGAGAGATAAGAATTAGATACTGAGAAGTATGTTAAAAATCAACAATTACTTACTCTGGCATTATAAATAAATCGCATTAATTTCGCAAATACGTAGCGTAAAATTTTGTGTCAATAAATGGCACATGATTTTTTTCTCGTCGTTTTTTCAATAGGGGAAAGGCGTCCTATTTGTTCCGAGGAGTGTCTACAGAGCCAAAAGTAATATCTGAGAAATTATTTAATAATCTGTGTTATAATTTGTTAGAAAATTTATATTTGTATGCTTTTCGTATTAAGGGTTTTTTCATTCTCATCATAATGAGAAGGTATTAGTTTTATGTGGAAACTGACTATCGCGGATTTCTTTAAATCTCCACGTTAAGACCCCCTAAATCTGAAAGAAAAACAGGTTTTACAATATCTGTCTGTTGTTGTTGTCGTTGTCATTGTCGCTATCGTCTGTATACCGAATACCTTTTGAAAGACTTATCGAATTAGATTGCGCTTTGGCACACGTTTTTATGGACCAAAAAGAAAGGTTGAGTACCTTAACCAGTTGCCTTTTTTGACCAACGATTCTGGTTTTAACGACAAAAAAATATTTAAAAAATAAACAATTCCATTTTTCGGTCAAACTGAACAAGAACCGAAAAAAATGAATTCACAATAATTGCTCACCAAAAAAAGGTCTACAAATTTGTTATTAATTATTTTTTTTATATGACGCGCAGTTTTTGTTTTAATCGTAAAAATTAACCTTAAAAATTATAAAATTTTGGAAAAGCGACATGATATGAAAAAATTGATTAGACAAAAGTTCTTCAACCAAAAATGATCTAAAAATTTGTTACTAATCATTTTTTGATAGGATGCGTGGTTTTTGTTTTATTCGTAAAAATAACATTAAAAATAAAGAAATAAATACGAAAAGAAATTAATAGAGAAAAGTTGTTCAACCAAAAAAGATTTACAAATTTGTTCTAAATCATTTTTTGATAGGGCGCATAGTTTTTGTCTTAGTCGTAAATAATACATTAAACATAAAAAATTTCATTTTTGGAAAATCGACATAGGTACCATAAAATTGTAATTAACAAAATTGTTCGTCAATTGTTTGGTGAATATAAAAACCTGGGGAAATCTTTTCGATCATAAGGGCTATTAAAACGTTCATTTTACAGCGAAAAAAAAACGACTGTCGATTTATGGTGGCCTACTTGGGATAATTTGACCTAAACTAAAAATCAAACTGGAACGAAAAAAATTTGTAAGCAAAAAATTCCAATCTATGCAGGTTTTGATTCTGCTCGATCAATACTACAATGCTATCTAGGTCGCTTTTTTGTCTCCGCAAAGTTTTTTTTTGTGTGCCTATGTAATAAAAACAGGTGTTCAGTACTGATTAATTTAGTTTAATAGGTGAAACACAGTATCAATGTTGACGTTTCGACTGTACGTCGACAGTCATCCTCAGAATACATAATATGAGACAAGACGTCGAAATCATCTGATGTTATAGTGAAGAGATTTGAGTAAATTGTAGAAAGAACGCAAAAATATGTATAACAAAAACGAGTGGACGGTAAAACTCTTTTTGTTTAAAACTTGCCTCCGCCTGCAAGACATATATAAATTGATAATTGAATTAAAAAACACAAGCGATGTCATTGATGTGTGCTGCCGTCCCCCCGACGAAGTCAAGTTTTAAACGAAGGGAGTTTTACTAGGCTCTCGTTTTTATTATATATTTTTTACGTCTTTTCTACAATTTACCAACATTTTCTTCACTAACATTAGGTTTTTTTGATGTCTTGTCTCATATTATGTATTCTGAGCATGACTGTCGATGTACAGTCGAAACGTCAATATTGACACTGTGAGATCTCACAGTTTCACCTATTGAACTAAATTGGTTCATAAATATTGTTTCAACCACAAGTTAAAGTGTGCATTATAATTTTCTTTGAATAATCTATTATTTCCGTATGCTAGTTTTGAACCACAATTGAGTCAATTTTGAGCAGTTCTGAGTCAAACGGCCTACATTTTCATGTTCTTGCCAAACAGCGCCTCGGTGAGTGTTTTCTCTAGGATTCGCATTATTTTTTCTCGCATTAGAAACATCTTGATGCAAAAGATGAAGTGAGTAGACCTAATAGTTCTTGCACTATGCATACTAACGGACGGACACCCATTTTATCCGCTGCATAAGGGTTTTCCACGAAAAATGAAAATGGATTGATTTTTTTTATCGAGTTTTTTTTTTAATTGATTTTTTTCCTGATTATGTTGCTTGGACTGAAGAAATATCAACTTAAATGAATTCCGCGATTTTAGACTATTGAACCTGCAACAACAAATGTCGTTGCGACAAAATCCAACTTGACCACTTGAAAATCAGCCACAAAAATATTACATATCTAGTTTTTTTTCTGCTCTGTGTTCCTTAATAAGTTTTTACATATTTAAAAATATTTTAAAAAATCCTAATGCAAGTATTGCAATGAAAAGGTCGCTTGCAAAACATGAAGTTGAATAAATATGCTGTAGTTTTTACAACGCCACAGTTGAACCAATATTAATCCTTTTTCATTTACCTACATTTCTGTGGCCCTATAAAGTGTAATTTTATAATATATTTATTGAAATCAATTGTATCTGCTTTTGAAAGATACTGAATAGCATACTATAGATTCAATAGCATTTTTATCAGTGTAGAATAGAGAAGGTAAGATAAAAAACAGATCAAGTTGCAAGTTTGCAAACTTTTTTTCAACTGTGGCTATATCCATCATTTCCTCTTTTTCCATCCTTATTTTCAATTATTCATCTCCTTTGGATCTTTTTCTCGAAGCACCTCTGTCGCCTTAAGTGAGAAGACGAGCGAAGGCTTTTGCAGGGCTGTGAAAATTCTCTACGAGGGTCTAAATATTCGGAGGATGCCGCGCGCCGATTATAATTCTTGGACCGAGGTTGCTTCGAACGAAAAGGAATGCCAAGGGGCCGCTAAGACAAAGCTCCAGCTACCGCTTCAGCATATTTATCTCTCCTGTGAGAAGATTAGTATCTATAGGCAGAGGACAGATGGTGGCCAGTAGCTTCAGAATCCAACATGTTCTATATACTTGCGTAAACCTAGCGGGACCTCTGAAGACCATTTTTTTTTAAATTATGGCAGTACTTTTTCACCAACAGGAAGTAGTTACCTTCAGGATGGTCAGACCTGAGCCTGACCGAAAGTGTAACGTTTCTTTTGGCTAGCCCAAGGCCAGGCCGTCTGGTCAGCCGTTAGTTATGGACTGGTCAACCACTAGTTGGAGGCCGGTCAGCCGCTGACTGGACTCCCTTTACTTTTTTAATGTCTTGGAAAAAATAGTTTTTCACTATAATTGTATTTAGTTGATCAGCGCCAAACCTATACCAGATAAGACTTTCAAGATGATATGAAAAAACACCTTGTATTGATAGTGTGAATTTCTTATTTTCGATCATTTTAGACACCCTGTAACTTTTTCGAAATATGTCCAAAGAAATTTGCTGATCGAACTTAGAACTTTTTACATTCTCATATTTTTTATAAAGGGCGAGTATTTTTTTTATCGTAAAAAATAAGAATAAAAATTAAATTTTTGGAAAAACGACACAAGAGACAAGAAAAATGAAGAGACAAAAGTTGTTCAACCAAAAAAGATCTAGAAAATTGTTATAAACTCTTGTTATAAAAATGCATAAAAAATTAAAAACTGACTTTTTGGAAAAACGACCCAATCTACAATAACTTTTTATTTAACAAATATTTTCGCCTACATTATATCTATAAATTTGCTCAGAACCACTTTACACTAGTATGCGTACAGAAAAGTTCAGTTGCTTTACAAAATCGAGTGCGAAGCACGAGATACGTGATGAGAATGTGTTCGTTAAAGCCGAAGCAGCTTTAACAAAAGAGACTTCACAGTCACTAAATTACAGTTTTCGATGATTTGACCTTTAATTTTAAAAGGTCTGGGTGCCAATGTGGGAGAAAAAATGTGGGAGAAAAAAACTTGCGAGTGAAGCGAGCCGCGCGCAATGAGAATGTGCCCGCGCAGCGGGAAGATTTTTTTTTGTCTTGGATAGCTGAACAGCGCCAGCCCTGGTTCAGACCAGACCTTCCAGATGCTTTTCTTTTTTTCTACGCTTGTTGACCATAATATTTGTAACCAATACGTTAAGTTAAAAGAGCGGTACACCCGAATTTATCCAACGGTCAGTTTCTTTAAAATGGTTCATAATGTCAAAATTGGCTTACAGCAAGTTCTTGTACGTATTTTGTGATATTTTAAAATAAGCTTGCCTGAAAAAAGTTTTTGGGATTGTTTTGCTGAAAATACAAAATGGTGGTGCCCACTTCGGGTACATACTTTTTGGTCTAAACTTCTGGTATCATGTTTTGGGTTTCCTTATAAATATTTACAATTTTTACAAGAATTCACGTTAATTAAAAATTTTAATCGTTTCGAGGCTGCTGCACGGAAAAAAATAGTTGATTAAAAATCCAGTGACTTTGTATTTTAGTCTTGGATATGAAAGAAAGTCAATTAAAATTCACAACCTTCCCTATTCAAGAAAATGATTAATCATCTGAAAAACATATAACATTTTGATACAATGTTTTAAAAAGTGATAGAAAATCTGTTTAAAAGCCGCTGAAAATTTAAAATAAAAAGGCTTTATAACCTCAGAGACAGAGCTAGGAAAACTAGACACAGTCGCTGAAAATGTAGTACACAAGGGCTTTATATTCTCTTAGACAAGAAATCTGAATTCTCGAAAATCTTCGAGAGACTTTGATAGAACATTTTTTATTCAGAAAGCAATTATAAATTCTTTCTGAATACAACATTTTCTAATTAAAGTCTCTCGAAGATTTTTAGTTTGCCTTAGAACTACTCATTAATCATCAGAAAAATGCTTTCTTGAAAGAAACGTTGAGTTCAACAACTTTTAGTTTTAGAATTTTACTAATTTCAAAAAGGGATCGATACTTTTTATTTCTTTAAATATTTAAAAAGTTTACAAACTATCCGAAAGTAATAAACAATAAAGAAAAGTAGAGTGCAAAAATGTTTCAATAATAACATTGATGACAAAAAACAATTTTTTGCTATACAAAGATCTCCATAAAACGCGCAGTTTTAAATTTATACAATTCTTTTATAATAATTTCTTACTCAGTTTTTAATACAAAATAACACTTCTCAAACAATAATTTAAAATATGTGTAAGAAAGAATTGAATTTTACTTATTTCAGAAAGGGCTCAATACTTTTTTTCTTTAAATATTTAAATTGTTTAAAAACGATCCAAAAGTAATAAATAATGAAGAAAAGTCAAGTAGAAAAATGCGTTAATATCCCCAATGACAACAAATGTTTTTCTACTATACAAAAACTTCCATAAAATGTAGTTTTCAATTGATTCAATTCCTATATCATACTTTTTTACTCAGTTTGAAATGTGGAATAACTTTCCCAAAACAATAATTTATAATATGCATAACACATAATTGAAATTTACTTATTTGAAAAAAGGATCTATAGTTTTTTTCATCAAAGATGGAAAGCCTTTAAAAACTATCTAATGCTGATAAACAATAAAGAACAGTCGTGTCGAGTTAAAAAACATTTTAATAACCTTAGTGACAAAAAACCATTTTCTGCTATAACAAAAACCTCCTCCATAAAGCGCACAGTTTTCAATTGATCTAATTCTTTTATAATACTTTTGAACTCGTTTTCAATTTGGAATAATAATTCCTTAACAATAATTTAAAATATGTAGAAAAAAAATTGTTCTTAAATTTGAATATTACCTATTTCAAAAAGTGCTCGATACTTTATTTTATTTTTGAATATTAAATATATACAGTCGAACTCGGATTCAACGTTCCCGAATTTACGGATTCCGAGAATTGTCGCCACGCCGCGGGTAGGCTTGTCAGGAGCTGCACGGGGTGTGTTTACCGCTTCCGAGAATTAACGCCGCGCCGCGGGTATTTTTGTCAGGAGCTGCACGGGGTGTGCGGGGTTCACGAAGGCGTGACAAAACGTAGCTAAATCCGGTTTAGTTAGGGTAGGTCAGGTCCAAGGACAGCCCCAAAACCGACGTTAATTTCGAGTTCGACTGTACTTCGAAATCAGAAGAAAAAAGAATTCTGTAAAGAAAAGTCGAGTGTAAGAATTAACTTTCAGGTTAAAAATGATTAACTCCAACGGTGGTCGGATGAAAAAATATTTGTGTGCTTCGTCCTTGCATTCTTAATATTTTTATTTTAAAAATGTGCGTAATTTTCAATTTTTAATGATTCTTCTGTAACATGAAGTACATTCTCAATAAACTTGTTAAAATGCGGTTTTTAAATTCCTTTTTCTTAAATATCTTGCTTTAAATAGGAATAACATTTTTTCTTAATTATTAAAAAAATGTAATAATAGTAAATTTTAAACATTTTTTAAACCTCGCAACTTTATCCATAGATGTCACTTATATTGAATTCAAAAGGATAATAATCAAGAAGAGGGTTCAATATTTTAGCTACGAAATTCATGCAAATTAAAAAGACTAAGAATCTAACGATTAAAGTGAAATGTTAGATGTTAAATTGGAGTTTAAATTTGGACCTATTTTGAATTTAATTTCTTAATTTTTCATATTTTAGAGTAAAGTATTTCGAAAAGCACTTCAATGTCAATTTAAATTTAGAAGCGCTTGAGCACTAAAATTTTAATTGAAATTAAAGCTATGTTAAAGACTTCCAAAATGATGTTGAATCTCGTATTGAGCAATATGATATGAAGCTTAATTACATGTGATAGACTTTTCAATATAATTTATTAACTATTTACTTGAATCCCTTTTCTTAGAAATTATTTGACTGTCATTTAAACTCTAGAAAAGTGTTCATTATTTATAATAATAAATAAAAAAATAAAGCCTACTGTGCCACATGGGATGTACAAGAGTATTCAGAAAAATATTGTCGCCGCTTACTTATCATTCACCACTTTTGTTCTGACCTTTACAAAATTAACTTTTAAAAACCGCAATTTACTCTCACAACAATGAATGAAGGCCGGGCTGCAATATAATATAATATAATATGTTGCGCCTAATTGTGGGAAGACCCGTCGTCATGTCAACGTGTCGCGTCGCTTAAAGGCAAACCCAAGTGGTCAAGGGCCTCCCAATATCAAGCGAAAGATATTATGTCTCCTGCTTATTGCAGCCAGGCGACAAATATTCATAAAACAAACACTAGTACACAATAAGGTTCGTTTTCACTCGAGAAATGCCAAGACCTGACTGGCGACGCGTGCGTACCAGACGACTGGAGGTTCATGTCTTGCCCGCGTGGAGCGCTATAGCATTGTTTCAATCGATCATTTTGCGTCACTGGTAGAATCAGTAGCGCTATTTTAGTGGAATCACTTGCTGGTTCATTTAGTCAAAGTGGAAAAATCACTGGTTCACCAGTGATAATTCAAAATACTGATTCAACCAGTCACAATTTCACTGGTTCAATTTCA
The DNA here is from genome assembly GCA_011634705.1 of Andricus grossulariae. Lineage (NCBI taxonomy): Eukaryota > Metazoa > Arthropoda > Insecta > Hymenoptera > Cynipidae > Andricus > Andricus grossulariae. Next base: position 251,366,598 of record JAABKJ010007545.1, on the reverse strand, counting down.
GAAAGTATTGGAACCGATTTTTGGTTCCAAAGGAGCTGCAACAAAATGAACCTCTTGCTGAAAAGGGACCCAAAATGATCAATTATTTCTAAAGGAACCCAAAGTATGGATTCGAACAAATGATGTACATTTGACTTTATAATTCGGATTAAATATTATTTCACTGGAAAAATTTAATAAAGAAACTTAAATTATAGACATTAGTCATTCTTGAAAGGAAGATAGTGCACATGAAATCTGACAGTTTTTAAATTTATGTTGGAAATCCGACATTTTCAACTGAGCATGTATCAAAAAGCGCGGGACTATTTAAAATTATAAAATATACACTTGCAATATTACGTTAATATTAAAAAATTTCAGAAGGTCCGCGCTTTTGGGCACATGCGTAGTTGAAAACGTCGGCATCACTTCACTTCTATCACTAATGATTGACGTAAAACCCACTTTTTGATGTGTATATATTATATATATCTTAGACCTCGATGTGGGGAGTCGCGTGAAACCATGGCCCGAAAGTGTAATGCAAGGCTCTGACACTCGTTGTGTCGTGTGCCAGAGACCGGAGGCTTGCTTCTCTTCACCCACTCAAAGGAGCCCTTCAGTTATTCTTTCGATTTTGTACAGTATTCTTTTCTCTCGCTCTCTCCCTCTCCCCCTCCCACGCTCTGTCTCTCGAGCATCCCAGAGAAAATTGTTTTACAGTTTATTATTAGTAAAACTAGGGTACTTGTTCAACCTATTGGAAAATAGATGTCTGGAAACTTTTGCACGACATTACATATAAGAGAAAATAAATTTGTATACTCCTACATGTACGTGAGTTATTATTTACTTTATGTAAGATTTCAGTTTCAGTTAACGTTTTCCGAAGATTTTCACACATAAATGTGTCTTGGGTCGTAGTTTAGGACGCACGTGATGTTTTTTTTTATTATTTGCAAGGTAGCCATTAAAATCGAAGATCATTTTTGAAACAATTTCCAGGTTTAAAAAATTTGGCACCAGTCAATAAAACTCAAAGTTTAAGTTTTCAAAGCTGAACCTTTTTTATTCAAAGTATTTAAGATTAAATGGCAAATTAAACTATTCAAAGTGGAAGTCTAATTTTAAATTATGCCATGTGAAATTTAAGTACTACTTTTATTCGCAAGATTGGTAGTAGTTGTCCTTACTACTTTACTTGTTGTCGCGACAACTTTCGATGGTACATATTATCCAATAAAAATATTTTTGCCAAATTTCTGATAAAATCTGATAAAAATATTTATGGCACATTTCTGATAAAAGTATGTGGGAAATTTCTGATAAAATCTTATAAAACTATGTGGGACATTTCTGATAAAATCTGATAAAACACTAGCGGGACACTTCTGATAGGATCTGATAAAACTATATTGGGACAAATTTTCGGAAAGGAACTGAAAAATTCGGATGCAGATTTCGGAAAGGATCTGATAGAATCTGAAAAAAAATTCTTTCCGACTATTTCAGATTCTATCAGAAATGTCCTTTCAGAATCTTTCCGATTTTTTGGGCAGGGATGCAAGTGAATAAGAGTGCTTTTTTATAAAGTCAGTCAAACTCATCTTTTTATAATACTTTCAAAATATGTTTTTCGAAAAAGCAGTTAGACATACGGATCGCAAAAGAAGAATGTGTCGACAATTTCATTCTTACACAATCTCATCCAAAAATGCTAACTTCCGTCTTTAGAACCATTTCAGAAATAATTGATTGGACACGATTTATAACGATTAAGTGATCAAAAGTTGAATCGGTTTAAATTGTTGCTAATTGTGTCAATTGTTCCCAATCGGTTTGAATTGAGTAAATGCACTTGTCTGCAATGCGCCTTCTGCAGTTTTCGTTTGTAAAACACGACGCGCACGTTTTTATAGGTTAGGAATTAAATTTTAAATAATTTAACCAAAATTTAAAGTACAAAAAAATGGAATGTTTATTTTTATTGACATTTATAATGATTATTGAAAATTGAAATTAACGCTTAGTTGAACCAAATTATCAAAATTTATATATATTTTTTTAAAGTTAGAAAATAATTTATTTTGTTTCGTTATAATAATTTTGAAATAATATTCAATTTCAACCTAAAATTAATTTTTCAAAATAAAAAATCATTTCAATTTTCTCAGGAATCTTTAAAGAAAAACTTTGTTATTTTCCTGAAACCTCTCGAAACTCTTAAAAAGTTCCTTTTTTCGAAACTCTTAAGAAGTTCCTTTTCTTCGAAACTTCAAAGATCTAGATTTTGTTTTCAATTTCTTGACATTGTTTCAAGTTGAAATGTTTTTTCGAATACTGCTAAAAATAAAAAAAATTGCTTTTAAATCTTCCAAATTTTTTTTCGACAATTTTCGAAACCTTTCGAAGCATTTTCTATTTTTTTCAATTTTATCATAAAATTAATTTTTCAAAATAAAATATTATTTAAATTTTCCCAGGAATCTTAAGATAACTTTTTTATTCTCTGGAAATCTCACAAAATTCTTGAAAACCTTTTTCAAAATCTTCCAAAATCTACATCTTGTTTCAAATTTCTTGAAATCGTTTGAGGAAATCATTTAAAATCCTGCAAAATAAAAACAATTCCCGAACAATCTTTCAGATTCTTGTACATAATTTTGGATATCTTTTGGAAAATTCTATTAAAATAATGTTTGAAAATAAAATAAAAAAATAATTTTAAATTTCCCATGAATATTTAGAAATTTTTTCTTCGAAATCCTAAAAACTCGATTTTGTTTTAAATTTTATGAAATCTTTGCAAAACTTCTTAAAATTTACATAACTAACACGAATGTTGTCTAAAATTTTGTAATCTTGCAAAATTGAAAAATTTTGCTTCAAAATTTTCTACATTATTTTTTGAAATTTTAGAAAATCATGAAAATCATTTATATCCTGCAAAATAAAAATATTTTACCAAAAAATCTTGCAGATTATTGTTCGTCAGTTTTCGAAATCTTATAAAATCTTTTTAACTGTTATTTAAAAATAATTTATTAAATTCAACTGTTTGTTTAAAAATGAGCTTTTTTGTTTGAAATTCTATATTTTTCAGTTGAATATTCAATAATTTTGTAAACAATTTATCATTTTGGCTTAAATTCAACAATTTGCTTAATAGCCAACTTTTTTTTGTTGATAATTCATATTTTCGGGTTAAAAATTTCGAGAGTGATGAAATTTAACGAAAATAATTGTTTAAACAAATTAATATTCTTTATAACTATCTTCTCCGATAGTAATGTTAAATAGTTGCGTTTTTTTCTGAGATTTTTCATTTTTCGTCAACTTTTAATTCAGAGCGAGGAAATAAATAATTAAATTTTTACTATAATTATATTTTTAAAATACAATAGTGATAAAAAATTGTCATTCCTTTGAAAATTAAAAATACAGCAACTTTCTAACATTCTTTAAAGAGAATATTATTAAAAATGATAATAAATTGTTTTGAAAACTAATTTTTATTGACTTGAATTTATTATGACCTTACTCTAATTTGAAATTCGACAAAGAGTGGAAAATTTTAGAAAACACTGTATCTATCTAGCACTATTTCAGGAAAATATTATTATAAATATTATTATATTTTTTCAACAATTTTTGTGTACAAATCAATTTTTTATAATAAATCATCATTGTGGAAATGATAACAATTATTATGCAGATCATGAAATAGTCTTTTAGAATGCAAGAAGAAATAATTATTTAATTGTAATATTTACAAATAAATTGTTGACTTTAAATTCAAAGGAAGCATTACCTTTTTGCATCAATGTAAATTCTGAATTGATCATATTATTTTTTTTCGTACTTTATGATTATTATACATTGTGAAAAATTAATTTCCATAACTAATCATTTCAAAAAAGTGCATCGTTTACTGCCAATGAGATTGCCGATGCAGCGCATGCGCAGTGTAGTTGAGGAGTCGAATTGAGTGAACTAACATTAACACAGACAGAAATATCAATGTCGCATCATCAATATATATATATATACATTTCCAATAGTGACAACAGCAACTAGTCACTTTCGTTAAAAAATATGTGTTTTCCAAAAAAACGACGAAAAATTACATTAAATTTATCCGCAGTGTTCGGCAACAAATTTTATTAGTGCAATAGTGATGTGATGATTTTCTTACACAATTGCTAAGGAATATATCACTGAAGAATACTCCCACATGAGTCGAAACGTCTGATTAAAAAACACGGTTTTTTTATTACTAGACCCTAAAGCCCATCCAAAGAAACACCAACTCTCATATATACACATACACACACACATATATATATCCATACATACATATATATATACATATATGTATATAAGCAAATGCTCAGAGTGATGTGTTTATATCAGCCACAATTCGCAGTTTCGCATATATGCGAAATGAGACGCTTGCAAAATGACTCTCCTTGTCGTAGACCACGTTTTATTACACGGATCTTATATATATCGCGTACATCTTCCTATCTGAGTCCGAGCCTATGTTAATGCCGGCAATAAAACCGATTATTATGATTACAGTTTGCCTAAGCAACGCACAAGCGGCGACGCACAGGTAACTTGTCAAGACATTAACGAGCATTAACGACTTCGCTTTATAGGCGCTGAAATATCTTAAGGCCACTCTTTTCTCGGTTTCATTGTACATCCCCGGAATAAAGCACTATAGGACAACTTGTGAATATGAGTCGCATCCTTATCAGATGTGGGTACTTAGGTTTTACATTTATATTGTATCATGTATCATTATAGAGTTCATGGACGTAGGAATAAGGGATATTTTGCAATTTAGGATCAACAATTAATTATTAACAAAGCTCTTAGTTAGAAATAAATCTAGAATAATCCGCATGCAATAGATATCTTATCTACCTCTTCTGCCTCCTCTGCTTAAACACTTCATGATGGAGGATCCAATATGGTGAGTGAAACTGGTGAATCATCAATGATGCAACTTTTGTACTCAATTACATTTTTTACAGCCAAATTGAAATCGGAATTTTATATTTTCACTTAACTTTTAAAATTAATAACCCCGCAAATTCCGATATGCCAAGTTTCATGAAAATCCAACAATTTTATGGAGACTCGACCACCATATTGGATCCGCCATTTTGAATTTCGAAGTTTTTGTCTCCGGACTCGTAGTCAGAGACCCCAAAAACCCCTAAATGCTAAGTTTCATGAAAATTCACTAATTTTTTGAAAACTTGTCCGTCATATCGGATCCGCCATTTTGAATTTCGAAAATTCGACTTCATGTTTGTTATTAAAGACCCCAAAACCCCCCAGATGCCAAGTTTAATGCAAATCAATAATTTTTTTCGAAACGTGTCCGCCATATTGAATTCTCTATTTTGAATTTTTCATATCTGACTTCATATTCATTATCAGAGGCCCCAAAACCCCCAGATGTCAAGTTTCATGAAAATATATTTATTTTCTGAAAACTTGTCCACCATATTGGATCCGCCATTCCGAATTTTTCGAATCAAGCTACAGGTCCGTAATCAGCGACCTCAAAAACCGCCAGATGCCAAGTTTCATGAAAATTCATTAATTTTTTTAAGATTCGTCCGCCATATTGGATCCGTCATTTGAGCTCTTTCAAATTTTACTTCAGATTCGTTCTGAGATACCCCAAAAACCCTCAGATGCCAAGTTTCATGAAAGTCCATCAATTTTATGAAAAACTCGTCCTCCATATTGGATCCGCCATTTTGAATTTAAAAAATATGACCTCAGATTCGTCATCACAGGCCACAAAAACCACCAGATGTCAAGTTTGATGGAAATCTATTTTTTCAAACTCGTCCATTATTTTGAATTTTCAAAAACTGACTTAAGATTCGTGATCAGAGACCTTAAAAACCGCCAGATGCTAAGTTTCATGAAAATCCATTAATTTTTTGAAAACTCGGCCACCATATTGGGTCCGTCTTTTTGAATTTTCATAATATGACTTCAGATTCGTTATCAGATACCCCAAAAACCCCCAGATGCCGAGCTTCATGAAAATCCATAAATTTTTTGAAAACTCGTCCGCCATATTGGATCCGCTTTTTTTGAATTTTCAGTATATGACTTCAGAATCGTTACCAGAGACCCCGAAAACCCTCAGATGTCAAGTTAATGGAAATCCATTTTTTCAAACTCGTCCAGCATTTTGAATTTTTTAAAACTGACTTCAGATTCGTTATCAGAGACCCCAAAAACCCCCAGATACCAAGCTTCATGAAAATCCATTAATTTTCTTAAAACTTGTCTGCCATATTGGATCCGTCATTTTGAATTTTTTAAATATGACTTCAGATTCGTTATCAGAGACCCCGAAAACCCCCCAGATGTCAAGTTTGATAGAAATTCATAATTTTTTCAAAACTCGTCCACCATTTTGAATTTTTAAAAACTGACTTCAGACTCGTTATCAGATACCTCAAAAACCCCCAGATGTTAAGCTTCATGAAAATCCATCAATTTTCTGAAAACTCGTCCGCCATATTGGATCCGAGATTTCGAATTTTTCAAATATTACTTCAGATTCGTTATCAGAGACCTCGAAAACCCCCAGATGTCAAGTTTGATGGAAATCCATTATTTTTTGTAAACTTGTCCTCCATTCTGAATTTTTTAAAACTGACTTCAGATTCGTGATCAGAGACCTCAAAAACCGCCAGATGCCAAGTTTCATGAAAATCCATTAATTTTGTGAAAACTTGTCCGCCATATTGGATCCGCCATTTTGAAATTTTTAAATATGACTTCAGATTCGTTATCAGAGACCCCGAAAACGCCCCAGATGTCAAGTTTGATGGAAATTCATTGTTTCTAAAACTCGTCCACCATTTTGAATTTTTAAAAACTGACTTCAGATTCGTTATCAGAGACCCCAAAAACCCCCCAGATGTCAAGTTTGATAGATATTCATTTTTCTGAACTCGCCCGCTATTTTGAATTTTTAAAAACTGACTTCAGAATCGTGATCAGATACCTCAAAATTCGCGAGATGCCAAGTTTCATGAAAATTCATTAATTTTTTGAAAACTCGTTTGCCATATTGGATCCGCCATTTTGAATTTTTAAAAACTGACTTCAGAATCGTGATCAGAGACCCCAAAAACCGCCAGATGCCAAGTTTAATGAAAATTGATTAATTTTTTGAAAACTCGTCCGCCATATTGGATCCCTCATTTTGAATTTTTAGAATATGACCTCAGATTCGTTACCAGAGATCTCAAAAAACGCCAGATGCCAAGCTTTATGAACATCTATCAATTTTCTGAAAACTCGTCCGCCATATTGAATCCGCCATTTTGAATTTTCAAAAGATGACTTCAGATTCGTACTGAGGGACCACAGCCCTCTCCCCCCACAGATGCCAAATTTCATGAAAATAAATTATTTTTTGGAAACTTGTCCGCCATATTGGAACCGCCATTTTGAATTTTCAAAAAACTGGCTTCAGATTCGTCATCAAAATCCCTGAAAGCCCCCAGATGTCAAGTTCAATAAAAATCCATTAATTTTTTGGGGACTCGTCCGCCATATTGGATCCGCCAGTTTCAATTGTGCAAATCGGGCTCCGGATTCGTAATCAGCGACTCCAAAAACCCCCTTCTGAATGCATTAAAGGTTTAACCACTTCCTTCTACTTAATTACTCCCTTCTCAGAAACACCTTTTTCCGTTCTTCATCTGCTTTTTCTTTTACCTCTACCTCTTTCTCTCCAACTTCTAGACCACTATAAAAATCCTCATTTCCATCCTATATTTTCCTAACCCTTCCCATTTTCCGCTTCTCAAATAGCCTTTTCTTCTGTCCTTTCCTCTAGCCGCTACTTTACATCCTTTCTTCTTCTGTACCAAAACCCTTTTTCAACAACCCTCATCCTTCCTCATACATTTTTCTTCAACCAAAATTCTTCTCTCCTTCACCAAATCCGTTTCTTACTACCACCTGACTCCTTATGCTCTCTTCCTTATTTCCTTCCCTTCATTATTCTGCTTCCTCTCACCTTCACTTGAATAGTGTAACAACTGTTATAAATGAAAAGCATAGCAAGAATCTTTTTAAACCTATAGATATCATTTTTAAGGTTTCGTAGTGGAAGTGATGAATCGGGATGAGGAAGCAATGGATTGGAGGAGGTTTGGGGAAGTATGAGAGTAAACGGGTGGTGATGAGAGAAGAAGTAAGAATATTAGAGGAAAAGTTAAGGGAATGGGAAGTATTGTACTGAGAGTAAGAAGAAGTGAGTGTGGAGGGGAAGTAGGGACGGTACGGAAGGGAGGGCCACTATGATGGAGAGGGAAGTAATGGAAGGGACGGATCAGATCGTATGGGACAAGGAAGTGAGGGGGTGGGACGGTGAAGCGATTGATGGGGGGTCGGAATCGGACAAGTAGGAGAGTGAATGGGAGCAGATGAGAGAAGAAGTGAGGGTATTGGAGGGAAATTTGAGGGAATGGGAAGTAGTGGAAGGGGATAAAGGAGAAATGAGTGGAGAGGAGAAGTAGGAGATCATGTAAAAGGGGTAGTAGTATGATGCAAAGGGAGGTAATGGATGGGACTGATCAGATCGGATAGGACAGGGAACTGAAGAGATGGGACGGGAAAGCGATATGTGGAGGGGAAATCGGGGAAACAGGGGAGTGAATGGGAGGAGATGAGAGAAGAAGTGAGAAAATTAGAGGCAAAGTAAGGGAATGAGAAGTATTGGACGGAGAGTAAGGAGAAGTGAGTGTTGAGGTGAAGTAGGGAACGGTATGGAAGGGAGGGGCACCATGAAGAAGAGGGAAGTAATGGAAGGGACGGATCAGATCGTATAGGGCAAGGAAGTAAGTGGGTGGGACGGCGAAACGATAGATTGGGGAGGGACGTTGAGGTAATGGAAAGTAGTGGAATGGGATACAGGGGCAGTGAGTGAAGAGGGGAAGTAGGAGACGGTATGGAAAAGAGGAGTAGTATGATGGAAATGGAGGTAATGGAAGGAACAGATCAGATCCGATAGGAAAGGGAAGTGAAGGGTTAGGATGAAAAGCGATATGTGGAGGGCGAATCGAGGAATTCGGGAGTGAATGGTAGCAGATGAGAGAAGAAGTACGCGTATTCAAGAAAAAGTTGAGGGGATGGAAAGCTTCAAACGGAGAGTAAGGTAAAGTGAGTGTGGATGGGAATTAGTGGACGGTATGGAAGGGAGGAGCACTATGATGGAGAGGGAAGTAATGGAAGAAACGGATCAGATAGGACAAGGAACTGAGAAGTTGGGACAGTGAAGCGATAGATAGAGTTCGGGATTGGGCAATTAGAAGTGTGAGCGGGTAGTAATAAGAGAAGAAGTGAGGGTATTGGAGGGAAACTTGAGGAAATCGGAAGTAGTGGAAGAGGATTAAGGAGAAGTGAGTGAAGAAGGAAAGTTGGAGAAGTTATGAAAGGAAGGGGCAGTATGATGGAGACGGAAGTAATGGAAGGGACGGATCAGATTGGATGGTACAGGGAAGTGAAGAGATGGGACGGAAAAGCGATAGCGGGGGGTCAGGGTCGGGTAAGTAGGAGAGTGAACGGGTGGTGATAAGAGAAGAAGTGAGGGTATTGGAAAAAAACTTGAGGGAATGGAAAATATTGAACAGGGAGTAAGGAGGAATGAGTGAGGAAGGGCAGTAGGGGACTGTATGAAAGGGAGAGGCACTATGATGGAGAGGGAAGTAATGGACGAATTAGATTAGATAGGACAAGGAAGTGAGGAGGTGGGACGGTGAAGCGATAGATGGTGCGTTGGGATTCGGCAAGTAGGAGAGTGAACGTGTGGTGATAAGAGAAGAAGTTAGGCTATTGTAGGGAACGTTGAGGGAATAGGAAGTAGTGAAAGGGGATTAAGGAGAAGTGAGTGGGGAGGGGAAGTAGGAGACGGTACGAAGGAAAGTACAACTGTGATGGAGAGGGAAGTAATGGAAGGGACGGATTAGATCGGATTGGACAAGGCAGTGTGGGGGTGGGATGGTGAAGCGATAGGCGGTGAGTCGGGATCGGGCAAGTAGGATAGTGAACGGTTGGTGATAGGAGAAGAAGCGAGGGTATTGGAGGGAAAATTAAGGGAATGGAAAGTAGCGGAAGGGCATTAAGGAAAAGTGGGTGAAGAGGGGAAGTAGGAGACGGTATGGAAGTGAGGGGTAGTATGATGGAAAGAGAAGTGATGAAAGGGACGTATCAGATCGAATAGGACAGGGAAGTGAAGGGATGGGATGGGAAAGCAATATGTGGAGGGGTCATCGGGGAAGTAGGGGAGTGAATGGGAGGAGATGAGAGAAGAAGTGAGGGTATTGGAGGGAAAGTTGAGGGAAACGGAAAAAGTGGAAGGGATGTAAGGAAAAGTGAGAGGGAGGGGAAGTAGGAGAGGGTGCGAAAGGGAGGGGCAGTAGGATGGAGAGGGAGGTAATGGAAGAGACGGATCAGATCGGATAGGACATGACATGATAGAATAGGAAAGGAAAAGATGTTTAAAATTCGATGCTCTTTCCTGGACATTAATTTTCCCTACTGAAAATTTAACTACTCTATTTGTAGTTACAAATTGATCTTTTGCAGTTGAAAATTTGAATAGTTTTTTTTAAATTTATTTTTATGGTTAAAAATTAATTTTTTGAACTTAAAATTAGTATTTTCTTATTGAACATTAACGTATAAGTTTGTTAATATTTTATTTTTTGGTAGAAAATTTAGATTTTTCTAGAAAATTCATCTTTTTAGTTAGAAATTTAACTATGTTGTTGAAAATTCGTTTTTTGTGATTTTTTTTTAATTTCAAAATGTAACTATTCTATTTTTGATTGAAAATCGATTTTTTTTAGTTGAAAACTCATGCGTTTTGTCAAAAATGCGTCTATTTTTGTAGAGTACTATTCTTCTTGGTTAAAAATTCAACTTTTTTGTTGAAAAAAGTAATTAGAAAAACAATTATCAACCAGTTGAATTCAACAAAAATAGTTGGATTTTTAAAAAAATAGTTGCATCCTCAACAAAATAGATGAATTTTCAATAAACCAGATTATTTTTGTAGACAAATAGATGTATTTTGAATAAAATTGTTAAGTTTTCAAGCTAAAAAGTCAAATGAGTAAAAAAAAACAATCGACCTTAAAACCAGAAAAGAAGAATTTTCAACAAGGAAGTTAATTTTCAATCAAGAGAGATAAATTTTCGAAGAAATAGTTGAATTTTCAACCAATAAAAAAAAAATTTTAGGAAAAAATGAAACCTTCAAATTTTCAGTTTTAAAAACTAACTAAACAAAAATTTTTATTAATCAAATTCAACTAAAAAAGATCAATTTTTAACAAAATAATTGAATTCTCAATGAAAATGATGAATTTTCAAAACTTAAATAGAAAAAAATTTCAACCAAAAATGAAATAGCTTCATTTTAAGATAAAAAAAAGAAATTCCAACTGAGCAGTTGAATTCTCGAATAATTAGTTTAATTTTTGAATAAAAAGTTTGATTTTCTACCAAAGTAGTTTAATTTAAAAAAAAGAAGTTTTCACAAACTATTTTTATCGTAAATAAAAAAAAACAGATTTATTTAACTAAAAATACGAGTTTTGAACGAAAAAGTGTAATTAATTATAGTAAAAAATTAAAACAAAAAAATTAATTTTCAACCAAGCAGTTGCATTTTTAACCAAAAAATATGAAATTTCAACAAATTAATTTCCAACCAGATCAATTTTCAACCAAAGACGGAATAGTTACATTTTAACAAAAAAAAAGTTAAATCTCAAAAATAAAAACAACTAATTTTGGATAAAATAGGTAAATTTTGAAAAACATTTTTCATACATGCTTGTTTTAGGTAATTATTTTTTCCATAAAAAGGATAAAATTGATAAAATTTTCAACAAATATTTGAATTTTAAACTAGAAAAAAAGAAGCAAAAATGAATTTTCAAAAAAATAGTTGAATTTTCAACTACTGAAGATAAATTCTGAAGCAAACACAGAATCGTTAAATTTTCAAATTTAAAAATTAATTTAAAATAAAATAAAATAAATTTTCAACCAGTTAAATTCAAGTAAGAAGGGCCAATTTAAGAAAAATTGAATCCTTAAGTAAGATGATAAATTTTAAAAAAACTAGAACTATTTTCTACTGAAATAGACGAATTTTCAACAAAATACATGAATTTTCTACCAAATAGTTGTATTTCAACTTATAAAGGAAAAATTTTCAACTAAAAATGGAAAAGCCACATTTTCGGATAAAATGATTATTTTTAACAAAAAAATAAATAAATTTCCAATAGTTAAAATTTCAGAAAAAGTTATATTTTTAAATAAAAATTTTATTTTTTGTCAAAAAGTTCAATTTTCCACATTAGTAGTTTCGAAATATTCAATATTTCATATTTGAAGAAAAGAGATTTTAATTTTAAATAAAAAACGGTTGAATTCAACCAAAAAGACGAAATTTTAACAAAAAAATTGATTTTTTACTCAAATAGAGAAATTTTAAATAAAATAAATTAATTTTGTACTAAATAGCTGAATTTTCAACTTATGAAGATAATATTTTCAACCAAAAATGCAATAGTTACATTTACAGATAAAAAAATTGGTTAAAAAAAAATTAATTTTCAACAGAATAGTCAAATTTTCGAATAAATAGTTCAATTTTTGACCAAAAAGTTTAATTTTCTACCCATGTAGTTTAATTTTACACAAAAATTATGAAGTTTTAATAAAAAAAGTTAATTTATGAACGAATAATTTAATTTTTGCCTGAAATGATAAATCTTCAAAAAAAAAAGAAAGAATTTTTCATAAAGTAGATCCACTTTAAAGCGAGTAGTTTATTTTCCAACAAAAAAATTATTCAAGAAAAAGTTTTGATTTTTGTTCAAAATTTCAAAAAATAAATGTAAAAAATTGCCTTTTGAAATTATTTTCCTCACAAAAAAAGTTAATTAAGTCGTTCAATCACAAAAATTTGCATTTTCAATTCAAAAGCATTAATTTTCATCAAACAAGATTAATTTTTGACCAAAAAAGACGAATTTCGAACAAAATACATGGATTTTAAACAAGGAAAGATCGACATTTTTAACAAAAATATCAATTTTTAATAAAAAATGAAATAATTACATTGTTAGTTACATTGTTACCTAAGAGATTCATTTTTAACTAAAATGATGAACCTTAAAAATAGCAATTTTCAACAATATTGTTGAATTTTGAAGCCAAACGGACAAATTGTCTATAAAAAAATTGAATTTCCAACCCAAAAATATTATTTTTTTTTACAAAAAAGTTAATTTTTTTATCAAAAAGTTAAATTTTCATAAAAGTTGTTCAATTTTTAACCAAAAAGTTAGATTTAATCCAAAAATATGAATTTTTGATAAAAAAGCTAATTTTCTGTTAAAAAGTTAATTTTCTACCGTAAAGTTAAATTTTTCCAAAAATAGTTCAATTTTTAACCAGATAGGTAAATTTAATCTAAAAATATGAATTGTTAAAAAAAAGTTCATGTTCAACCAAAAAATTTACTTTTTTACCAAACTGTTAATTTTTAATCAAAAATGGAATAATGACATTCTTAGTTAAAAACATTAGTTATACAGTTTTTTGTAACAAAATGGTTAAATTTTCAACATAAGAAATTAATTTTAAACCAATTTAACGAATTATAAACAAAACGGCTGAAGTTTCAACCTAAAAATATTATTTTTCAACAAAAAATTTAATTTTCTACCAAAAATTTAACTTTTCACAAAAATAGTTCAATTGTTTTCAAAAATGTAAATCTTCAACCGAGTAGTTGAATTTTCCACAAAATTGTTAAATCCTTTGAAAAAATATATTAATTTAGACCCAGTTTCATTTTAAATCCAAAAGGATTAATTTTCAACCAAAAAGATTAATTTTCGACCAAAAAGGACGAGTGTTCAACAAAATACATAAATCTTTAACTAGAAAAGATAAGATTTCAATAAAAAATATCAATTTTCGAAAAAAAAAGAATTTTCGACGAAATAGTTATATTTTCAACAAAAGAGTTGAATTTTCAACCCAGATACAAAATGTTGACTTTTTAAGTCATAAAGACTTAATAAAATATATGAATTTTCAACTAAAAAAGATACATTTATATTAATAAATGGAATAGTTAATTTTTGAAGGTAAAAAATTAATTTTAAATGAAACAAAAAAACGTATTTTCAACAAAATAGTTATATTTTTAACTGAAGAAATTAATTTTCAACAAAATACATGAATTTTCAACTAAAAAAGATAAATTTAAAAAAATGGAAGTTAAATTTTTGTTTAAAAAATTGATTTTCAACAAATAAAAAAGGTTTTTGAATTAAAATGATCAATCATTAATAAAAAAATTAATTTTTAACAAAACAGTTGAATTTTCAACTAAAAAAGATAATTTTATAATAAAATGGAATAGTTAATTTTGCAGGTAAAAAATTAATTTTAAACCAAACCAAAAAAAAAATGAATTTTTAACAAAATAATTATATTTTTAACTAAAGAAATTAATTTTTAATAAAATATATGAATTTTCAACTAAAAAAGATACATTTATATTAATAAATGGAATAGTTAATTTTTGAAGGTAAGAAATTAATTTTAAATGAAACAAAAAAACGTATTTTCAACAAAATAGTTATATTTTTAACTCAAGAAATTAATTTTCAACAAAATACATGAATTTTCAACTAAAAAAGATAAATTGAAAAAAATGTAAATTAAATTTTTGGTTAAAAAATTGATTTTCAACCAAAAAAAAACAAACGTTTTTGAATTAAAATGATGAATCACAATTTAAAAAAATTAATTTTTAACAAATCAGTTAAATTTTCACCTAAAAAAGATAAATTTTGGATAATAAATGCGATAGTTAAGTTTGCAGTTAAAAAAAATAATTTTAATCCAAACAAAAAAAAATGAATTTTTAATAAAATAGTTATATTTTTAACTAAAGAAATTAATTTTCAATAAAATATATTAATTTTCAACTAAAAAAGATAAATTGATAATAATAAAATGGAATAGTTAAATATGCAACTAAAAAATTAATTTTTAACAAAACAAAAAAAGAATTTTTAACCAAAAAGATGAATTATTAACTAAAAAAGATAAATTGTCAACCAACAATGTAAGTTAGATTTTTCACATTAAAAAAATTAATTTAAAAAAAAAAAAAGAATTTTCAAATAAAGAAGATAAATTTATATTAATAAATTTTCAAACAAATACACGAATTTTTAACTAAAAAAGATAGTTTAAAAAAAATGTAAATTAAATTTTTGGTTAAAAAATTGATTTTCAAAAAAAAAAGGGTTTTGAATTAAAATGACGAATCACAAATGAAAAAAAATAATTTTTGACAAATGAGTTAAATTTTCAACTAAAAAAGATAAATTTTGGATAATAAATGTCGAATTTTCAACAAAATAGTTTAATTTTCAACCAAAAAGATACTTTTGTTAACATAATTGTTGAATTAAAGAAAAAAAAATCAAAGTGAATGTTTATTCCTAAAATTTATAAATTATACTAATAACAATCTGCATAACACGTTAATTATTTTAAATACTTTTGAGAAAAGAAATTTGGTCGATATACCCAGCCATATTATTGCAATAATTTCGAATAAAATTGATAAGAAACCCATAATTCTTTGTATCACTACTTAATTTTTTCCCATACTCAAGCAGTTGTATCGGGGAAAAATATAAACAATATCTACGATTTTATTAACTTATTTTAATCATTTTAAAATGAAAAAATTTGACAGTTTGAGGTTAGCTTACCTTAATTCCGTATCTTCCACTTGGAATTTCACATTTTCCTCAGTTAAATCGGAAATATGAACCGACGGTTGATTTGCGTACGGCATTTTTCTATTTTTTTTCTTTCAAAGTTACCAAAAAGGTTAAAAAAATCGAAAAATAGACGTCAAATTGTCAATTTCTCATTCACATCAAACTGCATTCGTCGCCATCTTGGAACTGACTACAGTGTGCATGCGCATTGCTCCTAATGCAAACCCCTTGCACTACCGCGCATGCGATGCATAAGGCGTTTCATTGGCTGTCGTTCGCGCGCTTATTTGAAACGTTAAACAATAGATTTTTTTTTATTTATCACTAATAATTGAAAATAATTATATTTTAACATGTGCAAGTGGTACTTGGATAGTTTTTGATATATACTGAGCATTAGGTTGAAAAATAAAATGAGAATTCAGTAAATGAAAAATATCATGTTATGCAATGTAATCTTTTTTTATTTTGCAAATTATTTTTACTAATTTATGCTTTCGAAATTGTGTATATTCATTAAAATGTATATGCAAATTTTACAATGAACTTTATTTATAATAAATAAAAAAAATGGTGTTTTTAACATTTCAAATACCTCAGTGCGCATGCGTTGCACCAGCAGCCTCATTGGATGTTGATCGCGCGCTTATTTGAAATGATCAAATATGCAAATCAATATTTTACAATATATAATTATAAAGTACGAACAAATATTATGAATTATTTAGAATTTACATTATTGAAGAAGGTCTTCTTTTTTTAATTTCAACTTGATAATTGATTTTTAAATAGTAATATCAAATTATTAATTTATCTTTCACTCTAAAACATTATTTTGTGATCTGAAAATTAATTGAATTAAGTCGACAATTAAAAAAAATTGATTCACACATTTGATAACTTTAAAAAAATGCGCCGAATACAGCCAATGAGACCAATTTCATGGGATAAAACTTTTTCTTTTTTAATAACTTAAAAATAATCATTTTTAACATAAGTGTATTTGGACGTACTTTTTTATTTTCTAAAAGCTATTCACTTGGACAATAGAATCAATAATAAAAATTTGTAACGATTTTATTATAAAATTGAAGATCTTTTTAAAAATGAGAAAGAATATTTCAATACAACTATGGTGAAAAATCATTTTTGTCCGAGTTATCAAAAAAATTAAATTTCGTCCAATGCAATTGGTATTATTGTTCGTCCCTCAGTTTACAGACATCTTGGATTTCTCCCACCTAACCTGAAATATTTAATTCGCTGTTTATCGCGCGCTTTTTTAAAATTATTAAACGGAAAATCAAATAACTATATAAGATAAACTATATAAATAAACTATATAAAATGAACTGTAATATTCCACGGCCTTGTTTAACTATTTTCATGAAAATTAGTTTTTTTGTTGTTGAAAATTTAATTATTCCATTTTTGATTGAAAAATGAAATCTCTTCTATTTGAAAAATCAACCATTTAGTTGAAAATTCATGTATTTTAATACAACCAATAGTGAAAAATAATTTTTTACAAGTTAATAAAAGAAATAAGGTTTCGTTCCTTGTAATTGGTATTCTTGTTTGTCCCTAGCTTACAGACATCTTGGATTTCCCTCACCTAACCTGAAAAATTTTATTCGCTGTTTATCGCGCGCTTTTTTGAAATTATTAAACGGAATATAAATTGCTTATTAACTATATTAATCTACGACGTTATTACCCATTTTTTAAATGAAAATTCATCTCTTTTTGTTGCAAATCAATATTTTTGGTTGTAAATTGATCTCTTTGGTTGATAAAAAAAAAACTATTTTGTTAAAAATCCGTTTTAGTTAAAACTTGTTTTTTTTTTCAATTGAAAAATATTTCTACTGAAAATTGAAACATCCCATTTTTGCTTGAGAATTTATTAATTTTTTAGTTAAAAAGTTGCTGTTTTGGTAGAAAATTAATCTTTTGCGTTGAAAATTCAAACATGTGGCTAGAAATTCTTTTTTAAGTTTGGAGATTCATCATTTTAGTTCAATCATTCCATTTAGTTTGAATTTTAATTCATTTCTATATACGCAAATTAAACAATTTCGTTAGAAATTCGTTTTTTTGTTATTTGAAAACTTTCCCCTTTTAGTTAAAAATTAAACTATGTAGTTGAAAATTCATCTTTTTTTGTAGAAAATTCTTCTTTTATGAAAATTTATCTTTATTTTGTATCATGAAAAATCTTCTTTTTCCAAGTCATTCAAAAAAATAATGTTTTGTCAAATGCAATTAGTAATATTGTTTGACCCTCAGCGTGCAGACATATTAGATTTCTCCCACTCCGCGCAAAATACCTTATACCTACTTTGCGCATGCGTCACACCGACATTTTCATTGGCTGTTCCTGGCGCGCATTTTTTAATTTGTTAAATGTGTAAATCAAATTTTTATAATAAATAGTCATTGTAGAAATAATTAAATTACTTCTTAGATAACAAACTAGTATTTTGGCGTGAAAAGTAAATTGATAATTTTATTTTATCGGACTGAAAGATAAAGAAGTGGATACAAATTTGTAAAAATTAAGCAAAGATTACGTGTAAAATGGTAAATTTCGAATTTCTGTGAATTTTGATCCGAAAAATCTTATTTAATATCTGAAATATCTTTTGAAAGTGATTATTTTCAATTTATAAGCCAAAAAAAGTCCATTATGATAAACTTTTTTTTTTTAATTTCAGATACTTTTTGATTTTTTGCAATTTTGCATTTAGATCGGCAATTTTAAAATGTTAAACATTTTAGTATTTCAAATTCGGAACATTTAAAAAAAAATTCAAATCCGGGCTTTTTCAGACCAATGTAAGATAACATAATTTTTGGTTTACGTTGCTTCCACTACTACGAAACCCTAAAAATAATATCCAAATACACTTATAGTGAAAAATCATTTTTTCCAAGTCAAGGCCATGTAACGAGTGGATCACGTAACCGGCTTCCTACCTTACCGACACTTTTTTTAATTTGTAAACTTATTTTCACACGAATAATCACTTCGAGTTGAAAATTTGGGATAATAAATAAGAAGCTCTGAGAAATGCAGTTCTGGTTCTACACTTTTATTATTATAAAAAAAAGCAAAAAAAAATTATTTACAAAAAAAAACTTTTTTCATAGTTATAAAAATTCAGGATCAGAGCCGCCTTTCTTAGTGCTTCTTATTTATTATCCCAAATTTTGAACTCGATGTGACCATTCGTGTGAAAATAAGTTTACAAATAAAAAAAGTGTCGGTAAGGTAGGAAGCCGGTCACGTGACCCACTCGTCACATGGCCTTAAACTGAATTTAATATAGTACCCACATTAATTTTACCCAAATATGCACTGAATGTTAAGTATAAGATAACGTAAAAATTTGTTGGAATTATTATTCAAATTCATGGACTTTGAAAGACAAATTCAAGAAATGATGAATTATGTTTTCAGTATTATTTCATTACTTACTTAATCGATGGTGCTAATATATTCAAGAATATCTTGTAATATAATTTGTCAAATCTTTCTAAGTTAAACGTATTAATTGAATCCCTAGAAACTGATAAAAACATTGTTACCTGGAAAAAACTTGAGATACCTGAAAAAACCTGGAATTGCCAGGGAATTTTTCTGCAGGATTTGAGTAGTCACTAAACACGCTAATATGAAGAGGATGAATGAATGAATGGACATATTAGAATGGAATTATTTAATAGTGATTTATTTTTTAGATGATTTGGATATTTCTGGATTGAGCTTACATCAAGCTAATAGATTGGAAATGGAGGCACAGGTTCGTGTTTTAGAGTTGGAGAAGGCGTTGGAAAGTGAAAGATTAAGACTGGCTGCTTTACGTCGTTATCATTATCAACTAGCAGGTGACAACTGATAACGAATTGGCATTATCTTTGAGTTAAAAAAAAACATTTACGTAAGGTAAATTTCTAATTTATCAATTTTTTTTAAGTTACTGTTATTACGGCTATTCTCTACATAATTTTTTTTTCTCATGGAAGATTGCAGATTATTTCTTATACTTACAAAATTTCAATTGAAACTTGCACAGCCACGACTTTTGAAGAAATAGTGGAGAATATATTGTAAATGTGGAACTCGATTCTAATAATTTAATACGTAAATACAGGCTATTACTGTTTCAATATTCTATATTAAGTTGTAAACATTTTAAGTGTGCAAAAGTTCAGATAATCATATATTATAACTTCTATTGTGTGAATACTTATTAAATCAACTTCGCTACAGATTTATTAACTTATGTATTCAATTTGCAATTAACTGATTGTGTAGCTCAAGTATAATCACATTTGAAATTGAGGCACGTGAGTCAGCAAATATTATATCCTTCACTTTGACGTCAAAATAGTAATTTTCGTGCGTATCCTAAACAAGAGGTCCTTATTGGTGCTAATATATTTTCTACTTATGTCGTTTTTCTGGTATAAGATACATTTCTATCAGACTGTATAGAAAATTAATTTTATATCAGTGATTTCTGATTATTAACTTCAATTGAGGTCATTTTTGAAATTTTCTTCCAATAGTGATTGGACTTCTGAAAACACGCAAACATGAATTTGATGAATTACTTTGTATGCGGTACTTGAATGAGGAAATATTGTATTATAATTATTCAGTTTAATTTAATCTCCAGGAGTACATTCATATTATGTATATTTTATATGTACCTAAAAGAAGAATCGTGCTACGTTTTTTATTTAATTTGCATGGTAAAGACAATGTAGGTTAACATCGTCGACAGCAAATCATTATTATGCTGTCGTACCAAAGAAACATTTTTGAAGTTATATTTCAATGATAATATATTTGTCATTTGATAAATTGTTGAAAAAATCATTTGTTAAATCGATTGCAATTTTATACTTTATAACAGCATTGGATAAATATCTATTCATTCCTCTATAATATGTGTACGTCCATCTGAAAAGAGGTCATGTTATCACTGGTGTCAATCCTATTTTATGACAAGTATATTCGTATTTCAAGACATTGGCTAATTCGGTTGCTTTTGGGATTCGCAAACTTTAACGATTTTTTCAAAATGTAATTTTTCGAATTTATGAAGAAAATGGTCCGGATGTTCGTTTTTTTTGGGCCAAAGTTCATGATGGACGTACAGATAGATATGCGTATAAGGTCATCAGGCGTTACTGTATAAAGAATATTATATTTAATACATTTGATATGAGAAATAATAGTTCTATAATGGTTTTATAACTAATATCCTTTTCACAAATCCAAATCCCACCAAATTTGGGGAAGTCTGCATTCACAAGCATTTTTGGAATAAAATTTCAAGCTCTATGTGCAAAATTATAAATAAAAGAATTGTTAATTTACAGTCCCATCAGCATTGATAGATAAACTGAAGAGTGTGTTGTTCAAATTTAATCCTCAGATTCTTTTTTTTTTATTTTTAAAAATTTCATAGTTAAATTTGAATGTTGGACATCTGTGCTGTGTTTCAATCAACATTGGGGGGAAAAAAACCACGTATGCCAACAACCCTATTCTCTCACTCTCATCTCAATTAGGATACAATAAATATAAAAAATGGAATGGCATAGTTTATACATAATCTCTTAAAATCTCGTTAAAACGATTGAGCTTCCTGGAAATTACTTGAAAACCGTATTATTCGGAAATCCTTTCAAATTCCCTTAAATGTTTTGAAATCTTACGAAATCCGTTTTAAATCCTTTTAAATCTCGTCAAATCATCGAAAAAATCTCTTAAAATTCCTGGATATCCCGTGACTTATTTTGAAATCCCTTAAAATCCCTTGAAATCTTATGAGATCTCTTAAAATCTTTGAAATCTCTTGGAAATTCATAAAAACTTTAAAATCCGTAGGAATCTTTCCGAATCTCTTGAAATTCCTTACAATATATTAAAGGCTGTGGCTACGTGTACCGAAATTTCGATACAAATAGTCGGATTTTTTCAGTATGAATATGGGAAGTTGGAAAAGGGGCTATTTGTACCGAACTTTCGTTACGAATAGCCGGATTTTTGCAACACGTGTAGGCACTCCCCATATTAAAATCTTTTAAAAGCAATTAAAGTTCCTTAAAATCCTTTTAAATTCCGTTAAATCTTTTGAAATCCTAAAACCGGCTTAAATCCTTTGAAATCTCGTCAAATCATCGAAACCACTTTAAATCCCCTGGTAGCCTTCAAAATACTTCGGTATCACATGGAAGCCTTTGAAATCCCGTAGTTTATTTTTAAATATCTTAAAATTCCTAGAAATCTGTATAATCCGTAGGAATCTTTCCGACTATATTGAAATTACTTACAATATATTTAAATACAGTGAAGTCTCGCCTATTTCCCTGACCTTCAAACTAACCGATTCTTTTATTTCCATGCTGGAGCGGCCCCACCCTTACCGCGAGTGGACGGGATATTTGGATCAAATGACGTTCATTGGCTGCCCCGTTCTTGTATCGATGCGCCGCCTGTACGCAACTTTTTCAGCCGAAAAGCGCGGGTCGATTTCAAATCAATAAATACTATCAATAATAATACTCTCGCCTCGGAAGGGTCGCCATGTGCAAGTACAGTAAACTTCCGTTTATTTCAAGGTCCTTGAAACGTACCCGAGCAATTATTTTAAAGCTGGAGGGGGCCCTACCCTTAACGCGAGTGGGCAGTTTATTTTTATTGACGACGCTCATTGGTTGCCCCGTTCTTGTATCGATGCGCCGCCGGTCGCTACTTTTTCAGCCGGAAAGCGCGGGTGATTTGAAATCAATAATAAATACTATCAATAATAATGCAAATCAAGACACTCGACATTCCTAGAACTGCTGGCCCATGCAGTTTCTCAGCGCGTAATGCGAGAGACGGTTGCGACTCTCGCTTCGGAAATGCTGAGTGCGCGATTAGTCAGTCGCGTATATTACGCAGTATGTTGAATTTCCAAGTGAAAACGGTTCAGGCGCTCTCGGCTTATTGCGCAGTTGAAAAAGTTGCGGACCGCTAGTCTTTGGTGGCGTTAGTGTTTTTGTTGGCGTACGACAATTTGCCAACTAAAAATCAATCAAAATATAGAATAAAAAAATGACAAAAATATTTCTCGGAATAGTGATTATTGTTGCATGACGTTGATAGGTAGAAATGCCAGCCGTCAGGAAGGTTAGTGCATGGTACTGTAACTGCATACGACATATAGAAATGGACTGGCTACTTCGTGGGTAAGACGCGAATGACAATTGCAAAGAGAAGAGAGAGAGAGTGATGGGCACTGTGTCTCTTTCTGGTCGAAGGTGATTCGTCTAGGACATAGACATATAGAAATTCTAGAACAATCACCTTCGACCAGAAAGAGACAGATGGCCCACCACTCTCTCCCTCCTCTTTCTGGATGTCATTTGAGTTTCACCCACGGAGTAGCCAGTCCATTTCTATATGTCGATGCTGTAACTGCATACGAAATTTTGGAGAAAATCTCAGAAACGTGAAGGTAAGTTATAAAGGTCTGCATAGTGAGCTTTTCAAGTGTGGAATGCGTTTGCGCAATTCTGTTTCTTGATCCTTTTTTTGGTTGATGACCTTTCAGTTTCACGAAAAACAAGCACCTGTCCGAAATTTTAGGTTAGACTACCACTAACCTGATATTCGGGATATTTTATTCTATTTCGTGAAACAGAAAGGTCGTGAATCGACAAAATAATGGAACATGACTAAGAAAACAGATTCTACACTTGAGAAATATTACTATTTGTACATTTATGACTTGTACGTTTATAATATTGCCTCGAAAACGTCGTGAGACGTATTCCCATGACGCTATGCCAAAGTACTCAATTCAAGGCTTCCCGCTCTTCGGGCCCCTTTTTTAATTGGTCACCCAACGCGGAGGAAAGTATACCGGATTCATATGTGCATATTCATCTTGACGCGGTTGTCAAATTTTTGTTATCAAACTTTTTCATTCGACATTTATTACTCAAGGTCCAATCGTCTCAACTGGCGCCGAGTGCGGTGGTACTGTGAAGTCGCTCCGTGTTAGGGTTGTTTTTCTAGCCTAAATCATCGCATTTGATTTCAAAAAAGTGTTTAAAGTATGAATTTCGAGACCCTTAACACCCCTCGTGTGTGTGAAGGGGTGCGGGCAACGGTTCTGTTGCAAAAACATTTATTGCAAAAAAAACAGTAAAGTTCCCACGTGGCCAGTGCACGGTGTCTGTGATTTTTAGTGAATAAACATTGCTTCAGAGCAGAAAAAGGATAATCAGTGTACATAGATTCGAAGAAAAGGATGTAGCTATAATCTGATGTTGTGTAGCACCTGTAAGTGATGTTAAACAAATGAAAACAGTTAGAGCTGTCAGTTCCAGATATACGTATATCATTCATCGATGGAGAAAAGTGTTTCAGATATACGTATATCATTTATCGATACATAACCTTGCTCGTGCCCATGTGTTTCTAGACCTGGACATATTTATACCAATATGGCCTTAAACAAAAGCACGTCTAAGATTCGTCTTTCCGCGGGAAAAATCTCCAGGGGTTGTGCATCTGAAGTTGTTGATGCTACGTTTTGCTCAGGATGCTCCGCTTCCTACCATCTTGCTTGTGAAGGTCGCTGTACAGCCTTGCACGGAGAAAAATGGCTAGTCAGCCTGAACATCTAGAGTGTCAGAATGACTATATTTGAGTTTTAACTATGTGACAGCTTCCTACGTGGTGTAGTGTACAATCCGCGGAGTGTCAAAATTTGACGGTTACCTTCAGTATCCCAGAGTGTAAAGTTGCCCATCCTGGAGTTTAAACCTGATTTCCTCGGGAATTTTAGCCTAATTATTTCGGAGTATCAACTTAATCAGATCAGAGGGTCAACTTTATTATGTGTTGTCATTCTCCTAACTACAGATACATATATTCATAAGATTAAGAGAGACAAGAGACGGAAATTTAAATTAATAAATGAAACCTGAGAAAGATGAAAATTTATATACAATCCATCAATTTAAAAAAAATCTTTATTGGTTTTGAATATAGGATGCCTTAGACATGATTGCATATGCATACAACCTTTGAAAACAGATTACTTTATGCACGAGAGGCTAAGGAAACTGCGTCGCAGCACTGAATTAAAAGATTTTTAGCACTGGAAAATTTAAAAAACAATATAAATGCGTATCACAAATATTGCAAGTCTTGTTTCTTGATTAACGAATTACTAAATTTTGAGCACGTTTTCGGTCGAAAATGTTGAGAATAAGCACTGATTAATAAGTGACGCCTGTGTCCGTAATCCCTCAGAGGTATCGAATTTGACGTTGAAAATCAGAACGAAAACCACTCAAG
This sequence comes from Andricus grossulariae, assembly GCA_011634705.1. NCBI lineage: Eukaryota > Metazoa > Arthropoda > Insecta > Hymenoptera > Cynipidae > Andricus > Andricus grossulariae. The sequence continues at coordinate 251,341,350 of JAABKJ010007545.1, read as the reverse complement.
TCACTCTCCAACATGCTCTTCATATTTTATTCACTCTCGACACATGTTTGAAGTATCAACAAGTAGTTTAAATTAATTAAAAATGCTGTGAAATAGGGTAAACGTGACACCTAACGTCAGTCGCTCCAAAAATGCGTTTCGGGTATCGGGTGTGTTCGCCCCGAGTTCGGTAGAGGTCGTGACGCAGCCACTTCTGTTTGACATTCTGGAGTGTCGATTTGACTATACTGATAGTGAGTCTAAATTACTCGTGGAAGTTCAGACTATAAAATTATGGTTTGTCTGACTGTGAAGAAAAAATTGTGGATGGTCCTTGGTACTATCTAGAAGATCAAACTGACCATCTATTTTTTTCCGTGCATGCATGAAGAACTGAAAGAAACACATGATTTACTACCCGAAAAATCGAAGGATAAATATGAGCTAGCCTTTGAGAAATTTGACAAATGGAGCAAACAGAAGAATTTTCGGACAGTGATCATCATGATTATAAAAAAAAAACATCCATTTCATAAGACGTTTTCGCATCATTTCGGTAAAGGGTTATCTACGCTCACTTTTCAGGGCGCCGCATAGTTTTATAACATGTTGATTTCGAATAAAATATCTTACATCACTCGTAGGGTTTCACAAGTCTTCACGTGGAATTCAATGTTCGCAAGGACGACCTGAAAAACCATCGGCCATGGTTTTACTACTCGTCCTGTGATTATTGACCAGCCCTGTAAAGACGTGTCCAACCCTACTTGTGTTAATGATGAATTGTAAATTATTTTACAATTTGTTGTAAACATAATATTTCTAAAAGAAAAGTCGAAAAATTTGTTTGCTACAGTAAAAGAGCAATTTATCATCCTTCGGCGACTAGTACAAAACGAAGAGAAAGCTTCTCGGCGAGCCGGAAATTGACCTCTGGAGTCCATTTATCGATCTTTTAATGTGTGCAATATATGTGAAGCACAAATGGTTCTTGATGTAAATGCATATCATTTAAACCTAATCCCACAGAATTGGCAAATTTTAAATTCTGAAAAAATATGCAATATTTCTTGTTCATAATTTAACTAAGTTATTCTTTATCGAATAGGAAATTCTTTCGAAAGTTAGAAAAATTGTCAAGTTTCCACATATATCCGGACCGATTGAAGCATCCGAGCGTAAATAAGAGGAATGTGTTGAAAGGTTCGAGAGTCGATTGCGGATATATGATGAGGAGGGCTTTTCAATGAATTATTGATGTGAATCAGGGATTCTGATGCGACCCTCGAAAATCACAAGAAAATTAGAAGAGCACTAACACAACAATATATCACTGAATAAGCTTTGATATTACTTTGTGCTTTTTCATGTTTTTTCAATCAAGTACATATATTTCTCAATCATTTCATTTTTTTATTTAAACCATTTACTTTACAAGAAATCAGAGTAACGATTCACGTATTGGGAACATTATCTAATTCTGAGTAATTACCGTTCGTCGCCATTGTACGGTCATTGATTTCCGTAGTGACCCTACCATTGCTCTTTTTATAGAAACGGTATCTAATATTTAATGAAGCGGCGACGGCAATTTATGTTAGTTGACTAACAAGGGATCTTTCGCAGGTGCCCGCCTCCGATTTTATTCTCCTTGATATATATTGTAGTACCCAAAAAAGTAAGCGACACGTTTATTTTATTTTCTGCGGTCATTTGGTTTAAAGGGATAAAACCCACCCCCAAATATTTCACATGCAACAATTTTAGAAGAGGGTTGCCTTCCCAAGGTGGATTACTCTTATGTGAAATTATTTATAAAATTTATAATATATATATATATATATATACTTCTCCTTCTCCTTCTCCTTCTCCTTCTCCTTCTCCTTCTCCTTCTCCTTCTCCTTCTCCTTCTCCTTCTCCTTTTGCGAGTCTATACACTTTTAAAAGGTAGTTGTAGACTCATATATCAAATAGTACCAAAAACATTCGAGGTGTGTTTTAATAATTTACCTCAAGTAATTTTTTCATACAAAAATATTACACTTGTGCCAAATAACTGATTTTTACGATTACTTTAAAAATAGTTTTTGACCATTATTTCACATTGCCTAAAATGGTCAAGTTTTATTCCAATCTCATAAAATGAATTTAATAATATATTTCCTTCTTTGTGCTTTTTTTCAGTATCGATGCAAGGGAACGTGGGTTTGGATTCGCCGAAAGATGGTCGGATGATTCAGTGTTCTCGAATCGAGCATATTTCATGCCAGATAAGAAGCCCGCTGAGTTAGGGGTCGATCACATCAGGGAGGAGGATGCTGGCATCTACAGGTGTCGCGTCGACTTTCAAATTGGTCAAACGCGCAACTCTAAAGTCAATTTAACGGTTATAGGTAAGTTAAGTTTATCAAACATAGTTTCACACTTGAAGAAGTCTTATTTTGAGAGAAGAAAATCTTATTTCGAGTGCATAACAAATGAGCTGCAACAAAAATGATCCCGCTGTTTTTCTGTGATTCTAGTAGATAATTTATTTTATCTCAAAAGTGCAATTGCAATAAAAAAGAGTATTTCTCTAATTCAAATATATAGTTTATTGTTTTTATTAGGTAGAAATAAATAACACTTTTTGATAATAATATCAAATATTATAACACAACAGATTTTCGTTTTTATTGAGAATTTCCGATAAATTTTCCTGAGTGATGTTATTTTATTTTTATTCGTGCACATGCATTACATAATTTTAATTTGTAATATATTATGATATTCTTATCCTAAATTTTCATTCCTTGAAATATTTAAAATGTGGGCAAATCTAATCTTTACCCGTTTATACTTCTCTTTTTAACACTAAATTTCGACATTTAGAAGTACAAACCGAACTTAAATACGTTTAAATTTTACATAATGAGTACATATAAATATATAAAGAGATTTAGGTAAATATAGTTTAAAAAAATTAGAGGATCTTATATTTTATTGTAAAAATCCTTTTACATCTGCTGAATCTTGTACATAAAAATCTGACTCAAAAAGTCTCTTCAATATTTTACTGAGCACTCCAAGCTGACCCTAAACGACCCCCAAGTGACGATTTCTCAGAATACTGGGAACGAAAATCCGACTTGGTTTTAAGGCTCTCTAATACTATTCAAGTTTAAATTTCCGTTGAAATATGTATATGCCTACTTAAGAGACTGGTTTGTCTCAGAAGCCCTGCAACAAAAGAGTCTTCAGATGTAGAGCAACTTTTTTGAACAGATACTTCCATTCTGTATTATGCGGCATTTATGAAACGAAGAAGTCTTTTTATTGCAATTTTTAAGTATTCCTTGGTTAATGCTTTCGGAAAAAACTTATATGAATATGGTTTAATTCTCGTCATTTTGAATGGGTTTCCATAGATTGAAACGTTTAAAATTTGGTGGAGTATACACTGTCGGCGCCCGCAAGATTGCTTGTTGCCGGCTTTAAATTAAGGCATTTAAAGTCAACATTACAATCTACACGAAAAAAAAAACCTTGAGAAATAAAAGACATGTAATTCAAAGTATTTAAAAAACATATTTCTTCAATCATTTTAGATTGCATCATTTCAAATTTTAACATTGTATCTATTTTTATTGCAGGGGCACGAGTTACGTACTTTATTAATAAGAGCAGTCGATTTGTAAAAGTCAAAATGAAACTATTTCATATTCAAATTAATTTAATTTGAATATCTTAAATTGAAGAAGCTAATATTTAAAAATGTAAAAATGAAACATTTACAGGGAAATTGATAACAAAACTATTTAATTTCAAATATTTCAAAATTGAACTAGAAACTAAATTTCGTAAAAATTAACATTTTCGTGAAGAAAAACGTTTACGATTCTAAATTGCTTACATGTTTGATACAATTTTCAAAACTTGGTATTCTTAAAATAAAAAAAATATCCTTCGATATCGGACCGATTTTTATTTTCGCGAATTGATTAAAAAAAACTCTACCAATCAATAAATATATTATTTTTATTATTATTCCATTATTAATAATGATACCAACTATAATAAAACACAAATTTTCTTCTGAATTCAGGAAATACAGGTTCTAAAATTTTCATGAATGTACTGCGATGGCGTAAAGAGCAACGCACCTAACGTGTAACGAGAAGGTTGTTGGTTCACACCGAGCTCACGGTGATTTTATTAGAACTTACTTCATCGCGTTTTTTAATTAATTCTCAGAAAAAAATTGCAAAAGTAGTAGGACCCTACTTATCAGCAATCTAATAGGAAGAGATATCTTCTTTGAAAATTTAACATCCACTTACTGGTAAAAGCCTCGAACGGATGTATTATACAGAAAAAGTGTAACCCAATTTTGTATTCACCTTTTTTTTATTACGCAAAATAAAATAAAATAGTTTATGTTTTTAACAAAAAGACTGAGTGGAATGTACTTTTCTTAGATAAAAAATTTTCTTATGAACAGAAATAACCATGCTTTCTTTTTTATAGCTTGCCTCAGCCTTAAGACCTAAACAAATATTTTCCAGTACGTTAACCAATGGGGCTTCTTACCACACTCACAACCACTATATCTTGCATACACGCTGTGGATTTATCTCAAACTTTCGATTGAAAATGAAAAAAATTATTACTAAGGAGCCCTCTCATACTAAATTTGAGAACAGTTTTAACAAGCACTTCAAGTCCTTACCAAAAATTACATTTTTAACTCGCCAAAGGAATTATTGTCTCTAATTGTTATCTTTTTGAGCCAGATATTGCAATCCAACTAAAAATGTTCGTTATTCGTTTTTTTCTCTTTGTGAGTGTTAAAAGGAGAAGTGTATATAAAACAAAAACCTCGTTCCGAGTCGTCTGAGTATGAATTATAAAAAATGCCACGTATATAGCAATAATACTAAAGACGGGTACAGTGCCCCATCCCTCTCTTTGAAAGACTGAATAACGTCAATCTAGAAAAACAGGTGAATGAAATATTTTTAAATCCGCATGAAGGTTTTACCTGTTTTCATTGAAAATAATAAACGAATGCTTTCAAACTCACTTGAATTAAAACTTTTAAATTCATGTGCAAAATTACCAGGGCTTATCTATAAATGCGATCGAAGAGCTGCAAAATTAATTCCCCTTCAGTTTTCGTTAGGTCTCCATTGTCGCACTTTTCCCCTGGGCCCCCTGAACCCTCAAATCCCTTCTCTCCGAGACCCTAACCAATCCCTTAGGACCCAACCCAATCTACAGGACCCCACCTATCGCTCGAGATCTTACATAACTATTGGGGCCCTTACGACAACATGGGATCCCTATTCACCTGCGGAGCCCCCTTATCCCATGAAACTGCAACTATCCTCCCGAATCCTATTTATCCCTTGGGACCCTAGCTATCCTTCGGAACCTTACAATATCCTTGAAGACCTCACTATCGCTCGGAACCCTCCTCATCTCATGACACATCCACCTATATATTGGGGCCTTCCTATCTCAAATGACCGCCCTTCTCCCATAAATCCCCACCTATCCCACATAACCCCATCTGTCCCTCGGTACCCATACTATCCTGTGGATAATCACCGATAGCACGGAACAACCTACAAAATTCCACCTATCCCTCGGAACCGTACATAACTCTCAGAGCCCTCAAAATCCTATGGGACCCTCACTATCATTCGGAAATCTCCGTATTCCGTGAGACCCCACTTATCCCTCGGGCCTGATCCTGAACCTGATCCTGATCCTGAACCCCTCCCCCTGATCCTCGCGCGCCTCTAATCCTAAAAGTCTCAAATTTTTCAACCGGCCTTACCTATCACTTGGAACCTAAGCTATTCCACAGGACCCATCTACCTCTCAGGACTCTTACTATCCCGCGAGGTCTCCACTATCCTTCAAGAACTTTTATATCCTGCGGGATACATGACATATCCTTCGGCAACCGAATGCATTGTACAACGGGATCCTTACTATCATTCAGGACCCTCCTGATCCCGCGAGACTCCGCCCATTCCCTAGAACTCTTTCTATCCCATCAGCCATCACAGGACACTTACTATCCCTCGGTACCCATACTATCCCCCAGGACACCGCTTATAGCACGAAACAACCAACAGGGCCCCACCTATCCCTCTGGACCTTACATAAGCTTGAGTACCCTTACAATCCCACGGGACCCTTTATATCTTTCGGGACCCTCATTATCCCGCAAGACGCCCATCCCTTAGGACCCTTTCCATACCGTGGAACCCCAACTATTCCTAGGGACTCCAGCTATGCTACAGGATCTCCCTATCCCTCGGGACCCACCTTTTTCACGAGACCTATTTATCTCTTGGGACTTCACCTAAACCGCGAAGTCCGATCTCGCCCTCGGGACCCTTAATATTCCACGGGACACATCTTATCACTCAAGACCCCTCTTTTTTCACAAAAACCCCCATGTTTTGATGTTAAGTAGGCTACGAAACCCGTTTTTTGGAGGCGTACTGCGCATTATTTAAATAATTACAAATTACAAGCTACAAGCTTTTATTTCACTTGCTATGTGGGTATAAGGGTATATTAGGGAAAATCTTTCATTGAAATTTTGACAGACTTCCAGATAATTAGTCAACTTCATACTTTGCAGACTGATGATTGCAGATGATAATACAATATTTGATCTAATTTAAGTTGAACCCCCGAACCCTTCGACGGTTATATTGTGATTTGATACACTTATACATATTTAATTGACTTGTAACTTTGCATGCATACGTAGTTTTAACTTGAGATCCACCCTATTTTCCCATACGATATTTCAGTAGGAGGCCCTAAGCCCCCTACATTCTCATACGATTAAAAAAAACTAACAATATCGTTATTTATGAAAATGTCATGAAAAGTAGAGCTAAAATTCGAATTATATCCTTCCCGCTTCACCCCTCTAGACGGTGTTCGATCTGAGTAATTAGACTGCTCGAAGTTGCAAGAAATTTGAGAAAGAACGATTTGCGTCGGACTAAAAACAGAAAATAAAATAAATAATTCGTTGAGCGTTGTTAAAAATCAAGCTTTCATTAAAATATACTGAAAAGAAACAAAATAATTCAATATAAAACCGAGGCTCAATAATATAATAATAATGTGCTTGAAAATAAAAGCTTTGGTCGGATATATTGAACCATTTATCCGAGAAAAATATTTTCATATTTACGATCCCGCTTTTATTTTTAATCACATTATTATTGTATTATTATTAGTCCCCATTTGAAATCGAATTATTTCGTTCTGTTTTAAGACACTTTAGTAAAGTGTTGTTTTATAAAAAAAATTGATACTGCTAAACTGGCGACACCAACAATCATTTCTACAGTCTGTATTTTTATTCAAAAATTAACAAAAAAACAGGTTTTTAGATAACAAGCTCCAATCAGCAAATGTAAAAAAATTATTGAAAAAATACAATTTTATAACAGAAATGCAGCTATGTGTAACTGAATTTCGAAAAGTTTTTGCAGTGTCTTTCTCATTTGTGCATTTGTCTTCATGTCATTGGGAAATCCCATATCCGCTTTGGATCGTCACGGCGTCGCGTCGTGTCCAGTGTTACGTGGACGCTTATGTAAAATGTAAATGTTTTCCCAGAAGTTGTCCCCATTTACGAGAGTGGTGAAAATATTACTGGAAATCCCTCGAGAACTAAGCAAGCACCTCTGCATGCATATCTAAAATGCGCTCACTTCGATGCGAGTAAACGGGTTCTATTTTCGAATTATCACCATTATATAAACGCATGCGCGTTATGTAAATTTTGTAAAGTCCCAGGTCAGGAATAATACATGTTCTGTGAAATACTCGGGAAATGCGCTCTGCACAAGGGAGACTACACGGCGCTAACTTCTGCGATGAACATTTTACCAACCAGACCTTGGGGATTTTTCATATACTAAGTTACGCGTTTTTTCTTGTTTATGTTGTTGTATCCTGTTTAATTTCAGGGAAATTTTATTTTCATATTTATTCAAGCAAAAAAAAACGCGTTGCGTAGTTTGTGAACGATCCCTTATTATAAATGAGTATAAAGAATGTAAAATGACATACTACAGACCAATAAAAAGAACCAAGCTGTTAATAAGAATCCTTTGTTGTAGAAAGACAACGTTTCGAGAGACCAAATGCTCTCCTCATCAGGAATAGTCAACAAGTCAATTCATAGTCCATTTTTTTAAAAATGACATAATCAAGATGCAACATTTATTGTGTGAACCATCTTAGTTCCTAATCTCAAAATTCTGTGAAAAATCATTAAATTGTGAATGTAAATGAGAAAACAACAGAGTTTTAAAAAAATATGAATGTAAAAAATTTTAAGTTAGAGAAATTAAAATTAAAAATATTCACCATTATTAATTAAAATTTAAAAAAATGTATGGTTTTCTGCTGGAAGTAAAAAGATAGAGATCCTATCTTTTTGAATACCCTCTTCTCTATGTCATCGCATTTAAATTTATGTCTATCATTTTCAATCCTTTATTCTCTATCTCACCCTATCCTTTATCGATCTACTTCAACCTGAAGGATTTGCCCGGCTGGAAGTAAAAAGATTGAAAAAGATAGAAATTGGGTAATAAAAAAAGATAGAACTATTCTATCTCTCTTTCTATCTCTCAATTGGTCACTTTGAATTCCTAAAATGCTATCTTTTTCTATCCCCAGTCTTAATAATTTTCTATCTCTTTCTCTGCCTTTCATGACTAAAAACTCTTATTTTTTTCTATATCCTAATGTATCCATTACGAATTTCAATCCTTTTTAATCTCTTTATGAATCTTTGTTCTATCCTGTTTCATATCTTCCGCGATTGAGTACTCTTATCATTTCCTATCCCTAAAAATTCGGGAATCCATCGAGGAGTTAGGAAATTCATTTAAAACCCTAATTTGATGTTGACCAAATACCAGAAAAACAACATGACGTGAATCCAGATTAACAGAGACAGAAAAAGATTGACATAAATAGATAAAAGATAGGATGAAATAGAGAAGATGGGATAGAAAAAGATAGTAGTGAATTCAGATTGAAAAATAGATAAAAGAAGATGGACGTTGATAGATGTATAATACGATGAGATAGGGCACAGGCGATCAAAAATGTGAAGACTGAAATTTAGATTCACCGAGAGATAGAAAAATATTGATGTCAATAGATAAAGGATGGGATGAGATAGAGAATAGGGTATTAAAAAGATGGACGTGAATTTAATTTGACAAAAGAATAGAAAAATATTAACGTGGATAGAGAAAGGATAGGATGAGAGAGGGAAGAGGGTATTGAAAAAGGTGAACGTAAATTCAAATTTACGAAGAGATAGAAAAATATAGAAGATGATAGATGTAGGATACGATGAGATAGAGAAGAGGAGATTAAAAACGATAGATAGGGATTTAGATTGACAGAGAGATACAAAAATATTGACGTGGATAGATAAAGGATAGGATAAAATAGAAAATAGGGGATTGAAAAAGATAGATGCAAATTTATATTCACAACGACATGTTATGGGATACATTTTCTCTATCACTTTCTGTTATAAAAGTTAAAAAATTATTAAAAAAGGTAGGATTTTTATATTTTTCCTTCCAACAGGCTGCTGCTGGGTGGCTAAAATTGACAAAGTGTTCTGACAATGGAAAAAGGGACAGACAAAGATTCAAATTTATAATAAAGAGATTGAATAAAGTAAAGAAAAAGATAAGGGTCCTCGGTCACGAAAAATAGAGAAAGGGATTGAAAAAGATGAAAAAATTGTAATACATAGATAGATTGAGGGATAGAAAAAGATAAGAGTCCTTGGTCACGAAAGTTAGAGAAAGAGATAGAAAATTATTGAGATTGGGGATAGAAAGAGATAGCGTTTTAGGGGTGAAAAATGACCCATTAGAAGAGATGGAGCAGTTATATCTTTTCCTATACACTAATTTCTATCTTTTTTAATCTTTGCACTTCCAAAAGGGCCGTTAAACTTATTGAAATCATCTTTAATGAAGAGAGTGAAAAAGTAATGAGTATTTCTTGTATAACAATAAAGAACTGCTAATTTTGCACAAATAGTCAGAACAAGCGTTCCGATCCATTTTTTTTATTCACATTGATAAAGAGAAGGCAAGAACATGATGTAACAGAGACGTAGAACAGCAGTAACGTAACGCTAATTCAAATATTAGGTTCATTAATTTAACACAAGAACTAAATATCAAATTCAGAGTGACACTTATTAAGAAAACATTGAGTTAAAAGAAATTAACACAAATACAAATTGGAAACATTTATAAGGATAAAATAACAAGCAAAAGAGTCAAAATTACTAGATTTTAAATTGACGAATCTAAGATTATATTGTGTAAAGGACTGAAATCAGTGTAATCAGAAATTATATTTAAAAATTTTGCACCATTTTTCTTAATAATCAAAAATTCTGCTACAAGTCTTCTAAATTTATTGGGTTCATGTTGTAGGATGAAAACATGTTCCCAGACAAACTGGTATTCAGTTTCAGCTTGATTTTCAGCTAAAACTTTATGGTTCCTTGGATCATGTTTTAAATTGTCATGGTGTTTCTTAGTTTTTATGAGAAGTAATCTACCAGTTTGACCTATATAACATTTATGACAGTTTGAGGAATTAATTTTATATGATACAATAGCCGGTTGAAAAATATCTAAAGAATCTTTACTTAATTCACTGAGCTATCAAGTTTAGAATCAACCCTAAAAGTTGTAGTAATATTAAAAGCACTCAAAATTCTTTTAACTTCAAAAGACAACCTACCGTGAAATGGAATAGAAACGATAGATTTGAAATAAAAATTCTTTTCTATGTGTGTATTAGTTTGTTCAGATGAAGAATATTTAAAAACAAAATTTATTTCATCATTAATATGTTTTCGGTCAAATTGCTTCGGATAATTATTCAGAAAAAAAATATTTTCAATTAAATCAATGTTATATAATAATGGAAGGATTTATGTGTTGAATTGGATGGTTGAAAACAAAATTATGTTTCTGCTTGAATAAGTATCTTTTCTATACCAATCCGTGATAATAGTTTAAAAATATGTTTTCATGACTTTAACATTCAAAAATGGAATAGAATTATTCATTTTAATCTCATGTGTAAATTTAAGCCTAAGATGAAAATATAATTCATCCTTCGGTAAAATGATGAACGTATCATCAACGTATGTAAAATATTTATGAATGGAAAAATCTTTATTTAAAAAAACTGTAGATTCTAAATCTTGCATAAGAAGATCAGCTAAAAAGGTGATATAGAAGAACCTATAGAAGTACCACATGTCTGTAAACCAGTGAAATTTTGTATGTTAATCCATCTACTTAAACTACAATTAATCACCAAATCGATTGGAATATTAGTGAATAAAGATTACTCATCCAAGGAAATCATAATATGATCTGGAGGAACTGTCTTTCAACTATTATGTTTTTAAAATCAAAAGGATTGTTTACTTGGTTTGAATACCATCAAAGCTTTTTTGAAGAATATTATTGAATAACTTAGCCATTTGATATGTCGGACATTTTTTAAAGAGACAATGGGTCGAAGTAGATTCTAGGAATGTTAGTATCATGAACTAGTACATCACGACGTAATACGTTTTCACCTTAATCAATAATTGTAAAATTGTAGAATATTATTATGATGTACAAATTATTATGTCAAATTGAAAACTCTATGCCGAAGCATTAAAACGATCATCTATATTTTCAGTCAATCCAATATTAGACTCAATATCTTTCACAATATCAAATATAATCTTGCGTTTGTTTGTTAAAAAAGAAGAGCTGAATTAATTTCCTAAACTTAAAACGTCCCTTACATAATGAGGAATTTTGACATTACTAAAATTTATGATCCAAGGATATAATTCTGACCTGAACTGACAGTAAATTTGGAAATTTTTTATTTAATTTTTCTTTGTTTTGAAAAATTGTACCATCATTATTAAATTCAATTTCCTGAATGTTGATATATAAATTAGACGGTAAAAGGTTTCTTAATTTGACCTTAACATTATTGAATTTCTCATTGAAAAATTGAAAATGAATATTCAAATCTTTGATCTCAATATTTGATAAAGGACGTTCTAAAAGCTCTAACATAAATTTGACATGATTCATGGAACAATGACTGAAAAACTGCAAACTCCTTAAATTATTATTAGTAGAATTAGTGATATTTTCTGGTAATAATTTATGACTACGACAGTTGACAAGAAATTATTAATTTTTTAAGACCAAAGGGAAGTAAAAACTTTTCCAGTAACTTCCGTGAATATATCCAGCATGTTATTACATTATTACAATTAGCAGAAACTTTTTTTTCAAAAATAAAAGTTCTTTCTCGCCTAAGAATCCAATATTTGGTAATAAAAAAACAACAATTAAAACGTTGTTCAACTCAGGCGGACAAATTTATTAAAGATAAGATCCTAACGTTTTGAGAACCCACTATTATCCTCGTCAGTGGAATATATTACAAGATTATTAAATAAAACATTGTAAATATATAATTGTGATAGAATAGTATAATAGAAATAGAGTTTCAAAAAACTAAAATCTAGCTTTACCCACTTAAAAATTAACCACAACCAAAATGATACGTCGTGCACGTTAAGTAGTATTTTAGAAAGAATTTCCTAAATTTTTGTCCATGACAAGAAAATAAGTGCTAAAAAAGTTATTTTGTCCACCTCCAACATTTTTAAATTTAAAAATAAAAACTACAACAACTCTAAATAGACTTTTCTGTCCGGAAGATCTGTCGCAGATATGCTCCGGAAATTTCCGTTTGTTTTATTCTCCAGCGAAGGGAAATTGAATAATTAAACGATGCACGTCTCTCGACTAACATTGCAAATGGAATCGCTCGTTACGCGAAAGCGGAATTATTATGATTTTCTATTCAGTCGCTACGTGCCCGGTTTTTTATGTCTGAGTGCAAATCGGGCAAATTTAAAAATTAGCGTTTTACGTGCACCTGCAATAATCGCATAATTAATTTATGGTCGGTATGCAAAAAGGCTTTTTTAAATTTAAGTGTCTATAAGGAATTATAAGAATGAGAATCCCATTTAGAAGCTAGTCCTCTTTTCTATATATCGTTTGTTTAACAGGTGAAACCTAGAATTTTGTCAATTTTGCATAGATACGATCCCTCGTACTGCTATCAGTAAATATCGGTAATAGGAATCTTTTACACTGTTAGAAATGTTCGGAAAATTCCGGCACAATTAGGATACTAAAGTAACTGAAATGCTCGTAATTAGGTTGCTGAAAAGGAAATTCATGAAATTTTATAGTACATTTAATAAATTTTTATTAACATTTAGGAACGGTATCTGAAAATTGCAAATAGTTTCAGAAAATTCCTAAATCGTAACAGAAACGTAAGCTATCGTGACCGAAAGAAGTCTTAGTCTCAAATCTTTAACAATTTCTGAACTTTTTATATAAAAAACATGGTGTAACGAAATATCTGGAAAATCTTGCACTTATTGTTGTTGAAAAACTGATTATTTTTCAAACGTCTTTAAATTGCTCGATGTATTTTATTTTCTTAAAATTTAATAATGAAATCCGTTGCTTACTTTCAGTTTGTTTTTACCTACTGGTAACTTAATTTGCAATCATTATTGTGCTGGAATATTTTATTGTTCTTTCATATACATATCTAAAATCAAATACTGTGGTAAGAGAATAGAACTTAGTTTCATTTCCAAAAAATTATTTCTTGCAGCTTATTCTTCAATAACGAGGGTTGATTATGCTATTGTTGAGTGTGCCACAGACATTGAGATTTAATATATTTCTAAAGATTACACCAAATTTAAAAAGATTTCAAAATATATCTTTGGGTTTCAAAAAGTAAACGAAAATCGCAACGTTTCCGAAGTATTTCGAAATTTTTAAAGAGATTTCGAAAAATTTCAAAGGATTTTAGAACAATTTAAAAGATTAAAAAGAAAGTGATGAAGTTTTAAGAGGTTTATTTTAAACTTAAGAGTTCATGAATTTTAAATTGAAAGCGTTTTCCATCGCTTATCCTACAAATTAAAATAATTATACTATTGTAGAATTAAACTAAATTTAGTTTTATTTTTAAAGCGTTCAAAATTGAATAATATCAAATTCAAATTCTTCAGAATAACAATTTTAAATTGAAAGTATTATTTTTTTTTAATTTCATGTCTTAACAAATTTTACAATACCAGAATAATAGTCAATTTGAAATTGAAACTTCCAAAATTATAAACGGAAAGTTTGAATGTAATAGTTTTAATTTTCAGTTCTGAATATCGTACAGTTTCAAATTATATCGTAAAATTTTAAATTCAAGACTTTCAAAACCTTGAAATAAAAAAAAATCAGATTCATGTTTACCAAATTGAACAATTTTTAATTTTGAGGAAATTCACAGGTTTTTATAAACTTTAACTAATTTTGTTGAGATGTATTCCGACAGTTTTGAATGATTTTGTAAAAGTTTTCAATTGGTTTAAAAATATTTCACGGGATAGGGGAGCAGCACCGAATGCGGCGCACATAAAGGAAAAGTTAAGATTAAAATTCAAATATAAAGTAAAAGATTGTAATAAAATATATTTTGTTCAGGCCAATATCTTACCAAAGCTCTATGCATGGAGATAATTTAATTGAAGTTCATTAAAACAGTTAATTAATGTGCTTTCCAAAAAGTGCATCTGCGAATAAATTAGAAGATCAGTAAATCAAAACCATATACACCATCTTGAATAATTTTACCCTGATCAACAACACGAACATTTTTCTGGGAAAATTAGATAATTTTATTTGAGATTAAAAGTGTTTGAAATTAAAATTTTTCAGGAAATTTTTCAATTCAGGCTGAAATACTTAAAATTGGAAAACTTCAATATAAAGGAGTTGAATTGTATAATTTGTTATTAAAGGCGTTTAAGATTGAACATTTGTAAGATAAAATTCCGAAAAGTAATGAACTCCCCCAACTATAAAATTTATGTTTATTTATATAAATATTAAAAACTTACAAAAAAGCTTTAGATAAAAGCTGTAGACCTTACAAAAATATAGTCCCGAATGGGACTTGCGGCACACCTGCTCACCACGAGACGTTAGAAAGGGCAAGGTATGTGACCTACATTATTTGTGTGACCAGTCACGGGGGTTCCTTCCCGTCCCCAAGAGACTACATTATTTCTGTGACCAGTCACAGGGGTGCCCCCCCTCAGGAGACGTTGGAAAGGAGGAGGTATGTGACCTTCATTATTTATGTTGCTACTCACAGTGCCTTCCCGCCCCACAGGAGACGTTGAAAAAGGGTAGGGTTTTGACCAAGATCCTTTATTTGACTAGTCACAGGGGTGCGTTCCAGACACCCGCGAGAAGTGATATTGGAAAAGGGTAGGGGTTTGACCAACATTGTTTTTGTGACCATTCACATGAATACCTTCCTAACCCCGACGATACGTTGAAAAGAGTAAGGGTTTCGACCACAATTATTTCTATACCCTGTCGTAGGTATCATAAGAGCGCGGGTGCCTCATGCCATCTAGCCACGGCGCTAATGGGCGTGCTGTGGTGACTCAGTGGTTCTAATAATTGATAAAAATTATTTTTGTGTAAACGTGTAACGAATATTTCATTTTATTCTTAATTTTATGAAGCTGGAGACCGATTTAGATATTTTCTTAATTAAATTATCAAAATGGTTACATGGTAGGAAAACGATAGTTAATAATAAAATTATAAACGATTTTAGTGGATCGTTCTGCTCATCTGTTACATGTCGATATGGTTTTTGATAAGTCTTCTTGCTTCCCACGTTTTGGTGAGTTTCTTTGTGTCTCAATCTCTTTGCCTCTCACGTTTTGGGGTGCTTTTTGGTGTGAGTCCCCTTACCTCTCACAGTATTACTTGAAAATGATTTTTTTATTTAATCTAACGTTCACGTTGCTCTTCTCTTCGCGATCTATAATTTGAGATGAAATCTATTTGTTTTCTGGCCACGAGATATCTAAATTGTTCTAAAAGTATCAAAAAGTCGGAATAAAATCGAATTTAGTTATGCGTAAGCAGAAACATCATTTTTATAAGTTATTAGAACGACTAAGTTACTACTGTACGCCTAGTAGCGCCGTGGCTAGTTGGCGCGGGGCACTCGCGCTCTTATGACCTTCTATAACTCAACCAATACTTTCCATCCCATTTTCGTTTTGGGATGATCTTCAAGAGAAAAAATTAAGCTTTTTTTCTAGCTTAATTAAAAAAATATCCAAAATGCCGCATTGGGAGAAAATCGCAAAAATGGTTTTTAAAATGAAAAATCAAGGTGAAATAAATTTTTTCTCATTTTATAATTATTTTGATGGTAAACCTTGTTAAAATACCTTTTCAAAACCCTCATAAAAAAGTGAAATTCAATAACTATATCTGGAGTTATGTACAATTGAATGTTAGCAGTCGCGGTGAATCGTCGTAAATTCGGACCCCTGTATCTTGATAACCCGTTGTACTAGGTGCGCCCCCTTCACAGAATTTAAAGAGGTCCACTAGCACTACAATCTGGTGGAGTTTGAATAAGATAGGCGACAACAAAATCTTAGGTGGGGACACTTGGAAAATTTTACCCCATATGCAGCTTATGTGTGGTAGATGTATCCAAGAGAGAAAAAGAATCACGTGCATGTACGTGACGTAGCCTTACTTCTATAAAATTGAGTAAAAAAATTTCTGGTTGAAAATGTCGCAATGAAGGTGTCTGATCAAATCAAATACTTTTATGCCAGCAGTAAATATTTTGCGTTTTGCTAGTCCTCCATTACTATCAGTAGTAATTTCGTCCATTTTACCGACCACATCATCGTACCATAGAGCGGTTATCAAATGTAATTTCTTAGTATCGTGGCTATAATTAAGAAGTATCTCTATATAGGCTCTATAACCATAGTCATTATTTGGCGGTGAAATAAGTTTTCCATTGAAATAAACATCTATCTGATTAAAAATAGAGTTAGAATATTGTTTATAGTTCCAGGAGTGGTGTCATCAGGCATTTCACGTGAAGTACTTACTACGGGAGGCGTTAGCGGAGGAATACGTACGTGCCCGTATACTTAGTTTGAACAGGCGTTGGTGAAAAGAGTTACAATTTAGATTTCATGCACTCACATGGATGAGAATGTAGAAAAGCCACATTTCACGTCCTTATACAAAAGTATCAGCTACGGATCTAGTCTTCTTCTTCTTCCTCAACGATGACCTTTCGTTTGGGGCCGTTTAAAAAATACTTAACGCCTTTTGGGGGGGAGGAGGGGGATTCATCTCGAGCGTTACGTTAATGTTAAATTTACATACGCTTACTATAGAAAAAGTGCTACAAAAAAGGGGGGGGGGCGGATCCATATTGTCTTTTTATTGTATTTTTTGAACGACCCCTTTCTTCTTCCTATTGAGAGTATTCTTCTTCTTCTTCCTGCCTCATCCTCTCTTTAGTCGAGGTGTAGTGTTGCCCGGTATGCGAGCAGCCAGTAACTGCAGGAGAAAAAGTATAAGCTTTGATAAGACCGTACATACAATGTTCAGTTTCTATTGGAACTATACGTAATAAGGATGTAAGTACATCACCTGTGATATATGGTTCACAAATATCCATGTAAAGAAACATCATATCAGGTAAACGACTACTGAGAGAAACTGGAAGAGAACTGACAGTTTTTTTTTCCTTGTCCACTGTTTTCTTTATTTTACTAGCATCATGAAATCCTAAAATACGACCAAGTGAGGCAAAAAGTTTTAAATTATGTTACAATTTTCTCTGGTCAGATACTTGTCCAACTTAAACATATCCACCTCTTGTACGAGCAAATTTCAAATGTCCATTTATACCTACACTCAAATTTCTTTCTTTAAGTAATTCTTCAATGTTTGCCTAAACACCCGGCATAATAGCACTTAATACAGCCTGGACCTTATTGTCTTTTAAGTACTTTTCGGCTCCTGCTAATTTGGGATTCAATTTATATTCACAGAGTTGCCGAGTGTATTGAGGAATTAATGCAGACCTACAGTCCTTGGGCAAGTTGTGAATCCGTGAATGGTTATAGGTGAGAGTGTTGCAATTTGTTTACGTGTAGAAAAGTGTTAACTATCCAATTACTAACTGGACAGTGCTGGAACAAATCTCCTGGTATGGTAAGTGTGATCCAGAGGATACAACTCGTTGTTATTATGACATGCTGTTTGAGTGGGTACATGATTTTTTTTTCGGCGCAATCTCAAGGGCGAAAACAGATAATCTGGACATAAATGACATAAATCTTTAGCTTTTCGTACAGCAATTTTCTAATTGACTATTATTACAGTAGGTGACCAAGAGCTTATCTGCATGTTTGGTAAATCGTGTACCATCGTCGATTTCCAGGATGACATTGTGGTTTTCCGTGAAACCCACGTTGTTAAAAGGTCTTATAAATTGCGGAGATAGGATCCGTATATCTCAAGTTTTTTTTCGAAAGGAAGGGAGCTGTGCATGCGAGCAGCACGTCCATAAAGTAACTCGAAAGGTAAAAAATTCTTGGATTCATGGATAGACGTGTTGTACGCAAACATAGCAAAAGGTAATATTCTATCCCAGTTGTCAATATCCTGTTAACGAAACTAGTTCCCCGGTCTGTGAGGATTCCTCGGGGTGCTCCGTATTGTGCAATCAAGTGTTGAGCGACTGCATGTGCAATCGTGATAGCCCGCAAATTTGAGATGGGGTATACAATGCAATAGGTGATAATCTTTGTGAAATTATTCTGCATTGTAGGGATATGTAGGTTACCATTAGGAGTTGTTGCCAATACTTCTACTGTATCGGGCGAGACTTTATCAAATACTCCTAACGGAGTGTCGGTGATAACCATGGGTTCTAGTGTGCGTGCCCTTAGTAACTTGTTTTCTAGACAGCTTTTACACTCGCGAAGATATTGCATGACTTCATTGCGCATTCCCGGCCAGTTGTAATGTTCTCTAATGCGACGATAAGTTTTTTCAATGCCTTTGTGGCCTCCAAAGAGGCTATCATGATATTCTGATATTATTTGAGGTCGGGATTCTATAGGGGGCACGTTCAATCGGTCATGACACAACGTGATGCGAATTGCACCACCCCGGAACATATTGGATAATAGTTCCGTTTTCGTTTGTGTCATCGTTCCTAAGAAATCTTCTGAGTTTGCCATTCGACAAGTTGTGCATTGTTCGCGTTTTAATGCCTGTTTGAAATTCTGTAACCCGTCTGTTACATCGTTCCAATTTATATCATCGAAATGGTGTCGCTTAATCACAATAGAATACACCTTGTGTTTGTCGAATGGAGTAACTATTATCTGGGCCTTTTGCGGGCAGTATTGTCACAAATCCTGAGGGCCGACTAGATCCGTTGCGATTAGTAGTTTGTAGATGTTATTTGTGAGTTCGCAATCATCAGCGACGAAGTGCGCGTAATTGTCGCGCTTGAAGGTCAGTGGTTCCATCCATTCGTGCTGAATTGGTGATTATTAGTGCGTGCTTCAGTTTCTTCCTCTGCATGATCTTCTGAGATGAGCTGGGTGGATCAATGTATGGTATGCTCACCTCCAGGTGCTTTCTGATTCCAGAACCAGTGGTGACGTTATGCAAAGTGGCTCAGGTGATTGGGGTCGTGTCAGGATCTTCCACCTTTGGCTTCCTCGTAGAAGCAGGACCTGTAGATGTATGGCCCCGAATCTTACCCAGTATGGTTGGAGTGGACCGGGCATTGGGACAAATCAGGGTTAACGGAGTCTGAAACAATGATTGTCGTGAAGGTTGCCGCCCTATAATGGGAGACTGCATTATGCCCAGCATGTCATTGAACCTGAGAATGCTTTTTCGTTAATTCCAACTAGTACTAGGCCTAATCTCAGCTGGGACTTCCCTAGTACTTTCATTCATCTTCACTTGAGTTTTTTCGTTGCGATAGTCCTGGAATGATTTCAGGAACTTATCGACACGTTCTGGAAGTGTATCCTCAATGCACCGGTAGCCTGTGCAGTGGTCCATGCTTTTTAGTTGCAGTAGTAGGTCCTTGTCTTCCTCCCCTTCTGATAAAGCGGTAATCCTTAGTTGTACCTATTCAGTGGGTGAGTGCTGATCTAAACCTTCCTGATCCCAAAATTAGGATTGATGATCAGTCATATATCGGTTGTATTCTGCAATGCATTTTTGTACTACCTTTTTAGAGGGAATGTGATTTCCTGCGGTTGGAACCATTGACTCGGATTTTTCGTCTGTGTCACTGTCTTCAGTATTGTTATTGAAGGTATTATCGTCCAGGTGTGGTTGGTTAACTGATTGTACTCCCTTGATACCTTCCCGGGGCAGCTGATCTGCGGCTTTATTGCCCTCGATACCCTGATGACTTGGGACATGGTCCCACGTTATGTTCAGTGTTGCTAGCTCCTTGCGTAATTATTCTAGTCATGTCCGATCGACTACCGGTTTTCCTTTGACAGTTTTCCAAAAATTTGTCTCTCAAGTAGGAATCCACTTGGTACAACTGTCAATAAGGAACTTCAAATCAGTGTGAATCTTTAATTTAGTTATTCCCTGTGCCAATGATTTTTTAGCAGCTGCGGTTGAGGCTTGAATTTCGGCAGCATCATTAGTTTATACTCCAGTGGACTGCTTCATGGTCGCATGCGAGAGTAAACTCCCGCCCATGTAGATAGGGTCGGAAGTTGGTTACTGCATACGAGACTGCTAGACACTCTTTCTCTGTCATCGTACCGCTGTTCGATCTTAGATAGTATTTTCGAATAATATGCAATGAGCATATCTATATTGCCATATTCTTGTGTCAAGACCGTTCAGACGGTACATTCGGATGCGTGTGTGCTTAATTTGTAAGGCCGATTCAAATCTGGATATCGCTAGATGCGCTTCTCGCATAAGGAAGTGCGGAGTGTATTAAAACTATCTTCTTGTTCAGATCCCCATTTGAACGTTGCTTCTTTTGTTAATAGATCTGCTAGTGGCTTGACGAATTTCGCAAAATTTTCAATGAATTTAGGATAATGTCCAGATAACCCTAGGAATTGTCGAATGGCTCGTGGTGTACGTGGACGGGGGAATTCTTTTATTGCACTGATTTTCTCGGGATTGGGTTTCACACCGTTCGCGTCCGATGATGTGTGAGTTGGAGTTTAAGGTTAGTCTCCCTTAATCTCTTGAACAGCCGTCTTGCCTTTTTATCATGTTCATCTAAGGTTTCTGAATAAATAATAGCGTCATCCAAACTTACGAACACGTCTACCCCTAACATTCCTTTCAGAACGTTATTCATTAAGCGCTGGAATGTGGAGGTACTCGAAATTTCCTGTCGGAGTAGAGAAGGTGATTTTGACCCTATCATCAGAATGGGTTTCAACTTGATGATATCCGCTGGCTAAATCTAAAACGGAAAAGTATTGTGCCCCTCCTAATTAATCTAGGATATGCGTTATAGTAGGGAGGGGGTATGCATCGCCTATGACTTTTTTATTCAAGGCGCGATAATCCATTACGATGCGATACTTCTTTTCTCTGGAAGCATTGGCTTTCTTGAAGAGAATAATCACAGGGGCGTTCGGCAAAATTGTTTCTTTGTGACTATGACATCACTAGTGGTGGGAATCCAGTACTGAAGATTATTGGTGATTGACAGTGGCTCCCCGTTGGGATGGAAGATGTCCGGATTATCGATATATAGATACCACTGGTTGGAATCCTCTCCCGGAAATTCGCAGTAATCAAAAGGGATGAATTCTTGGGTGGGGAGGGGGCATCCAAATCTACGTACTGTTAAGTAGTACTGTATGCATAGGTGCAGCAAACCCGATTATTATTTTGCACTACCCCTTCCCCTATATAGATGCCTTCGGGAGTTTTTAATTTAGGTAAATATCCTTTTCTTACATTTGTGTTGGCTAAGTGAAGGGCTAAGGGTTGTTTTGACCTGGCCCGCAATTTCGGGTTTCTTGAGAATAGCCTAATCTTTGATTATAAAATCTCGTTAGCTTGCTGAGATTCGGGATCGATAAATGGGATAGGTGTTTTAGGTTTCGATATAGCGACCAGAGTCTTATGCCTGAATGATAGTTGAGCTTATTTCTGGCGTAAATATGCCCGACCCAGAATTTCATCTGCGGAGCTGGGGAAGTCATTAGGTATCACATGAAATTCTATGGTACTATTTAATATGTTTACCATTAATGTCCCGTGGGTTTCCTTCGCTTCCGTTGTTCCCGTCATGTGAAAGGAATTGCCTCCGAGAATGAGGTCGCGTTGTAGGGCTGTAAGTTTGATAAGTTTAATATCGGAACCTGGATTAACCAGGAACTTAGCTGTAGTTTTTCGAAATTCGGCGGTCTTTAATCGGTACGGATATCCAAAATTTGGTTGAAAGGTGGGCGGGGGTGGGTAAGGATATTGAGTGGAATAAGGATAAGGATAATTGGGGTGGGGAACGGGAAAAGGTGGATAGGGTTGAGGATAAGAGGAGTGCTGAAAATTCGATGCCTTGCCGCCGATGTTGCTTTTGTCTTCTCCGTATATTTATACCATTGGGGGCAGTATATTTCCTAGCGAGAGAGTGTTTAGCACCACTAAGTAGGCCCAGAGTCCGGTCAAATTAATCACTTAAACTCTCTGCTTGCTTCAATCGTAGGTTAACGTTTGCTGCAAAGTACCACTGGTAGGTGCAAATCGCTTCTTTCAGCGTGCTAATGGTTCATTTAGGTTAGCAAATTGCTTATCCTGGACGCCCTCGCGTGCAATTCCTTTTAGCTTGCTCAAAACAATGTAGTAAATGCTTGTTCGGTATTATCGGTAATACACTCTGCGCCGTTTTGCCCATTTTAGAGGAATTCTTTTAACGGTGAATTCCTTCCATTGAAAATAGAGACATGAAAGGTACTTTGCTGTAGTGTCATACCTTCTAAGGACGTAGCCATAGCTGCACTAGCATCTAACGCTATTGTGCGCGCATGTTCGTCAGTATTGTCTGTTTGTCTTTAGGTTGGGTTTAAACTGTTATCTAGTGGTGATCTTGCATTCGCACTAAGAGTGGGTGGAGTATCCGGGGTTCCCTGGGAACTATTTGAATTGTTAGGGTCACTGTTTGGCATATTAAAGTTAGCTATGTTAAGTGGTGCTGCGAGAAAGGCTCATTTTTGACCGCGTCAAGATTCCGAATTCTATCCCCGAGGATACTGATACTAGATTTCTAATCACGGCTGTTCCAGTTTCACCGCCCCCAAATAGAATATGTGCGTTAGGTCGATAAAGTACTCACAACCAGTAATTAGCTTTATATGGCCCTTTTATTTATAGGTCCCAAAGATACACATGTATCTATATATCTATATACATTTACAGATAATGCAATATATACATATTTGAACAGAGTTCAAGGTTAAGACATTAATCGATTAAATGCATAGGAAGAAGCCCTTGGTCGATTCGACAGCCATTCTTTGGGGCCATCTCAAAATTCTGGTCAGGATTATTCTTTTAAAGTTAGATCCATTAATAGATATCACGGAAAAACTCTCTTTCTCGTCAACCTCTCTTCGCAGTAAATGGATAAAGCAAGGAACCATCAACCCTGTTGATCAAGCCTTGGATATATATATATATATATATATATAATTAACTTCCTAGTATTTGGTTTGTGAAGTAGAGGGCTGGGAGATGGCCTTCTCTATAGGTAGGGTATTATTTTCGAACTGGTTTGTTTCCTGGCTTTATCCAAATACCTAGCGTTTCAAAAAGGTTTCTACCGCTATCGTAGGGATGGCTTGCTCAACCTGTTCGGCTCTTACTTTTTTTGGGGTGGGAAAAGATTCCGCCGCTGCCAACATCTGTTTGTTACGTATCAGAATTTGTTATTATAAGCTAATGCGTCGGAGGAACCAAGCAGTTCACTAGAGTGAGGCCCTAGTGATTTATATTTATGTGGGGTCTTTGTCTTTCCACTATTCTTTGAATTCCCCACCACTTGTCTTCAATTCTGAATATTAAGGGGGCGATCTAGGTATTTGATTAAATTCAAATTGCAGTTCATTTCTAGATTAATGTAACATTTATTTCAGGATTAATTTACACGTATAATTACCTTAACTCTACCGAAACTGGTCGAGGACCAGTTACAGGCAAAACTCAAAATTAAACAATTCGGATTATTGGTGGTAAATTAACAAATCGCGCCGGGCTGCAAGGGAGACAACAAGCGAGAGAGAGAGAGAGAGATTTTAATTAAATGAATTTAATCTGACCGTCTTTTGATGTGTACTACTCCTGGCCCTCTCCACGTCACTACACCCACGTATTGTCATCAACTAGCACTCACTCCGAATTTCGTGTCCTTCTAAACATTACCGTGTGCACTAGGGTGGTCCAAAAATGCATTGCAAAATTTTTTTCACCCTAGAGGGCAAGCCCCCCCCCATCCCCCAAGTTTCCATTTCCGAAGAAAAAAATCCCTATTTTTTTTCGAAATTCGAATATAAACACGTGCCACCAGGCACTTCAAAATTCCATTTAATTAACATGGGGAAATTTTGAATTTTTGTTTGTTGAATTTTTGAGTTATTGTTACTTTTTAGCAATTTCCGTCGTCTTTTTCATACAAATAATTACTAATGGATAATTTGAATATTTACCATGACTTTTTAAACAATTTTTTATTCTTTAAACAAATGTAACTTATTTAAACAATTATTTATTCCCAAAAAATATAAAAAATGATCATATTTTTTTATTGAAATGTAATAGTTTGTCATTGTTTGGAGAATTAAAATTGTTTATGAAACATTATTTGATTATTTAAACAATTACTTATTGTTTATTCTCAAAATTGCTAAAAATTGACCCAGATATGTCCAGTTTTTTCTTAAATTGGTATCTTAAGCTACTTTTTGTTAAATAATTATATAATTTTGATGCATTTCTTTTAATTTTTAATAAATTTCTATTTGTTTGAACAATTTTGATTTACTTAGGCAGTTTTTTTCAATAACTTTCAAAAAATAAAATATAATTATTTTTCTGACTGTATAAATGTATAGAAAGAATATATTAACCATTTTTTAATTGTTAACACAAATATAATTTGTTTGAACAATTACTTTTCCAAAAATACTTTTAAAATTGTATTTTCTGAATTAAACATAATATTGAATGATTTAGAGGAGTAATAGATTAACTTATGTAAATTATGATTCAAGTTTCAACAGATTTCTTTTTTACATTTTCATACTAGTTTTAAATATTAAAACGGGTCGCTGATTTTCGTTTTAGCTTCACACGATCAGTTATAGGACTGTTTACAAGTTATTTATGTAATTCACTCATGCAGCGTTAAACTTTTATCAAATTTGCTGCTCGAAGACCTTTTAAAAATGGAGGTGATTGTACGAATCCCTACGGAGCATGTGATTAGTTCACCAAAATCAGTACTTACAGAAAGTAGTATAAAATTATAGAAAACAGTTTCCAGATGTCAGAAAGAATACATTGTCTTCGGCCAAAAAATAATATTTTGTGATCAGTGTTCTAATTAGACTGCATATGAAATGGATTTAGATTATATTTCATCATAGCATTCGAAAGTCTTACGAATATCAATCTGACATACTGGAAGACACAAAAAATATATCTACGAAAATAATTCTATGTGTAATATTTTCTATTATTGATCCGCATTTTTTAATAGAAAACTGCTTGAACGAATAAAAATTGTTTAAACAATGACACAACGTTTTTAACAGAATTTACTACTCCTCGAAATCATTCAATATTATGTTTAATTCAGAATATACGATTTAAAAAATATTTTTGGAAATATCATTATTTAAACAAATTATATTTTTCCAGACAATTAAAAATGGTTAATATATTCTGTCTATACACTATACAGTCAGAAAAATAATTATATGTATTTTATTTTATTTCATTTTTTAAAGTTATCGAAAAAAAAGAAAATCAAAATTGTTTAAGCAAATAGAAATTTTTAGAGGTTTTGAGAATAAACAATAAGTAATTGTTTGAATGATTACATAATGTTTCTTAAAAAATGTACTACTTCAAACAGTGACAAACTATTACAGTTCAATCAGAAAATACGATTATTTTTTACATTTTTTTGAATAAATTATTGTTTAAATAACTTACCTTTGTTTAAAAAATTAAAAATTGTTTAAAAAGTCATGAGAAATATTCAAATTATCTATTAGTAATTATTCGTATTGAAAAGACGACGGAAATTGCTAAAAAGTAACAGTAATACGTAAAAATGTAGTTTTTAGATGTTTGGGTCATATTTCGGGCGCTGTGGGGGGTTAAGGTTGGGTTAAAAATAAAAGTTATTAGTATGGTTTTATTTCATAGGTACTCCTCTTCAATCGCTGAAAAATTTTGCACGTTTTAATCAAACCCTGAAGTATAAGTGCAATTTTTCGAAAATACAAAATTTCCCCACGCCAATTAAATGGGATTTTGAAGTGCCCGGTGGCACGTGTTAATGTTCTAATTTCGAACCAAAAAAAAATTATCGATTTTTTTTCTCCGAAAATGGAAAATTCTGAGGGTTGGCTTGCCCTCTAGGGTGAAAAGTGTTTTTTTTACCACCCTACTGCAGATCCGTTGAAAAAGTGAGGTGTCAAATTTCTGACAATTCTAATACTTTCTGAATCGTTAGTGATGAGAATATAAAAACGCACGATGAATTTTCAAGAAAAAAAAATGAATGTTTGGCCAAGAACATTGTTTATACATAAATTACAAATTTTGAATAAAGTAAATAAATTTTCAACCTACAAATCCAGGTTATTTCCAGGTATTCCTAAATATGCCATCACCATCAACTAAAACAAATAGTGCGACGCGAAAATATCAAGAGCCGGGTATTCCAAATGTAAATATAGCTGTGATCACTTTAGAACCGGCATCAGGCCATCGGTGGACATTACGTGTACGAACGACGTTCGGATACCTTCGTGTATGTTCGTTGATCATATGTGACTGTCGATACTGGTTGCCATGCAACGACTCGCGAAATAACGCATGCCCATTGCTCAGCAGTGTGCCGAGTTAAGCAGAGAGAAGGGATAATAGATGAAAGATGAACGCCTTCAGCGGAAGATAATATTTGGCTGCATCTTTTACAATCTAGCATTTCAGGCCCGGCCGAAGAAATATAGGGGCCCAGTACGATAATATCAAATCATATTATTCAAAATAGTCGGTGGAGGAATTCCATTCACTCTCAATTATAATTTTTTTAGAGAATTTGTGCGCAATGATATTTTTAATTCCGACAAAGGTTTAAAAATAGATATGCTTTTCAACATTTTGAAAATTTAAGCAAAGTAGAAAAAGATTTTTTTGGTAGAGTAGGAAATCTTAAGCAACATTTTTACTAGATATGAAATATATTTCGAAAATAATTCCGCCCGGCCGAAGAAATATTGGGGCCCAGTACCATCGACAAAAAATGATAATATAAAAATGATAATATAAAAATTAATGTCTCAGGCTTAAGATGGTTACAGCCCAATATGTCAAAGGCATTGTTGGTTAGAGTTGGATTTTTAAAGAATTTTTTAATGTGTCCGTGATACTAATGGACCTCACTACGTTTTAACATGACAAAGTTAAAATATTAAAACTTCAGATAAAGAATTACAATTTAAGATTTTTGTTCTCAACCTCACCTTTTCTTCGTATATGTTTCGCTATGGATATAAAATGGTTTTTCTATTTCCCGTCATTTACAATTGTATTATTTTTTCATAGAATTAACTTGAGATTGAATTTCTGTAAGAGCATGAATCTTTTACACTACGACATTTCGGATTTTTCCAATTTTTATAAAAATAAAGGACTTATTTTTGACTTGGATTCGTGTTTCCGGATGAGGAGAGCATTCCACTCTCGAAACGTTGATTAAAGGTGACATCAGAAGTTGGAAGAAAAAAATGTGAAAATAATTTTTCCAGTTGCGAAAAACAACTAACATTGAGAAAAACTCCACCAAAACCCATGCTGATACGCACAGACGGAGATTTTCCCCCAAAAGTATGAGCGGGTGAATTTTTAAATAACACCTATTCGAAAGGTACCATCAAAACGTGAAAGAAAAAAATGTGAAAATAATTCCTCCATTTGCGCACAACAGCTAAAATTGACAAAAACTCCACCAAAACTCATGCTGCCACGGATGGATGGAGATTTGTCCACAAAATTATGAGCGGGTGACTTCTTTAACAACACCTATTCGAAAGGTACCATCTAGAGCTGCTAGAAACAAATTTTTAAATCATTTTTTCATCTTCGGACTACAGCCGAATTGAGAAAAACCTCCGAAAACTCGTGCTGCTACGGATAGGCGGTGAGGTTTCCTCAAAACCATGAGCGGGTGACTTTTTCAGCAACACCTATTCGAAAGGTACCATCGAGAGGTGAAACAGAAAAATGTGAAACAAATTTTTCCATTTGCGGACAACAGCTGAAATTGAGAAAACCCGACGAAAACTCGTACTGGCTATAACTAATAAATGGTGACATTTAACACATCATATTCGAAAGGTACCACCAAGAGGCGTTAGAAGAATTTAAAAAATAGTTTTTCCGTTTGTGGACAACAACTAAAATTGACAAAAACTCCACCAAAACTCATGCTGCCACGGATAGACGGAGATTTTTCCCCAAAAGTGTGAGCGGGCGACTTTTTTAACAACACCTATTTGAAAGGTCCCATCAAGATGTGAAAGAAAAAAATGTGAAAATAATTGTTGCACTTGCGAACAACAGCTAAAATTGAGAAAACCCAACGAAAACTCGTGCTCCCACGCATAGACGGTGAGTTCTCCTCCAAAACTCATACGGGGCGACTTTTTGACCCCACCCTATTCGAAAGGTACCACGAAGGGGTATTCAAATAAATTTTTAAATACTTTTTCCGTTCGCCGACAACAGCGGAAATTGAGAGAACCCGACGAAAACTCGTACTGCCACGCGTAGACGGTAAGTTCTCCGCCATAACTAATGAAGGGTGACATTTACCACATCCTATTCGAAAGGTACCACCAAGAGGCGTTAGACGAATTTAAAAAATAGTTTTTCCGGTTGTGGGCAATAGCTAAAAATGAGAAAAACTACACCAAAACTCGTGCTTCCGCGGATAGATGGCGAGGTTTCCACAAATCGATGAGGGGCTGACTTTTTTAACCACACACATTCGAAAAGTACCACCAGGAGCTGTTAGAAAAAATTAAGAAATAATTTTTCCATTCGCGCACAACAGCTAAAATTTAGAAAACCCGACGAAAACTCGCCTGCCATGCATAGAGGGAGTGGTTTCCCAAAAACGATGAGGGACTGACTCTTTTAGCAACACCTATTCGAAAGGTACCATCAAGTGTTGTTAGAAAAAAATTCAAAAATAGTTTTTCCATTTGCGGACAACAGCTACAATTGAGAAAAACCGACGAAAACTCGTGCTGTCATGCATGGACGGTGAGTTCTCCGTCAAAACTGATGAAGGGTGACTTTTTACCACATGCTATTTGAAAGGTACCACCAAGGGGCGTTAGAAAAAAATGTTGAAATAATTCTCCCATTTGCGGACAACAGCTAAAATTGACCAAAATTCCACCAAAACTCGTGCTGCCACGGATAGACGGAGAGGTATCCCCAAAACGATGAGGAAGTGACTTTTTTAACAACACTTATTCGAAAGGTACCATCAAGTGTTGTGAGAAAAAAATTTTAAAATAGTTTTTCAATTTGCGGACTAAAGCTAAATTGAGAAAAACCGCCGAAAACTCGTGCTGCCACGGATAAACGGTGAGGTTTCCTCAAAAAGATGAGGAGGTGAATTTTAGCAATACCTATCCGAAAGGTAACTTCAAGTGTTTTGAGAAAAAAAATTTATAAATAGATTTTCCATTTGCGGACTACAGTCGAATTGAGAAAAACCGTCGAAAACTAGTGCTGCTACGTATAGGCGGTGAGGTTTCCTCAAAACGATGAGAAGGTGAATTTTACCAACACCTATCCGGAAGGTACCATCAAGTGTTGTGAGAAAAAAAAATTTTAAATAGATTTTCCATCTGCGGACTACAGCCGAATTGAGAAAAACCGTCGAAAACTCGTGCTGCCACGGATAGACGGAGAGGGTTCCACAAAATGATGAGGGTGTGACTTTTTTTACAACACCTATTCTAAAGGTACCATTAAAACTTGTTAGAAAGAAATTTGAAAATAGTTTTTCCATCTGCGGACGACAGCTAAAAATGAGAAAAACTCCACGAAATCTCGTGCTGCCACGGATAGACGGAAAGGTTTCCCCAAAACTCTGAGGGTCTGACTTTTTGAACAACACCTATTCGAAAGGTACCGCCAAGAGGTGAGGGGAAAAAATGTGAAAATAATTTTTCCATTTGCGGAAAACACCTAAAATTAAGAAAAACCGCCGGAAACTCGTGCTGTCACGGATAGACGGTGAGGTTTCTCTAGAACGGCAAGGAGGTGACTTTTTTAGCAACACCTATTCGAAAGGTACCATCAAGAGGTGTTAGAAAAAAATTGTAAAATAATTTTCCCATTTGTGGACAACAGCTAATAATGAGAAAAACTCCACCAAAACTCGTACTGCGACGGATAGACGCAGAGATTTCTTCAAAATGATGAGGGGGTGACTTGTTGAACCCACCCTATTCGAAATTTACCATCAAGAGGTGTTAATAAAAAATTTGTAAATAATTTTTCCATTTGCGGAGAACAGCTAAAATGGAGAAAAACCGATGAAAACTCGTGCTGCCACGGAAAGGCGGTGAGTTCTCCCCCAAAACTAATAACGGGTGAATTTTTAACCCATTCTATTGGTAAAGTGACACCAAGGGGTGTTGGAACAAAAGTTTTAAATAAGTTTTCCATTTGAAGACTACATCTAAAATGAAGAAAAACTCCACCAAAACACGTGCTGCCACGTATAGGCGGTGAGGTTTCCTCAAAACGATAAAAGGGTGACTATTTTAACCACACCTATTCGAAAGGTACCACCAACAGGTGTTAGAAAAAAATTTAATAATAATTTTCCATTTGCGGACTACAGATAAATTGAGAAAAACCGCCTAAAACTCGTGCTGCCACGGATAGACGGAGAGGTTTCCCCAAAACGATGAGGGGGTGACTTTTTTAGCAACACCTATTCGAATGTTACCATTGAGTGGTGTGAGAACAAAATTTTAAAATGATTTTTCCATTTCGGACGACAGCTAAATTGAGAACCGCCGAAAACTCGTGCTGTTGGGGATAGACGGTGAGGTTTCCCCAAACCGATGAGGGGGTGATTCTTTCCACTACACCTATTTGGAAGGTACCACCAAGAGGTATTAGAAAATAATCTAATAATAATTTTTCCATTCGCTTACAACAGCTAAAAATGAGAAAAACTCCACCAAAACTCGTGCTGCCGCGGACAGATGGAGAGTTTTCCCCAAAACGATGAAGTGGTGACTTTTTTGACAATACCTATTTGAAAGGTACCTCCAAGAGTTGTTAGAAAGAAATTTGAAAATAGTTTTTCCATATGCGGACGACAGCTAAAAATGAGAAAAACTCCACGAAATCTCGTGCTGTCAAGGATAGACGGAAAGGTTTCCCCAAAACGCTGAGGGTCTGACTTTTTGAAAAAACACCTATCCGAAAGGTACCGCCAACAGGTGAGAAAAAAAAATGTGAAAATGATTTTTCAATTTGCGGAAAACACCTTAAATTAAGAAAAACCCGCCGGAAACTCGTGCTGTCACGAATAGACGGTGAGGTTTGCCCAAAACGGTGAGGGAGTGAATTTCTTAGCAAAATATTTCCGAAAGGTACCATCAAAAGGCGTTAGAAAAAGATTGTCAAATAATTTTTCCAATCGTGGACAACAGCTAACAACGAGATAAACTTCACCAAATTTCGTGCTGCCACGGATAGACGCAGAGGTTTCCCCAAAATGATGAGGGGGTGACTTTTTGAACCCACCCTATTCGAAAGTTACGATCAAGAGGTGTTAAACAAAAACTTGTAAATAATTTTTCCATTTGCGGAGAACAGCTAAAATGGAGAAAAACCGACGAAACTCGTGCTGCCACGGGAAGGCGGTGAGTTCTCCCCCCAAACTAATAACGGGTGACTTTTTTACCCCATTCTCTTCGTAAAGTGACACCAAGGGGTGTTAGGACAAAAGTTTTAAATAAGTTTTCCATTTGCGGACAACAGCTAAAATTGAGAAAAACGCCACCAAAACTCGCGCTGCCACGTATAGACGGAGAGGTGCCCCCAAAAGGATGAGGGGGTGACTCATTGAACCCACCCTATTCAAAAGTTACCATCAAGAGGTGCTAGAGAAAAATTTGTAAATAATTTTTCCATTTGCGGAGAACAGCTAAAATGGAGAAAAACCGTAGAAAACTCGAGCTGCCACGGATAGACGGAAAGGTTTCCCCAAAACGCTGAGGGTCTGACTTTTGAAACAACACCTATTCGAAAGGTACCGCCAAGAGGTGAGAGAAAAAAATGTGAAAATAATTTTTCAATTTGCGGGAAACACCTCAAATTAAGAAAAACCGCCGGAAACTCGTGCTGACACGGATAGACGGTGAGGTTGCCCCAAAACGGTGGGGGAGGGGGTGAATTTCTTAGCAAACCCTTTCCGAAAGGTACCATCAAAAGGTGTTAGAAAAAAATTGTCAAATAATTTTTCCATTTGTGGACAACAGCTAAAAACGAGAAAAACTTCACCAAATTTCGTGCTGCTACGGATAGACGCAGAGGTTTCCCCAAAATGATGAGGGGGTGACTTTTTCAATAACACCTATTCGAAAGGTTTCACCAAGAAGGTTTTGAAAAAAATTTAAAAATAATTTTTCCATTTGTGGAAAAGTGCTAGAATTGAGGAAAGCTCCACCTAAATTTGTGCTGCCACGTACAGACGGTGAGGTTTCCCCGAAACGGTGGATGGGTGACTTTTTTAGAAACAGTTATTCGAAAGTTAGCATCAAGAGGTATAGGAAAAAAAAATTTTAATAGTTTTTCCATTTGCGGTCTACAGCTAAATTGAGAAAAACCGCCAAAAACTCGTGCTGCCACGGATAGACGGAGAGGTTTCCCTAAAACGGCAAGAAGGTGACTTTTTTAGCAACACCTATTCGAAAAGTACCATCAAGAGGTGTTAGAAAAAAATTGTCAAATAATTTTTCCATTTGTGGACAACAGCTAATAATGAGAAAAACTCTACCAAAACTCGTACTGCCACGGATAGACGCAGAGGTTTCCTCAAAATGATGAGGGGGTGACTTTTTGAACCCACCCTATTCGAAAGTTACCATTAAGAGGTGTTAATACAAAATTTGTAAATAATTTTTCCATTTGCGGAGAACAGCTAAAATGGAGAAAAACCGATGAAAACTCGTGCTGCCACTCGAAGGCGGTGAGTTCTCCCCCAAAACTAATAACGGGTGACTTGTTACCCCATTCTACTGGTAAATTGACACCAAGGGGTGTTAGAAGAAAAGTTTTTAATAAGTTTTCTATTTGCGGACAACATATAAAATTGAGAAAAACTCCACCAAAACACGTGCTGCCACGGATAGACGGATAATTTTCCCCAAAAAAATAAGGGGGTGACTTCTTTAACAACACCAATTCGGGAGGTACCACCAGGAGATGTCAGAAAAATATTTCAAAATAATTTTTCCACTTGCGGAAAACAGCTAGAACTGAGGAAAACTCCACCTAAACTTGTGCTGCCACGGACAGACGGTAAGGTTTCCCCAAAACAGACTTTTTCAGAAACACCTATTCGAAAGGTACCATGAAGAGGTATTAGAAATTTTTTAAAAATAATTTTTCCATTTGCGGACCACAGCTCAATTGAGAAAAACCGCCGAAAACTCGTGCTGCCACGGATAGATGGAGAGGTTTCCCCAAAACGATGAGGGGGCGACTTTTTTAGCAACACCTATTCGAATGTTACCATTAAGTGCTGTTAGAAAAAAATTTTAAAATGACTTTTCCATTTGCTGACTGCAGCTAAATTCAGAACAACCGCCGAAAACTCGTGCTGTTGGGGATAGACGGTGAGGTTTCCTCAAATCGATAAGGGGGTGATTCTTTCAACTACACCTATTTAAAAAGTACCACCAAGAGGTGTTAGAAAATAATCTAAAAGTAATTTTCCATTCGCGCGCAACAGCTAAAAATGAGAAAAACTCCACCAAAACTCGTGCTGCAAAGGACGGATGGAGAGCTTTCCCCAAAACGATGATATGGTGACTTTTTAAACAACACCTATTCGAAAGGTACCGCCAAGAGGTAAAAGAAAAAAATGTGAAAATGATTTTTCCATTTGTGGACAATACCTAAAATTAAGAAAAACCGCCGGAAACTCGTGCTGTCACGGATAGACGGTGAGGTTGCCCCAAAACGGTGAGGGGGTGAATTTCTTAGTAAAACCTTTCCGAAAGGTTCCATCGAAAGGTGTTAGAGAAAAATTGTCAAATAATTTTTCCATTTGTGGACAACAGCTAAAAATGAGAAAAACTCCACTAAAACTCGTGCTGCCACGGATAGACGCAGAGGTTTTCCCAAAATGATGAGGGGGTGACTTTTTGAACCCACCCTATTCGAAAATTACCATCAAGAGGTGTTAATAAAAAATTTGTAAATAATTTTTCCATTTGCGGAGAACAGCTAAAATTGAGAAAAACCGACGAAAATTCGTGCTGCCACGGAAAGGCGGTGATTTCCCCCCCAAAACTAATAACGGGCGACTTTTTACCCCATTCTAAAGGTAAAGTCACACCAAGGAGTGTTAGAACAAAAGTTTTAAATAAGTTTTCCATTTGCGGACAACATCTAAAAATGAGAAAAACTCCACCAAAACACGTGCTGTCAGGGATAGACGGTGAGTTGTCCCCCAAAAAGAAGAGAGGGTGACTTTTTAACTCACCCTATTCGAAGGTTACTACCAAGGGGTGTTAGAAAAAAATTTGAAAATAGTTTTTCCATCTGCGGACGACAGCTAAAAATGAGAAAAACTCCACCAAATCTCGTGCTGCCACGGACAGACGGAAAGGTTTCCCCAAAACGATGAGGGGCTGACTTTTTTAACAACACCTATACGAAAGGTAGCACCAACAGGTGAAAGAAAAAAATGTAAAAATAATTTTTCCGTTCACGGACAACAGCTATAATTTAGAAAAATCGCCGAAAACTCGTGCTGATACGCATAGACACTGAGTTCTCCCCCAAAAACTGATACGGGATGACTTTTTTACTCCACCCTATTCGAAAGGTACCACAAAGGGGTGTAAGATTTTTTTTTTTTTTTAATAATTCTTTCATTTGCGGACAACATATAAAATTGAGAAAAATTCCACCAAAACACGTGCTGCCACTGATAGACGGATAGGTTTCCCCAAAAGAATGAGGAGGTGACTTTTTTAGCAATATATATTTGAAAGGTACCATCAAGAGGTGCTAGAAAAAAATTTTTAAATAATTTTTCCATTGTCGGACTACAGCTTAATTGAGAAAAGCCGCCGAAAGCTCGTGCTGCTACGGATAGACTGTGAGGTTTCCTCAAAACGATAAGGGAGTGAGTGTTTTAACTACGCCTATTCGAAATGTACCACCAAGTGGTGTTAGAAAAAAAAATTAAAAATAATTTTTCCATTTGCGCACAACAGCTAAATCTGAGAAAAACTCCACCAAAACTCGTGCTGCCACGGATAGACGGAGAGGTTTCCTCAAAACGGTGACGGGGTGGCTTTTTTAACCACACCTGTTGGGAAGTTACCACCAAGAAGGGTTAGAAAAAAGTTAAAAACTATTTTTCCGTTTGCGGACAACAGTTAAAATTGAGAAAACCAGCCGAAAACTCGTGCTGCTACGGATAGACGGTGAGGTTTCCCCAAAGCTATGAGGGGGTGACTTTTTTAACAACACCTATTCGAAAGGTACCATCAAGAGGTGTTAGAAAAAAATTTTCAAATAATTTTTCCATTTGCGGACAATAGCTAAAATTGACAAAACTCGCCGATAACTCGTGCTGCCACGGATAGACGGTGAGTTCTTCCCCAAATCAAAGAGAGGGTGACTTCAAATAGGTGTCGTTATAAAAGTCACTTTCTCATCGTTTTGTGGAAACCTCTCCGTCTATCCCTAGCATCACTTGTTTTGGAGGAGTTTTCCTCATTTTTAGCTGTTTCCGCAAATGGAAAAACTATTTAAACATTTTTTTCGAACACCTCTTGATGGTACCTTTTGAATAGGGAGGTTTAAAAAAGTCACCTTATTTTCGTTTTGGGGGAGAACTCACCACTATCCGGTGCAGCACGAGTTTTCGGCATGTTTGCTCAGTTTTAGCTGTTGTCCGCTAATGGAAAACTTATTTTTACATTTTTTTCTAACACCCCTTGGTGGTATCTTTAGAGTAGGGTGAGTTGAAAAGTCACCCCCTCTTCGTTTTTTGGGAGAACTCATGGGGCGCCACCCTTGAAGCAGATTTCAAATAAAATAAAAAAATTACTGATAAGTTTCTGCACAATTATATTACAACTTATCTATAATTAGTAAATATATAGATTTTTAACACAAATATAACTAATAAAATTTCGCACGTATCGCAGGTATTAGTACCTAAAACCTATCTGCTTAATCTAACGCTTGGAAGTCGGTATCTTTTACGCTCGGCTACTTTCGCACTGTAGAAACTTTAAAAAAATTTCCTATACCACCAAGAGCCAAATAATGATTATGACCATTTTTTTCCTCAACTTATTTTTCGAAATTGTTTATACAACTATTTAATTGTTTTGATAATAGTTTTCACTATTTTTAATGATTAACAATGTTTAAAAAATGTTGCTAAAACTTGAGAAGAGCGACTTTTCCCGTACGGCCCTCTAGATTAACTAACAAACAAAAAATTGCTATAATTCGATGAACTTTAAATTGAAAAGGTGGGGGGAAGCATCTTTGAGGCAATTTTTTATCCGATATTCCGAAAAACTGACCTACCCCTTTTCCAACACGGCGTGGGGCGGAAAGGCACCCCTATGACTGGGCACAGAAATAATGTAAGATTACTCCCCTATCCCTTTTCTGACGCCGTGTGGGGGCGGGAAGGCACCCCTGTGACTGGTCACGGAAAGAATGAAGGATCGCAACCCTACCATTTTTCCAACGCCTCATGAGGGGCAGGAGGACACCCCTGCGACTGGTCACAGAAATGATGTGAGGTCACACACCTACCCCTTTCCAAAAAAATCGCTAAAAAAATTGGTTCTGTGACCAGTCATAGAGGTGCCTTCTCGCCCTCATGTGGCGTCGAAAAAGAGTTTTTTTCTATTGTATAAATAAGTGGGTAAGGAACCCTTTTAATTTACAATTCATCGAATTATAACAAATTTTTGTTTGTTAGTTAATTTAGAAGGTTGTACAGAAAAAGGCGCTATAGTTTTACCAGAATGTTTACTCATTCTATTATGCAGATTTTTATTCATTTATTCATTTTTTTTATTAAAAGAGTTCCTGAAATTTGAATTTAAATTTAAAAAAACGTTACCGTATACAAAATTATATATTCACGAAATTCATATATTCAAGTTTTAAGTTTTAACTTAATTTTCTTAATTGACATCTGTAATTTTCTCATTGGTATCTGATTCATCGGTTAGATTTAACATTAACCACAAAAAATTCATTTTCACGTTTTGTGTTGAATTTTATGGGCCAGAGCTTAATTCTAACTTTTGAAAATTTCTTTTAAATGTGTATAGACTTATAGAGTTTTGCTTATATGTTGAAAGCGAAAAATTGTGAAACAAATTAAATGAAGTAATTACAGAATCATACAGAATTTGAGTTTATATTTGCATCGATGTAAATAAATCATGAAACAGTCTGAATAGTTAATAATGAGAGCTGTTTAATCAAATTTTTATGTACACTTCAATTTTTTCTAACAAAAATTAAATAAATACATATATGTGCCTGAAGTAATAATAAATTACAGTTTATGTAAAGCATTGATGCTTTCAAAAGTTAAGGACTATTAAAAAAAGTGTTAATTATGAAGTAATTTACTCGTATGAAAACTTGTTCCAAGGAGGTTTCTTTGAATTGTTAAAATATAAAATAACACTTTTAAGTTTTCTATTGAAAAAATAAAATCGCCATAAAATTTCGAGGTTTCAAATGTTGTTCTAATTTAAATTTTAAATTACTATGACAATCATAATATCTATTTTCATAAGAAAAGATACTCTTTCGTCGGCATTAAGTTGCGTATACGGGAAAATAGCCGGCTAAATTCCCGACTTTTCAAGCCCAGAATGATCCCCATAAGGGCATGCTCTGCGCGAATTACGCGGCCAAACCAGGCCCCATTTATACATGTTTTTTGTCCACATTTAAAAAATAAAGTTAAAAGAAATGGGAAATAATTTGGGAAATGGTAAATGAAAGTAAATGGATAGTGTGTAGCAAGGCACAGAGTTGAGGAAGAATTTTTTTTTATAAACTAATAATATAATATGGAGTGTCATCAACCGATGCTCTGCCGATGCAACCGGATCATGATCAGTTCTATTTACCTCGAGGACCGTCGGTCGGTAAATAAAACAAGTTTGTCAACTTGGAATATTTCAGTGCCGGATGAAGGTAACTCGAGGCCCTATGGCGCGACTTTGCTTGCGGCCCGTCGAAATAAATCGGGTAAAGAGAACGATTTTCATTGTTTGCCAAAATGGAAAACTACGATTTTCGTTTCGATTAAGAAAAATCGAATCTAACCTCGAAATTTGTAAAGTACAATACGGGGTACAATCAGTTGAAGTTTTAGTTTCTGAGTTATTAAATATTTAAGCTGGACCAACCAGTAGCGCGGTATAAGCTAGCTATGAGGTGAGGTTAGCGAGGGGAGAATGGCAGTCACTATGCTACGTTGGACTCCCGCTCACGTACGCACGACTGTTTATACCGCGCTCGTGATTGATCTAGCTTAAATATTTAATAACTCAAAAACTAACACTTCAACTGATTTTTGGAAAAGGAATTTTTGATTTATTTTCTAAATATTTATACAGCCATATAAGTCCGGACACTTGAGTCTGGGGCACCCTGTATAACAGACCAATTACAAAAATGTGTGGAATTCTTGTACAGAAGTCACACATATACTTTTTGTTGTTTTAATTTTACATGCTTTGAGAACCAATATGCATGTGAGCAATATTGCAGATAAGAATATTCTTATCACGTGACATGGTAATAATTTAGTCTCATTTTACTTATTATCCAATACTTTCCCAATTAATTGTATGAAAATATTATGATTGGCTAAAATGTTCTTTTTTCACGTGATATACAGCCCGCTACACTACAGCACTTTACTATATGGTAACTGAAAATGTCGAGCGTGAAAATTTTTGCTACCGTATAGTAAAAACTGCTGTTATGTCAATAGGCTGACAGTACTGCTATAATATTATTTTATTATCATGCAATACGCATGCAAAAGATATGGTTGATGAGAATATTCTTAGCCACAGGAGATCGACAGACATTATCCGTTTGGATCAATCCCAAGATCTAATTGCCTACAGCTAATGTCTGACGTACTCAATCCTGTGGGTCAAAAAGTATGGGTGATAACCTACGGTTTATTACCACCCTAATAGCAGGGAACGTTCCGCGGGCACCTTCGGAACGTTCCCGGAACGTATAAAATGTCCGCCCTTTTAGGATCGTTCCAGTGGAACGTTCCATTGGGACCTGAGAGGAACCTCTCATTATTGTTATTTTTGATAACAATTATCCCGTAAACCATAAGAGGTAAGTGAAAATGGATGTCATTTTTCAGTTTTAAGTACCGCATATACTATACTATAATATGATATTCATATCATAAACTGACATCGATTTTGACCCATCACTTACGGTTCACGCGATATTTATTGATAATAGTAATAACGGACATTTTACACGTTCCGGGAACGTTCTGTGCTATTAGGGCAGCAATGTTTTCAATTGAAATTATATGTATAGTAGAAGTTCACTTAAAAAAATAGAAAGCTTATGTTCGGTTATAAATTTACATAAAACCTCGCATACAAAATAACACAAATCTTTGTCAATTCATACGCATGCAAGAAATATGTTTGGTTATAGAATATGCTTATACACAGGAGATCGATAGACATTATGTCAGACGTACTCAATCCTGGGGGCGAAAATAATTAATTTTGGGTGTACACCAAAGTTAATAATCAGCATTTATATATATATGGATGGTCCCGAAGGAATAACCTCTAAGCGGAGGCATAGCGACCGTGCCGAAAGCTGAATGGCACCTGGGTGAGGTGTCTTAAAGGGTGACTCTGGGATACCAGGCGACCTCTCAGAGTATACAGCCTTATCCTTGCACGCGGGGCTCTACAAGGATGGACCAACCCTTTCCCTAGCTGCTAATTATAGGTGACGAATTTTTAACTGAATAGCTGAATTCTCAACAAAAAAAATGAATTTTCAACAAAAAAGGATTAATTTCCTAACCGAAAGATGAATTTTTCAAAAAATACATGAATTTTCTATCAAATAGTTCAACTCTAACTTACTAAAGATAAATTTTCAACCAAAATTGTAATATTTAAATTTTCAGCTGAGAAAATGGTTTTATAAAAAAAGGAATTTTCGATAAAAAAAAGGTAAATTGTCAACCGGAGGCGAATAAAAGAAAAAATTTCAACAAAGTAGTTCAACTTTTAGCCAAGTAGTTGAATTTTCAACCCAATAGTTAAGTTTTCTACCCAGAAGATTATTCTTCTACAAAAAAAAAAGAATTTTCAACAAAATACATCAATTTTCAGAAAATTGTTTGATTTTGAAGCCAAAAAGGTGAACTATTCACAAGGCAGTTGAATTTTCAGACTTAAAATGTGATTTTTCAAATAAAAAAGTTCACATTCTATCAAAGAGTTTAACCAAATAATCGCAATTTCACCTACAAATATAATTTTTTAACAAAAAAGTTAATTGAATTTTCAAGCTAAAAAGACGAATTTTCTATAAAACAATTAGATTTTCAAACGAAATTATCTTTTATCAAAAGAGTTAGTTTTGTACCAAATAATTAAGTTTTCATCAAAATAGTTGAA
This sequence comes from Andricus grossulariae, assembly GCA_011634705.1. Classification (NCBI taxonomy): domain Eukaryota; kingdom Metazoa; phylum Arthropoda; class Insecta; order Hymenoptera; family Cynipidae; genus Andricus; species Andricus grossulariae. The sequence goes on along the minus strand of JAABKJ010007545.1, from coordinate 251,300,042 downwards.
TTTATAACCAAACAGTTGAATTTTAAACCAAAAATGTGGATTTTCAACGAAAAAGTTAATTTTTTACTAAATTGTTGAATTTTCAAGCCAAAAAGACGAATTTGGTAAAAGAACAGTCGAATTTGCAACCCGAAAACATAACTTCTAAAAAACTTTAATTTACAACCAAATATTTGACAAAAAAAGATGAATTTCCAAAGAAACTTGAAACAGTTACTTATATAAAAAAAATTTTTTAAATTTTAAATAAAAAAACAGTTGAATGAAAACAAACTAGACGATTTTTCAACAAAATAGTTGAATTCTCAACTGAAACAGATTAATTTATAATCAAATAGTTGCATTTCCAACCAAAAAGGACGAATTTTCAACTAAAAAGATTATTTTTTTTGCCAAAAAAGACTATTTTTCAACAAAAGAATACAATTTTTAACCAAATAATAACATTTTTAACCCAACGGAACGAATTCGGAATCAAAATTATAATAGTAGACTTTCAATCAAAAATATTTGGACTTGGTTTTTGAAACGACCCCCCCCCCCCCGGGAAAATTGTTAGCGTGGACGATGGACGGCCCCTTATACACGTTTGAAAAAGATCAGTCAACCTGATCCTCTTTAGGAGTGAATGTCAAATATTGTAGTTAATCACTCTTTATAAAGTGCGATCATCCCTGATCATTTTTTTCCAGACTCAAAGGCGCTAAGCTTCCCCTAAAATCACTGATATTTCCCTTTTTTGACAGAAAAAGTTTCCCCACTAAGCATTACAAATTGATAAATACTTTCAAAATATATAGTACAGTAATCAATATTCAAAAAATAAATTATTTGTAGTAGATGTTAGATTGACTTTTATGCTCTGGAATACTTCGACCAATTTTTTTATTTTTGCTGGGTGCTTTCTACGCTTAAACTAAGGGGCAGTAAAAAGGTTCCTTCACAGAATTTTATTGGTGGTACATATATTTTTACATCTGACCTAAAAATTTCGTGAAATGCGTTTTTTATGTGAAGAGCTATAAAAATTTAAAAAAGAGTAAGATTTGGGTAGATTCTCTCCCTCTACAGATTTCGGGTACAAATCTTTATATTCCTTGATTCAAAAAGAGGAAAAATGTAAAATATTTCATGATAAGGTTAAGATGATTATTATTTCATAAAAGGGTTTTTTAATTCGTTGTTTGTGGTGATGCTTTCTCCTCTTACTCTATAAAAAAAATCTGCAAGAAATGTATTCTAAGTAGTAAAAATAAAATTGTCAGCCAGTGAAAAAATCCCCGCATAGACAGGCGCAAGTGATAAAATTATTCTACAGCTAGACGGGCGCACAGTGGGACTTATTTATTTGTAATATACATCAAAATTACCATTTTTGAAAAATTTCAAAAATTGTTACTGTTATGAACAAATAAATATGTTATACATTTCTCGCTTTAGAGACTACGTTCTTTTTACGAAATCGATTAAAAATCTGTCCAGAAGAAGTAATATCTACGATTTTTTAATGACTGATAACAATTGGTAATTGTTTAAATAAATCAGATAAACAAATTCAGATTTTCGTCAATTTTTAACAATAAATTTTCGTTTTTTCAACCCAATTAATTTCAAATATCTTGGCACTATGTCACTATTCTTTTTTTATGAACAATATTATTTAATAATCCGCGATTCCAGCATTTTTGAAGAGTTAAAAAAAAACAGTTGAGGCTCATTGATAAAATAATACAAGGAAGGTATAATGCCAAGTTTTTTAGGGTTACTTCCGTTTTGAAAAAATCTGCAAGTTGAAAATAGACGAAAATCTGTATTTGTTTAACAAATTTGTTTCAACAATTGAGAAATGTTGTCGCCTGACAAAATCATTCAGTAAATAAAGACCATTCTGAGTCATTGGCAGTCGATCTAAAAAAGTACATTTATTTTTTGACACGAAATCAATAGCTGTGAATTGGTTTATAAAATTGTTCATAAAACAAACAATATTATTCTTTAATGAAGTATCTTAATGGAAGGATTTTTCCATGTAATTTAAAATTGATTTAACTGAAAAAGGAAATCTGCTGGTTTAAAATGAACAAAGATCTAAATTTGCTTTCAAATTTGTTTAAGCAATTAACAATTCTTATTATTATTAAAAAACCGTAAATTTAATTTATTTTCGACAAACTTTCAATTGATTCTGTCAAAAAAACGTAGTTTTTAAAGCGAAAAATTACTGAAATATGTATTTGTTTATTAAATTTATTTTTAATATATTAACAATTACTATGGCATTGTTTTTACTTATATTTCGAATAATTTGAAAAATAAAGTCTTAAAGTATTTTTGCTATTGAAGTAGTTTTTCCGGTCATTAATTTGTTAATACAAAAATGGAAAAATGTCCTTAATTGTTGTAACCTGCTGGATATTATGTGTAAGGAGTTTCTTTAATGATTTTATTATGTTTGACATAGATATGAGTATTCCTACAAAATGAGGTTTATTTTTTAAAAATATATAAAAATTTCAAATTTGTTGTTAAATAAAAAAAACTTTTTTAAATTCATAAACAGGCTCTCAAGAATCTTTTGGAAAACTAGTCAATTTTTATTCTAAAAAAAAAGTTAACATCGGATCAAAATTATGAGCTTCAGACTAATTTGTCCAGAAAATACATTTTCAAGCAAATAAGTATATTTGAAGATGATTGACATATTTCCCAAATTAAAAACAATTTTTTTAAGTTGTTAAGAAGCGACAGTGAAAAAATTCAATTAAAAAAACTGTTGTTAAATTAATAATTTCTTGTATTTTACATACTTTTATCATAAAAAATGTTGTTTCTTTCATAAGATATGACTGCTAATATCATTCCATTTCTTAAAATTATAGAAAATCTTTTTTGCCAGAGACCAGATTTTTTATACGACAACTACCAGAATTAAAATATTTGGAACGAAACAAATATTTTTAATTAATAAATAGGCTTTGATGAATCTCTTGAAAAATAAGTCAACATTAATAAAAAAAGAAACGGTCACGTTTATTTATTTAAAACATGAATAAGTCTAAAAATAGTGAAAAAAATTGATTTAAAAATAACAAACAGTAGTATAATAATAAAAATGTCCGACAGTGAAAAAATCCTTACGTGATTAGACAAAAGATTTGAATTTGAAACTATTGATCCACGCCAGTGAATAATTATTTCAGAGTCAGACGGGCCGAAATGGAAGGTATTAATAGACGTTTTATAATTAGCCTATTTTGGTCAATCATAAACTAGCGATAACAAATTGAATAATAAATTGTGAAATGAGGGAGTGTTTTCCTTTAATCGTTAAGCTTCGCTTTCAATCTTGTTAGCTGCAATTTCGTTTCATATAAAAAATGAAAATTGCATTCGTATAAAATTTTAAGTTTTGGAAATTTAATAAGGGTGTGTAAAAAAACTCGTGAAAAATTTTATTTCCAGAAATTTATTGAAAATGTCTTTCGGTAGATTTTACGGACACTCATTACGTTATTGTTATTATTATTGTCTTGAATTATTATTGTCTTGTATGGGCCTGTGAAAATTGTCTTTTTCTAATGTGGCCTCAGAATCACTGTATGAATTAATTCACAATCAGTGATAATCCGCGGCTGCTTCCGACTTTATTAGAAGTACTTCAATTTGCCTGAAGGTTTGGCCAGGCGAGATGAAAACTGCAGAAAACCACCTCCCGAGTTCAGTCGGTTTTTCGACTGTCGAGTTTGAAGGCAGACATTCTGTCACGACCATCTCGAATCTCGTTTTGAATCTTATCTTGAGTCTCGCCCGTGTCTCGTCTTGAATCTCGTCTTAAATCTCGACTAAAATCTCGTCTAGAATCTCGTCCCGAATCTCTTCTCGAATGTCGTCTTGAAAAACGAATCGCTTAGTTTCACTTTACGATAGTGATTAAAAGGAAACTATTTAATGCTTTTTCATTGATTACGATGATTTCATTTTTAATGCGCGCCCTGCGCATTGAACCGGAATTCATGGGTTGAAGTCTCAGCAGTAAGAAATTTAAAGACTCGACATTTTTTTTATTTGAGCAAGCTTTCTCGTCCCTCTGTGTTCCTTTTTCACAGTAGATAAGAAACCACCCTACTTGCTCTTGAGTATTCAGAGTTAGGGTCTGGTTCACATAAGAATATGAAGATGCGATGCGGGATGCAGGGGAATACATAGGTAGGTATTTATAGCCAGAGACTGCAATAAGCCAAGTCTAACCAAGGTATACACGAGCGTGATTCATTTTATAAGGCAAAAAAAATGGTACGTTTTAGTCAAAAAATGGAAACAAAAATCCAAAATTGGATATGAATAGACAATTAACAAATCAACAATTCGGTTGAATTCTTTTTTTCTCTTGACTGAACAATCTTTTTTTGTGAAAAATTTAATTATTTTCTTGAAAATTCGTTTGTTTTTTGGTATAACTCATCTGTTTTTTATTTGAAATTAAAATCCATTTTGCTTGAAATATCGAATTTCATATTTGTCGTTGGGAATTCATCTTTGTGGTTGAAAATTGAAGTACTTAGTTAAAAGTTGAACTCTTTTGTTAAAATTTAATTTAGGTTGTTGAAAATTCATCTCTTTAGTTCAAAATTTTGCTAAAGATTTTTTTATTTCTGGATCAATATTATTGATTTTGGCTGAAAATTTAACTATTGAATTTTTGAAAAATCTATCTTTTTTACATGAAAATTCAATTTTTCTGGTTGAAAATTGTACTGTTCCATTTTTAGTTGAAATAAAAGATTTTCAATTATAGATTCAACTGTTCGATTGTAAAATTTTTTTTTTTTTAGTCAACGAAAAATGTATTTTGTTGAATATTAACTCTTTTGGTCAAAAATTCGTCCTGTTGATTCAAAATTCAACTACTTGGTCGAAAGTTGAACCTTTCTTTTAAAAATTAATTTTTTTTAAGTTGACGATTCATCATTTCAATTGAAAATTCATTTCCTTGGTTAAAAATTCAACTTTTTCTTTGAAAATTCTTTTCTTTTTGGGTAAAAATTCAACTACTTAATTAAAAGTTTAACTCTTTTGTTAAACATTAAATTTTTTGGTTGAAGATACATTATATAGTTGAAAATTCATCTCTTAAGTTAAAAATTGTTTTATTTCTTGAACAGCATAATTTCTTTTCGCTAAAAATTAGACTATTCTATCTTTGGAAAATATACCTTTTTTATTTTGTGAAATTTAATTTTTCTGCTTAAAAATCTGACTATTTTGTTTAAAATTCGTTCTTTTTTACTGAAGATTAGTTTTTTTTTAAAGTAAAACTAAACTGTTTCATATTTGGTTCAAAATATATTTTTTTTAAATTAAATTTTCAACTATTTGGTTAAAAATGTATATTTTTTGGTCGGAGATTAATGTGCTTTGTTGAAGATCCGCCTTTTTGTTTGAAAATTCATTTCTTTGAACTCTTGTTAGAAATTTATTTTTTCATTGAAGACTCATAATTTTAGTTAACTGTATTGAGCCAAGTTGAGCCAATGTCTATAGTAGGGTGATTCATTTTATAGGGTAAACAAATAGTATTTTTTCTTGTCAAAAAATTCATAAAAATCAAAATTGAATGTAATTAGACAATTAACAAATCAAAAATTTCAAAAAAAAATTTTCTATCTTGACCTAGAATCGTTTTTGGTTAAAAATTCATTTTTTGGTTGAATTCGACCATTTTTATTTAAAATTGAAATCTTTTTTGGTTGAAATATCAACCATTACATTTTTTTGAAGGATTCATATTTTTTTCGTTTAAAATTTATCTATATATGTTCATGTATTCTATTGAAAATTCATCTTTTTTGGTAAAAATTATTCTTCTTGGTTTAATATCCATCTTTTCGGTTAAAAATTCAACTACTTGAAAAAAATTTGAACTCTTTTGTTAAAAAATAATTTTTGTAGCAAGAGATTCATACTTACAGTTGAAAATTCATCTCTTCAGTTAAAAATTTGTTTGAAAATTGTTTAGTTTCTGTTTTAATATTAATTCCATTCGCTGAAAATGCACTTATTACATTTTTTGAAAATTTATCTTTTTTAGTCAAAGGTTCAATTTTTCTGGTTAATATTTTTAATAATTGCTTTCAAATTCATTCTTTTTCCATGAAAATTAATTTTTTCGTTGAAAATTTATTTTTAGCTGAATTCGAATGTTTTTTATTTGAAATTAAAATCTTTTTTGGTTGAAATGTCAACTTAACAAATTAGTCTTTGCAATAAAAGAAGATTCTATTTTTAGTTGAAAATTAAAATTTCCCACTGTTTGTTCAAAATTGTTTCTTTCTATATGAAAATTCATGCATTGTGATGAAAATTCGTCTTATTTTGATAAAAAATAGTCTTTTTGATTCAATAAACATCTTTTTTGGTTAAACATTCAACTGCTTATTTTAAAGTTGAACTCTTTTGTTGAAAATTAATTTTGTTGGGTAAAGATTCATAATTTTAGTTGAGAATTACTCTCTTTGCTTGAAAATTGACTTCTGTTTCAATATTAATATTCTATGCGCTGAAAATTTACCTATTCCACTTTTTTTTTTACATTTATCTTTATTCGTTGAAAATTCCTTTTTTTCTGGTTAAATTTCAACTTTTTTGTTTTAAATTCATTCTTTTTTGTTGAAAATTAATTTTTTTGTGGAAAATTCGTTTTTAGCTACATTCAAATGTTTTCTTATTGAAAATTGAAGTCATTTTTGGATGAAATATCAACTTAACAAATAATTGTTTCAAATAGAAGATCTATCTACTTTAGTTTTGGTTGAAAAGTTCTTCTTTTTATATGAAAATTCGTCATTTTTTGATAAAAAAATGAATCTTTATGGTTTAATAATCATCTTTTTGGTTAAAAATCCAACTCTTTGGTTTAAAGTTGATCTCTTTTTTTGAAAATAAATTTTTGTGGTTGAAGATTCATAATTTAAGTTAAAACTTCATCTCTTCAGTTGAAACTTTGGTTAAAAATTGTTTTATTTTTGTTTCAAGATTAATGTTATTCACTAAAAATTTAACTATTCAATTTTTGGAAAAATCTTTTTCAGTTAAAAATTTAATGTTCTGGTTGGGAAATGAACTATTTTGTTTGAAATTCGTCCTTTTTTGTTAAAAATTAATATTTTTGGTTGGAATATCAACTATTACATTTTTCGTTGGGAATAATTCTTTTTTCGTTGAAAATTTATCTATATATGTTCATGTATTTTGTTGAAAATTCGTCTTTTTTGGTAAAAATGATTCTTCTTGGTTTAATATTAATCTATTTGGTTAAGAATTGAACTAATTGATAAAAATTTGAACTCTTTTGTAAACATTAATTTTTTTGCTAGGGATTCATAATTACAGTTGAAAATTCATCTCTTCAGATGAAAATTTGTTTGGAAATTGTTTGGCTTCTGTTTTAATATTAATTCTATTCGCTGAAAATTCAACTATTACATTTTCTGAAATTTTTTTCGTGGAGAATTCGTTTTTAGCTAAATTCAAATGTTTTTTTTATTTAAAATTGAAATCTTTTTTGGATGAACAATCAACTTAAAAAATAATTGTTTTTTATAGAAGATTTATCTACTTTATTTTTTGTTGAAAATTTATACTTTTTATATAAAAATTCGTCTTTTTTTGATAAAAGAAATTAATCTTTTTGGTTAAAAATCCAACTGCTTGGTTTAAAGTTGATCTCTTTGGTTAAAAATAAATTTTTGTCGTTGAAGATTCATAATTTCACTTGAAAATTTATCTCTTCAGTTGAAACTTTGGTAAAAAATTGTTTTATTTTTGGTTCAAGATTAATTCTATTCACTCAAAATTTAACTATTCAATTTTTGGACAAATCTTTTTCAGTACAAAATTGAATGTTCTGGTTGAAAATTGAACTATTTGGTTTGAAATTCGTCCCTTTTTGTTAAAAATTAATATTTTTGGTTGAAATATCATCTAATACATTTTGCGTTGAGATTTCATCTTTTTTCGTTGAAAATGAATCTTTTTTAGATGAAAATTCATGTATTTTTATGAAAATTCGTCTTTTTTGGCAAACAATTAATTTTCTTGATTTAAAATTCATATTTTTGGTTCAATATTTATATTTTTGGGTCAAAAGTCATGTTTTTGGTTTAAAATTGATATTTTTCGCAGAACGTTCAACCTACTATACACCCTACTATGCACGTATTTGCAGAGAGTGAACCTATTTAGGAAAATGCGAGAAACAAAAGAAATAAAAGGCAACGAGGAGAATAAAATAAGAAATAAATAAATAAAAAAAGGATGGATGGTTTCGAGTCTCGCGGTTATTGTCCAGTGCCAGAAACCACTACCAGTTCTCTTTAACACAACAATTCTCTTGATGCTACTCCCAAATTTAATCTACCCTCCTCCAGTTCCTAGGACCACTAAATTTCCATAGATCTGAATAAATCTTTGATCCAGTTCGGGGAAAGGTTTCGTGTTTGAGGACATCTGATTGACACATTGCCAATTAAATTACACACTAAATCTGAATCAGGCGTCCAATTGCTAACCAATTACTAAATTAAATGTTTCAGGGTGGCTTCTAAAAATAAAAAAAGTTTCTGGACATTTTCCGGGCATACTTGAAAAAAATGTTCAATTTAAATATGAAATACTTAACTGAGTCGTTCTTTACACTCAGAAAAATGTTCGCTTGATTAAAAAAATTCTTTCTTTGATATAGGATCGAATAAATATTTTATTGATTGAAACAAATATTTTTTTTATTTAAACCACCTTAGTCTATATATTAATACGAAACTTACTAAAAAAGTAACTATAGTTACTTTTTTGTGAAAGTAACTAAGAAAAAGTAACATTCTGAAACGGTGACGATAATGATAACTAGTTACTTTTTTCGTGATATAAAAGTCATCACTGATAAAAGGAAATCTTTCGTCTGACTGTTCGGGGATTTTTCCACTGCCTGACTTTACTATCTTTACTACTGTAGTAACCAGAGTGGGGAAAAAAGGAAAGTCCAAAGACAATTTTGATAAAATGTGAAACTAGACATAGAATCTTCTTAAATATTTGAAATATCATTCATAAAAGTATAATTTTGCAATTTGGTATCACACTTATCCCTTTAAACCCTATTATTTTTATAATATTTGTATAGTTATTTGTATACAAATTTTAATGTTCCACTTTGAAAAAAGTTCCGATTGGTTTGAAATCAAAGGGTAAATTTGTTATTCAAATCAAAAAGTTCACTCTCTTCTTCTCTATGCAGCTCTGCATCATTTAATTTAATCATGAAGGTATGCATGTGCATTATATTTCATTTTCACTCACGTAATAATCAATTTACCGAAACTTCCTTTAGTTTCTTATCCGCGAGAATAATCTCCATTTGCCACACCCTAAAGGGCGATCTAAAATGGGTGGGAGCTGATTGTAATATCATGACCTTTACCTTCATGGTTATTGTTTTGCAGTGATTGAAAATCAGCATTTCTTAGATACCCTTGGCAATTACTTAAAAATAATATTCATCCATCTTCACCCAAGGACATTTATTGTATTTTCATAAGTCACTTGTTTTTTATTTCTTTTGCACATAAATTCATGAATTATTACGTATAATATAACTTAGAGATATTGCATTTTCAACAAAATAGATACATTTTTAACAAAATAGTTGATTCTTTAACCAAAAAGAAGACTTTTGAACAAAAAAAATAATTTTCTACCAGAAAAGACTCAGCAAAATACATGAAGTTTCAAATAAAAAGATAAGTTTTAATTTAAAAAATTAATTTGGAACAAAAAAACTAATTTTTAACAAAATAGTTGAATTTTCAACCAAATAAATTAATGCTTAAACAAAAGGAACGAATTTTCAAGAAAATAGTTACATTTCCAACCAAAGAAATGAATTTTTGATCAAAATGATGAATATGCAACCAAAAAATAAATTTTTAACCAAACAGCTTAATTTTCAACCAAAAAGGTAAACTTTTTTACCAAAAAATATACATTTTCAACAAAACATATGCATTTTCAACTAAAAGAATACATTTTTAACCAAAAAGACAATAATGAAATTTATATTCAAACAAAAACTATATTAAAAAAAATGAATTCTTAAAAAATAGTGCAATTTTCAACCTAAGAAATGAATTTTTGACCAGAAATGTGGAGTTGACGCTAATGTTACTACTACTTTAAAAAACAAAAAGACAAATTTTCAACAAAACACATCATTTTTTAAACAAAAAGATTGATTTTCTATCGAAAAAGATGAATTGTTATCAAAATGCATGAACTTTCAAACTAATAGTTGAATTGCAAACAAAAAAAGATGGATTTTGACTAAAATATAATAGTGAAATTTTCAGTTTAAATAATTAATTTACAATGGAAAAAGAATTTTTAACGAAATGGCTAATTTTTCCATCAAAGAAAGTAATTTTTAACCAAGAAGATTAATTTCCTACCAAACAAGATTTTTTAGTCAAGAAAGAACAAAATATTTGAACCAAATTATTGAATTTTTACCCAAAAAGAATGAATTCACAACGAAATATGTAATATTTAATATTTAAACTGAAAAAAATTTGAATAAAAAACAATTGAACTCAACCAAAAACAAAATAATAATAAAAGAAAATCATCCAAAATGTTAAATTTTCATGCCAAAAAGACGGATTTTCTACAAAAAAGTTCATTTTCAACCAAATAGATGAATTTTCAGTAAAAAAAATTAATTTTCAACAAAACAGTTGAATTTTCACCCAAAAAGAGGCAATTTAAACGTAATATATTAATATTTTTCTACAAAAAGACGAATTTTTCACAAAACACATTAATTTCCAACCAAAAAGATTAATTTTCTACCAAAAAAAGATGAATTTTTAACAAGATATATGAATTTTAAACCAAATAGTTGAACATGTAAAAAAAAAGACGGATGTTTAAGTAAAAATAGAAAAGTTGAATGTTCAGTTAAAAAAAATTAATTTGCATGAGAAACAAATTTTCAAAAATAGTTCAATTTTCCACCAAAGAAAATAATTTGCACCCAAAAGATACATTTTCAACCTAAAAGATAAATTTTCTACAAAACAGCATAATTTTCGAAAAAAATATGATTTTCAAATAAAAAAGTTAATTTTTAACAAATAAGTTTAATTGTTGAATGAAATAGTTGAATTGTCTACGAAAAATGATGATTTTTTAACAAATGAATGTAGTTGCATTTTTTTAAACCAAAAAGCTGAATTCTTAACAAAAAATATAATAGTTGACGTTGCAACCAAAAAATACGAATTTTCAACAAGAAATGTAATGTTTGCCATTTCAACCAAAAATATTTTAATTTTAAATCAAAACCAGTAAAATTCAACCAAAAAAGAAGAATTTTCAAAAAAGAAATGATTTAAAAAATTTCATCCAAAATGTTGAATTTTCATGACAAAACGACGAATTTTCAACAAAATACATGAATTTTAAACTAAAAAAATAAATAATTGACCAAAAAAAGAATATCGAAATTTTTATTTGAAGAATAAATAAATTTTTAACCAAAGAAATGTATTTTTTAACAAAAAAGATCAGGTTTAACCCATTAAGTCCCAACTGGACAAATTTTCACAATGGATTTCAACGCTTGTATTTTCTGTAAAAATGAGTTGTGAAAAATGTGAAAATAAGCGTTTTCCACGTAAAATTTAATAAACTTTCAGAATATATGATCAGATTTTTTGAAAAATTCAACTGTCAAAAATTGTAAATGATTTTAAAAAAACATGGTTTAAAAAAAAAAATTTTGTTTATGTCAATCTTTTACTTTCATAACATTTAAAATTTAACGTTTGAAGTACAGAAATCGTGTCCTCGAGACGTAAACTTGAAAATTTTTAGGTTTAAATAATGAAAAAATAAGTGAAAGCACACAAAATGGCGGCTGGAAAGCGGAAAAATCGTTAAAAACTTATGGAATTTGTTACTCGACAATGGTGGACTTTAGACGAAAATTTTACTGAAAAAAAAAGTTCTTAGACTTGATCGGAGAATACACTGGAATTTTTTCAGAATTTTTTGAAGAAATTTTGAATTTTACAAAATCGGAAAATTTCGAAAAATTGAAAAAGTCTCCAAAAAATGCTGAAAAAATTTCAGTGTATTCTTTAATCAATTCTAAGAACTTTTTCTTTTGTAAAATTTTCGTCTATAATCCATTGGCCATGAATGGGATTTACCGCGGTCCTACTGGGAGCCGATGTCATTTTTTAGATGACAGTTGCTCCCAATGGGACTTTGCGGTGGTTGTTAAACTTTAGTTTTTAATTATATATATATATATATTATGTGTATCTGACACAAAGAGAAAGGGGAGTAGATATCGAATCATATGCTTGCCAAGGAGACGGTCTAATCGTCAATAAGAGCAAAACTGGATGTCAAGGAACATGATTTTGTATCTCCCAAATTTTTGTGTGTTAAGATGAAAGTGGGAATCAAAAGCCTTGTTTTATTATTGCGCGTTACGCCGCAGTTGATGGTGAAAGCAATGAGGAGAATACGCCTTCTGGGACACTTGAAATTATACTATAGACTCTTGTGATCATGGGGAAAGAATCATTCTATACGAGGAGATATGAATGGATGGGTGTAAGTCCAACGTATGTATACGGAAAGAGTGATAGGTAATTTTTGAGATCCAAAAACAAATGGTAAAGGAGACAGATTGGTTAGCTTATGCTTGGAAAAGGGCTTGTTTATTACAAAAACTTGGATTAGACATACAATGATCCACTTGCGCACCTAGTGCAGAGGCGATAGCAGCAGTATGATTGAATTTGTTATTGCAGATGAGAGATTCAGAGAGCTAGTAAGAGATTTAAGAGTAATGAGAAGCCTCAAATGTGGAACGGATCATTTTCTCTTAGTTTTGAAAATTAACTTAGTTAGAAGAAAGAAAAGAAGAAAAACTTAGAAGAAAGAGAAGTAGGCAAACGAAATAGACGCGAATTAAGATAGAGAATTTACAGGAACCAGAAAGACGAATAGTACTTACAGATAAGATAAATGAACTCTGATTTCTCTTCAATGAAATTGATAAATCTTTCGCCTTCAACTAAAGATTTCCATGGAGGGAAACAAATGATGAGTCTAATAGACTAATTTTTTCCGTGCCCAACGAAAGTTGGGTCACTTTTTAGGCGTAGGGATGTGGCGACCCCACCGCCCCAGAGCTCCGGCTCTTGCAGTCAGCCACGTTTCATTGGGCTAACTCCCCAGTGCAACGAATTATGCGGTTACGTCACTAGTATCGCGTAGTGCCACCCATAATAGGCTCTCTGGGATGGAGGCCATGGTTTCGTTGGGAGTGGCAATAGGACCGAATCGAGGCGATGACCAGGCAATGGCCCCGGAAAAACGCGAGAACATCGATTTAAGTGGTCGGACCAACTCAGGAGAGGCATCCATACCTGTTGGCAAAGAAGCTCACCGGCGCAAAGAGGATTCAAGCAGAAGTTACATGCCCGTTGAGTTAATATGCACCCGGAATATGCTCATAAAACGCCTCAGTATTTAAGAGAGAAGGTATCCTTTTCGCGAAAAAACGTATATGAAGCTCTTTATCAGTAAGAATAAGAGCAACATCCTTCAGCGAACATACCACCCGTTCCAGCAAGACCACCTTTTCAGATAGCCGATAATGACAACATGAGAATTAGGAGACCTATCCACCAAAAGGTCTTTCTCAGGATGGACAAATTAGTTGAAGCTAATAATGCTCTCCCCGATTTACTCCTCGAAGATGTTAAGATCTGGAATCTGAACTTTGTAGTTTACGAGTAGGCGGTCTCCCTGCTTAGTGACGATAGAAGTAACGATACTTCAGTACGCCTGAGTAAGACTCGCGAGCATATTGCACAGCTTCAATTTAAGATTGAAACGGCGAGACGGCATGCATGAAATATTCAGTGCATGATTAGCTACATAACATCAAATAAAAAATTTACTCCAGAAGTTAGGGCACTTGCTCGAAACTTAAGGAAAGCAAATCACACGCTGAAAAAGTGTGAACTGTTGACCGTCAAGCAGCACTGGACGGGAAAAATAAGATCTCTTTGAACAGCAGTTGAAAAATCCGCCTAGTCGAGAAAGGATTAAAGTCTTCTAGGAGCAAGTATATGGAGATACTTATCAGCTAAATAAAGATGCATCAGATATTTCACTCTTTCGTAACCCATCACGCAGTGGCTAGTGGAAGGACCCACCGTATTGATCCCTAGGAACGGAGATTTTGTCAAGTCGAAAGAACTACAGGCCCATAGCTTGTTTAAACACCAGCTACAAGCTATTCACTGGTATCCTCATAGAGAGGATATTAACATCTATCGAGCCGGTATGGAGTGCAATAGTTGAACAACGTGGATGCAAGAGAGGGCTGGCAGATTGCAGGGAGAACCTGTTGATACACAGGTGTATTACCCAGGAATCGATGAGATATCAACGCAATCTGGCCATGTCTCGGATTGACCACCATAAGGCATACGATAACACGAACCATGAACTCCTTATCAAGTGCTTTGAGTGCCTGCTGGTGCATCCAAGAATAGTGAGATGCATGAAAGAGCTTATGCTCTTGTGGCGGTCAAGATCTGTCATAACATCTGCTAAAAGGCAGGTGACTACCAGCTATGTCACGTACTTAGGCTTCGGAATTATCTGGGAAGAATAAAATCCAGGCGACCAATATGCTGGCCGTTCCTTTACTTCTCTACTCGTTTGGCGCAGTAAAATTGAACGTCGGTGAGTTGAAGAAACTTGACCAAAGCACACGCAAGATTATGACAATCAATCGAAGTCATCATCCCAGATCTTCCGTAACTAGAATATACCTCCTCGAGATGAAGGGGTAGATGTTTGCTGGGTTTGGAGTGTCTTCATAGAAGAACGTTTCTGGCTATATCCTGCTCAGTACTAAATAGCACAGATTCTCTTATGCGACTCGTACATGAACATGAAGTCGTGAATGCTGCGGCATTTGTATACCATGTCGCAGATGGGGCCGCAGAGGAGCTTGATCTTCCATTCGATTCCAGCGACACTACACATTTCCTGGCATCGCTAACAACTTTGTTGCTAGAGAGTAGTGTACTGGTAGCAGAACATTCGCTTCTATTAAGAGAACATGCTAACAAACCCCTTCGTGGTAAATTCTACGGCATTATACGTGGACAAGAACTATCGATGGGTCTGTCCTACATGTTTTTCTGGTCTGCTGGATTGAGATCAGAGACTGAGGGATTTCTTTTAACCTGTCAAGGCGGCGTAATAGACACCTTATTTTACCACAAACGCAAAAAGAATGTATCTGTAGAGTGTAGGCGATACCAACTGCCGAGCGTTCAAGCAGGAGCCAGAGACACTTGTACATGTTCTCAGTGGATGCTCAAAGTATGCATGCTACGAATACATGGAGAGACACAATGCGGCTCTAAAAGACTTATATTACTATCTTCGACACTTCTACGGTGTTGATCTAACGCGCATCTTATTATACGCACAGGCGGAACCTGAGTCCGTTGTGGAGAATGATCAGTGTAAGATCTACTGGAATTTCTCGTTCTCCGTCACTCAACGTATCAGTACTGAAAAGCCTGATATTGTCCTCCAAGATCTGAAGACGAAGATCATTTACGTAATTGAATTCTCGGCACTAGCTGATGGCAATATCACGGTAAAGGAGGAAGAAAAACGAGCGAAATATCCAGCACTTCTTTTTGAGCTTAGCAGGCTGTACCAAGGCTACAAAGTCCATCCTATAATTCTCATAATCGGCTGCCTTGGAGGCATGAAAGATTCATTTCTTAGCCAATTCAAAAAGATTCCGTGTAGTCAGTGTCGTAGTAGTCGTAGCGTCGTAGGTAGTCAGTCCATCGTGAGCCGGATGCAAAATGCTGTTCTCATGGGATCACTTCATCTGATTCGTTAACAGTGGTCCTCATAACATTCTACAAAGATTGGTAGCTCTAAAAATGTATTCAGAGGTGAAACCTTCATCTCTAACTGTCTGCCGCGCAAGGTCATCCGCGGCTAGAGACTGAACTCCGAGGAACAGTGTTGTGCGAAGTCTCTTGAGTAAATTTTCCACTCTTGATTACCTTCTTTAATCGAATTTCAGAAGATATTGAACGATTCCAAGGGATTTTATAAGATTTCCGAGGATTTTAATGCTTCAAAGAGATTTCAAACGCCCTCAAGTTAATTTAATGAAGTTTTCAAGATTTCAGAAAATATCATCAGATTTCATATATTTTTGCAATACATGTGAATTAATTTGAAGTTCACCCTGAATTCTCAGTAATTTCTTCCTAATTCTTTTAAATTCTTTGCATTCCTCTTAAGTTTTTTAATTTACTGGACTTCTACTAAATTAACTTAATTCTACTCATTTCAATGATTTTTTTTTTGCTTTTTTATATTCTCATCATAATGAGAAGGTATTTTTTTAAGTGAAAAGTGACTATTGCAGATTTCTTCAAATCTCCACGTTTCGAAGCCGCCTCAATAAGAAGAAAGTGTTTTACGATGGTGTCTGTCGTCCTTGTCGTCGTCATTGTCGTGATCGTCAACTGTATACTGGATAACTTTTGAAAGTCTAATCGGACTAAATTTTGCTTAAGCACAAAGTTTCAATTATCAGAAAGAAAGATCGAGTTCGCTAACCAGCTATTGTAGATAAAAATTTAAAAAGTTAGACCATTTTCAAAATTTGTTAGACCGTTTTTTTCTCAAATTTAGAAATTCTATGTACGGCAATTTGCAGTGCTCGGAAAGTTGAACAATTTATCCTCACAATTTTTTTCAATAAAAAGAAAATTATCAGAGTTGTAGCATGTTCAAAATATAAAAAAAAGACGATAATAAACATATTATGCCAAAAAACGCACAATATGAAAAAAGTCCATAAAGAAAAACGTTACTCTTTGACAGCCCTACAATATTATCATAACAACTTATTGAGAATTCTTAAAAAATCGAAACAAATTAAGAAATTTTCGCCTAAATTATATCTACCAATTTGTTCGCAACCACCATACACCAAGATGCGTATTTTCAGTTTAAATCGTAAAAAATAACATTTGAAGTAAACAAATTAAATTTGTGGGAAAATGACGCAATAAGTTTCAATAAAATGCCTAATAACAAAATTGTTTTTTTTTCTCATAAGATGCACACTTTTTTAAATTATAAAAACAAGAAAATTAAAATACGTATGCTTCAAATCCAATGCGTGTTATGAATTGTAATAATATAAGTTTATTGAAATGATACATTATTCAGGGTAGCAGAGAATAAAATTTAATGCAAAATAAATAAATATTAAAGTAATCATGATAAATAAAATTTGTACTTTACTTTGCAATATCTAAATAGGCATTTTCAGGTCGAGGTACATAAATAAATGTAACATACATTTGATATAAAAGTTTTGAACAATTATGTAGAAAAGTTCACATTTTGGATAAAGTGGAGAGCGAAGTACGAGATACGTGATGAGAACGTGTTCGTTAAAGCCGAAGGAGCATTAATAAAAGCGAACTCACAATGTCGTAAATACATTATCGAGCGCGAAGGTCGAGAACCAACCATCGCGCGCCCTATGAACGCTCAAACTTGCGAGGCGCGCGCTTATCGCGCGATGAGAATGTGCCCATCGCAACAGTCAGATTTTTAAAAATTGATCTTCAACTCTTTTTTTTAATCGCCTGGAATTCTTAGGCATTTTATCGAAGTCAGTTGAAATCCTTGGAATTTTTCGAAATTCATGTCACAAGTTTAGAATTTGGGTCTTCAAATATTAATAGTCAGGGAAAATAAAAAATTAGTGCAGGGAAGAATCAGGTTGAGAGTATTTAAAAATAAAGTTTTGCGGCTACCCTGTTGAAATATATATAATTTGTAAAAATGTATCAATAAAAAAATATTTATTACCAGATTTATGAGATACAGAAATTAGAAATCTGAAGAAGGAGCTAATCAAAAAATGTCTTGATAGCCCAAGTTTCAAGGAAAAGAAGGTAAATATTAATACAGCATTTAGAAAGTAATTAAATGTGATAACTCATTAGGAAGTAACCCCTTATTAAAAATGGTGAAATTCTTTCTTAAAACGCTACATGGTTTAAGACTTGCCGCCGTGAAAGAATCTCTACGGCATCAAGGCTGAATTAATATTCTTTGCTTTATTTCATTTCGCACAGATCGTGGTGTTACATTCTCGAAATTCCCGGCAAATTGTCTACCTACCCCTTGTCAGATCGACGCAGCTTAACCTTCCTTTTCTCTCTCCTTAATATTTCTCAGATCACTTCACCGCTTTTTTACTCACATTCTGCTGCCTATATCGTGCGTGTGGAGAAAAAGACCTCCATCGCCTGTCGCGTAATTGGTGAAAAAATTCCGATAACCATATTGGCTTTAGAAGAATAACGGAAGATTACTGCAGAAAACCCAGGGGTCTCCAGTTTCAACCCTGATCTAAGAAGTATTCACCGAATTTTTGAAATAATTATCATCACCGCGAAGCCGAAATTAAAAAACTGGAATTTTTAACAAGAATGGCTTGGTTAAATGAATTTCTGCGAAGTAAATCGTTCAGTTCTTCGCATACAACTAATCCGTGTGCGAAGTAAATAGTCAAGTATTTCACACACGCACAAACCCTGTGCGAAGTAAATCATCCAGTTCTTCGCACCTGTACAAATCCTGTGCGAAGTAGATCGTCCAGTTCTGGCACACGGCTGATAGCGAATCAAAAAATAGCATTCATATTCAGTCACTGCGCATGGCATTCGTGCACGTTTCCATGCATGTTCGCATGGATCACGATAGATGGCTCTACTCTTCAATGAACAAATGTTAGGTTAGAATTTACAAATTCACTTGTCAAATATTTTTAGTTTGTTAAATCTTATCACGTACTCGCAACGAATAATATTAAAAAGTAAATATAAAAAGATTTCCAAACACGAAACTAGTGATAGTGATTGTAAAGATAATACATTTGTATCTGAAAAATAAAGTAAACTTGTTGTAAAATTAAAATAGAAAATTTCTTTAGCAGAGGAGTACTGTCTCTAAGAAAGAACAATAAATTGCAACAAGTTTAATCAGCACTTAAAAAATTGTCCTCATTCCTCGTTCTGCTTGGAGGATCCTCGGTAAAATAATTTTTATCTTCTCTTACTTATGGCCGCCACACCGAGGAATCTGAGCAGACGTCGGGAATCTAGGGAATTCAGACTATTACTCGTATAATTCACTGGCCTCTCGCGGGTCCTGCTGAGAAAAATATCACCGACCAACGACGTAGCATCGAGCGAGTCTGTCAGATTCTCATTTCTTTCACTTCTGAAATTCTGAGCTCTATTGATCATCTTTTCACGAATTTTTGTGACTATATAAATATATATCAATATGTATTTTTTTGTGGCTGATTTTAAAAGCATACGACTATTACTCCTCAATTTTCTTGGAAGAAACCGCGATGATGAAAACTGGGAACGTATCTAGAAATTAACTCAAGCAGGCTACCATCCGAGCCACGCTGCCTCCGGCATTCTAAATTTCTAGAAATTTTTCGTTTGTTCATGATAATGTATTTTGTTTATTGAAATCTTTTTGAAATTTTTTGTAATTTCTGAATTGAACAAAATAATAATTTTTGAAAATGTTGGAAATATGTACTTGAAATATAAGGGATTCCTATTTAAAAATATAAGGAAATTCAGAGCATCCAAAAATGTCTGAAATTTTTGGTAATTATTGGAATTTTATGGTAAAGAACAATAGATTGAAAATTAATTCAAAAATATCAATAGATTCGTTAACAAAATCCGAATTTTAAGTAGAGCGAAGTAAATCTATAATAAGATACTAAGATTGTAAATCTAATCATCAGAAATATTCCTGCCTTCGGATATATATTATTTTAATATAAAAAATCTTCCCGCTGTGCGGGCACGTTCTTATCGCGCGCTGCGGGTGCGGCTCACAAATTTGAGCGCGCCTAGGGCGCGCGACTTTTGGTTCTCGCGCTTCGCGCTTGATAATACATTTATCTCACGCTTTCCGCATGATAGTATTAACCTCGCGCTATGCGCTCGGTCATTGTATTTCTCCCACATTTGTGCACGGACCTTTTAAAATTAAAGGTCAAGCATCGAAAAATGTAATTTGGTGATTGTAAATTCTCTTTTTTTATAGCTCCTTTGGCTTTAACGAATACATTGTCATGGCGTATCTCGTGCTTCGCACTCGATTTTGTTCAAAATGTGAACTTTTCTACATTATGTTCAAAACTTTTATATCAAATGTATATTACATTTATTCATATAATCCAGCCTGGGATTGCTTATTCAGATATTTTGAAATATAAAGTACACATTTTATTTATCATGATCACTTTAACAATTGTTTCTTATTTTGCATTAAATTTTATTCGCAACTACTCTGAAAAATGAATCATTTCAATAAATGTATGCTATTACAATTCATAATATGCATTGGTATTGAAACATACGTATTTTGATTGTCTTGTTTTTATCATTGAAGAAAAATTGCCCACCCTATAATAGAAAAAAAAAACAATTTTGTTATTAAACATATTATTCCATTTTGCCTCGTTTTTTTATCAATTTAAATGGTTAGTTTCAATGTTATTTTTCACTATTTAAACTAAAAATACGCGTCCTAGCGTAAAGTGGTTTGAACAAAATTTGTTGACATACTTGGGGTGAAAAATGTTGTTAAATAAAATGTTATTGTATCTTGTGTCCCTTTTCCAAAACGGTAATTTTTTTATTTTTATTATATTTTTATAACAAACAATTTTTTTAAATGTGTAGACTTTTTTGGTTGACCAACTTTTGTCTTTTCATTTTTTTTTTCGTCCCTTGTGGCATTTTTCCAAAAGTTTAATTTTTTATTTTCGATTTTGTTTTTTTTTCACGATTTAAAGAAAATCTACTTGTTCTATCTAAAAATCATTAATAACAAATTTGTAGATCCTTTTTGAGTGAACAACTATTATCTATTATTTTTTTTCGTACCTTGTTTCATTTACCAAAAAATTAAATTTTTGTATCTTTAATGTTATTTTTGACGAATAAATCAAAAACTACGCGTCCTATACAAACTTTTGTCTCATTATTTTTTTTCGTAGCTTGTGTCATTTGTCCAAAAATTTAATTTGTTTATTTTCAATGTTGTCTTTTACGAATTTAAACAAAAACTACGCGTCGTGTCAAAAACTGATTGTTAACAAATTTCTAGACCATTTTGGAATGCAAAATTTTTTTTATTTACCTTTTTTGTATGTTGTATAGTTTGACCGCAAAATGGAATTTTTTATTTTTCATTATAGTTTTGTGCGATCAAAATTTTAATATTCGATTTTTCAAGAAAATTGAAAAAGTTGTTATGACAATCTTGTAGGCTGTTCAAGAAGCAACGTTTTTCTCTGTCTTGCCTCTTTTCATATCGTGCGTTGTTTGGCTTAAAATTTTCTTTTTCGTTTTTTTTTTTTTTAATTTTGTAAATGCTATAACTCTATTAATTTGTTTTTTTATCGGAAAAAGTCATTAGGATAAATTGCTCATCTCTTTGAATACTACAAATAATCATGCATGGAATTTTCAAATGATGAAAAAGTGGTCTCAGAAATTTTCAAAATGCTCTAACATTTTGAATTTTTATCCAAAATGGCTGGCTAACGAACTTGACCTTCAGTTTAAGACAGTGAAAGAGTACATCAGAGGCCAATCCAATCCGTCAATTCTTTCGAAATATATCGTGCTCACAGACGGACAGACATACATGCATACAGACAGACAGACACATTCGTAAGAACCTGTTTTTCGAGTGGAAGGGGTCTCAAAACGCGAACATTTGACAAAAACGGGGAGGAGCGGGTTACATTTTACAGAAATCTAATACCTTCTCTGATGAGGATGTAAAAATATGAAGAATAAAATAAAAATTATAGTAATTTATCGGTAATTTATGGGAACTCATCTTTTCGAGTCATTCCAATCTATCAATGCAATCAACTGACAGCTAAAAGATTACTTTTTGTGATCTCAGCGCTGTGTAATTTTAATTTTTGTTTTTAGGCACAAAAATTATTTTTGAATTTTTGTTCTCTCTCATGTCACCATGCTTGAAAAGAACTAAGAAAAGAGCTGAAATCATGCATGTGTAATAAAAAAAATTATAACTTTTTAAATATTTCGACTTGAAATCTTTTCTTTTTTATGTAAGAAGCGATGTCATTTGAAAAGGTAGAGTTTAATATAAAATCATAAAAAAGCGTATATAAAATTTGATAAAACGGAAAGTGCTTTTTCCAAAGGCACAAAGAAAACTTACACAAAGGGTTACTTTTCATGATATCAGATATAAAAAGAACATATTTTTTGAAATATCAGTTCACTATATTCAAAGCTTTGAAGGTTCCGCGTGCAAAATTTTCCTGTCTTTAAGTTTTTAAACAGAATTTTATTAAATTTATAATTGATCTCGAGTCTATATTTCACAAAATCAAAATATATTTTTCAATATAATGTTTGGAAAGACGAAAAATGGATTTAATAATTGAATTTTATCATTTGAAAGCTTTTAAATTTGAAACCACTTAACATTAAAAATATGTAAGTTGAAAATAAGATTTTTTAATTAATGACATTGGGTAAGATGAAATTTATTTTGACCTAAATATCAAATCTTGAAGCTAGATTCAATTATAGGTTCAGCAACATCAAATATTTAAAACGTTGAGTGCTTTCCAATTAGACGGATCTTTGAATTCCTGACAATTTGAACTTTTCATATTTTTATTGCTCTTGATTTAGAATCGTTATTGATTTAGATGCTTTTGAATTTCAATATGAAGTATTGGAAATTAGGTAATTTAACGTCTATATTAAAATTTCGAAGCAGATTAGAAAAGGTACAGCTTATTTGAAAAATTAATTTTCATTAGGCTTTACAAGGGGTGACCGCCTAATGTGAATTTTAAATTCGGTTCATAATTATTTAAGGAAAGCTCATTACGTGAGTATTAGTTTTCCAAAGCAGTAACATGCGCTTTTCCGCTGTTTTCGAAAAAATCAGCTTTGAAATATTAGCCACACGCCATATAGAGGTTGGCGTAAAACTCTTCTGAAACTCCGGTTCTTCATAACCATCAGAAGATGGTTGCCTGTTTGATTCTAGCTGCCTGCATTTATTTATTATTTATGAAAATGGTTTTCACGCAAAAACTGACTTTTTTTTAATTATATCAAGTTCTTTGGGGGAAAAAATATATTTTCTATATACGTTATTATTTTGTTTCGTGATTTTTACTAATCATATTCCACATTAGAAGTATTAACAAGGATCTTCAAACTAAACATTGTGTTTTTTTAAATGAAAAATATGATGAAAGTAAAAAATTTAGCTTTTCCGAGAAAAAAGACATTAATACAATGATTATTTGCATAATTTGGCAACATTATTTTAAATGTTTAACATTCTAATAAATACTTATCGATAATGACCAAACAGCGCATATTACTGCTCTTGCAAATTAATACTCAGGTAATGTGCTTTCATTAAAACACTTATGAACCGAAGCTAAAATCCACAATTGGCGGTCTCCCCTTGTTAGTTAAAACCACTTTTTTTCGACTATTGAAATCAAAATAATTTCGTAGGATTTTCAGTGTGCACATGAGTGTTTGCGGCGACTCGATTATAAGAAATAAGTTAAATTGACATTTCAAAGTAGATTTTTTTGCGTCTGTCGCGGACGCGATAAGGAAAGAGGCTAAGAGAGAAAGAGAGAAAGAGAGAAAGAGAGAAGGCGAGAAAAAGAGAAAGAGTTGCGAAGCCGATAGAAAGGGTGGAAGGAGAGCGTTTTCAAGTATGCATAGCTTAATCAAAAAGTGGAGGCGGAAGGCTTGGAGAGAGCGAATTCGATTCTCGGCTGAGCCCCAGCGCGGAACCGGAAGCTAGTATCAGGAACGGTGGAGCCACGATTCGCCGGGGAATCGAACATACTATGGCTCTTCGCCTAACTCTCGGATAGACTTCCCAAGTCTCGGAAAGAAAACGGAGTTGACAAGACGGTAAACGATTTGAAGATTGGAGGTTAAAGTGTAATGATGCCTCAGGTCGAAAGGGACCTGCAGTGCTCTCGATTGTGGTATCGTGGTACCATATTTTCCCCGTCATGCCAAACGACCGATCTTTCCAGCTTAGATTCAATTCAATCCAAGAGTAATGGATAAATTCTTATTTATCCAGAGAGGGTCGATATTCTTTCACAAAAGAATTGCAGAAGTTATTTAAATTAATGGGCGTGAATGCATTAAAAAATTAGAGTCTATTGATGCTATATATTATTACCTAAACTAGCAGTAAATTCGCACACTTTAGACGCGCCTTCACATCCCCTTTTTTTATTTTCTAATAATAAAAATATTAACGATTTAAAAATTCATCAATAAACACATGTTTAAATCGTCGGATTAATTACTCCTGCAATCTGGTGTACATCACCTCTGCAATCTCATGCAATCTCATGCAATCCCATATGTAATGCCATGCAATCTTTTTCAATACCTTTTAATCTCTCCTTACGGAAAAAAATTATAATATATAATATTTCTTATCATTTTTTCGCTATTCTAGAAAAATAAGTATAGAAAATAAAGAATGTATAAATATTAATAGAGTGGATATACAGTACCAACAAATTATTTATTTATTCAACGTAGGATTTCGAAATATTTGAAGGAATTTAAAGACATTCCAGAGAATTTCCATGGATTTTAAGCGTTTTCGTCGGATTTCACATACATTTCAAGGGATTTAAAAGAATTTCAAAAATATCAGGAGGTTAAAGGGTTTTCGAAATAGTTCAAATAATTAAAAAATATGTCATCGGTTTTCAAGTGAATTAAAAATGTTTCTATGGGTTTCAAGGAATTTTGAAACATTTCGAGGAAGTTTGAAGGATCTTAAACATTTAATAGAAGTAAACTTTGGGAAGTCCTTAAAGAGTACGGAGTACATGGTTGGCTCCTACAAGCAATACAAACAATATAAAGAACAAATTTTTCTACACAATTTTTTCCTAAAAGTCTAAATATTCTAAAATAATATTCAATATTTTACTATTACAATTTACAATTTTATCGCTAATAATTTTTATAATTTTCAAGTTGAATATCACAAAAAAATGTATACTTTAACATTCTATATTAGCGGAGACGAAATTAAAAACTTATATTATTATTCACAATATCGAAGTCTGTTCATTGTGATCTATAAAATAATTGGTAAAGTCTACAAAAAATGCCGAGAAATCTCTTTATTTATTTTATAATGAGTAAAAGATAAATTATATCTAGATAAATAAAAAACATTTCAGTTGCAAGATTTCTTCTAAACGAGATGTTTCTTTCAAAATAGACTACAAGATTTAAACTACTTTTCGCATTTCAATAAAATACCTGTTTTAAAAGATACCAGAATTTTTGTTCGAAAAATGCTGTCATTTTAATGATTAACATTCCAATTTTTGGTTTTTAAAATCATCACAATTTAATAATTGTTATTTATACATCTTTCAAAATTAATAAGTTTTCAATTGTATATCTTCAAAATTGAAGAGTTTTTAATTGTAAATCATTAAAATTGAAGAATTTTTCATTGTAAGTCTTCAAAATTGAACTTTTCCAAAGAAATGTTCCAAATTACATTCCTTTAAAATATAAGTCTTTATTTTAATGGAATAATTTGCAAAAATGTATATTTTTGAAATTAAAATTTTTGTTCAATTGTTTCTCTTCAAAACTGAAAATATTTTAATGATCAATCTTAAAAATGGAAGATTTCCTGATTTAAAAAATTTACAATTAAAAATTATAAAAGTTTTAGGTTTTACAATTAAAAATTCTTGACTTTTGACCTTCAAAATCATCAGAATTTAAGAATTTCTTATTTATTCAACTTCAAAATTGAAGACATTCAAACTGAAAATCGTTGAAATTGAAGAATTTGAATTGTAAATCGTTAAAATTGAAGAACTTTCCATTGCAAGTCTTCAAAATTGAACTATTCTAAAAAATTGTATCAAATTATATACCTTTAAAATATAATTCTTAAAAATTGAATAATCGAAAATACAATTTTTTAAAAAGGTCCATGTATGTGTGTTTGTGCCATTTAGGAGTAGTTTTTTCTTGCGGTTAGAGATCAACAAAAAATAATTCAACTTGTTTATATGAGAAAATTTTTTTAAATATTCAAAATATAGCAATAAGGTATCTAGCGTATTTATTCGCGTCTTTCAGATGCATCGATTGACCAAATTAAGAACCTTTAATGACCTACTATAACCTACCAATATCGTTTTCAAATTTTTTAACAAACTATCTACCTTGTTTATAAGATTTTTTTTTATATTAGGAATATAGCAGTGCTGCATTTGATGTAGTTGTTCGCGTCTTTGAGACGCTAGGATTGATATATTGACGAACTTTCGATGACCATTCTTGATTAATCAATAGCGGCTTATAAAGTTGAAAAAAAGTTACATTATTTCTATAAAGAAAATTTTGGTTTTAATTTAGAATATAACTCTATCGTAAGTGAAAAAGTTCTTGATTGTAACAAAACACAGCGATTATTATTTCTGCGGGCTTACAAGGAAACCCCGAGAATTTGAAATTGCCTGATCACTAGACACGCTGGTCAATGTTTATAATTTTTCAATTACACAATTTTGCAAAAATATTTTGATATCTTTAGAACTAAACAAAGTTTTTTGTTTAGGTGAAATTATTTTCAACTGAATTCGGAGAAAAGCAGTTCGTAACAGTTGGTTGGGGAAAGAAGGAAACGCAATTCCATGGTTCTGAAGGAAAGGATGCTGCAAAAGTAAAACCAACAGTTATTACCAAGTCCGAGACGGATGATGGAATCCCTAGAATAACTTGGAGAGGCGACAGCAGCATGTTTGCCGTCAGTTTCATAAATAACGAAACTGGAACTCGACAATTTAAAGTGTTTAGTCGAGAAGGTGTTTTGCAATACACGAGCGAATTATTAGATGGTTTAGAGGAAAATATATCCTGGAAACCTTCAGGAAATCTAATTGCAACTACTCAGAAGCAACCTAACAAGCACGTCGTTGCTTTATTCGAAAGGAATGGATTAAAGCACAGAGAATTTTCCCTGCCTTCGAATTTGAAGCTCAAGGTTTAAATTTAATATTTATGTTATGTTTGGAGAACGTTTACTGGTCAAATCTTGCTAAGTATATTGAACATCTGTTATTAAATAAATTAAATCCCATCAAAAACATCTACGATGCAAACAATCTACCAAGTACAACTTCGTGGATTTGTGAAATTAAAGTTGGCCAAGTAATTTGGGAAAAAATATTCATAATAAAATATATTAAGATACTTCTTTTTTAGAAAGTACCCTATAGAAGTTTTTTAAATAAATTTGAAAAATAGATTTTAGACATTATTCAACTTGGCGGGATTATGTTATATCGACAATCTCCCATGCCCAGCATTTTTTATTAAAATCATTTTTCTTACAACAATAATCCCGCTAAGTTTTATAATGTTTAATATGGCTTTTTGAATGTTATTTAAAAACTTCTATAGGATAATTTATAAAAAAAATTTCATAATATATTTTATTAGGAATATTATTTCCCAAATTACTTGTCCAACTATGATTTCCCAAATCCATTTAGTTGTACTCAGCAGATTTTTTGCATTTCTTTTTTTCGAAATTTAATTTTTAAAGTGCAATAATAGAATTGATTGTATAGAATTGGCATAGAATCGATAAAAAATCGAATTCTACCATTAAAAATAGAATTGAATTCAATATCTTCCATAGTTTTTAAAATGTTACCATTTATGTCATCTTTTATTTTTCATTTCTCCACTAAATACGTAAAATTCTTTAAACTATTAAAGATATAGAAAATTCTTCCAATATGTATCGAGAATCTGTCGCCACTGACTTTTCGTTATATCTTGGTGGCAATTGGGTCAATAGATTAGGATGTACAGGTGAAAATATTTATTTTTTAACATAAAATATGATTAACTAAAAATTTTTATTCATAAGGGTATCGCATTTTTCTAAAATACATATTAAAAATATGTTGATAAAGGTTTCTCAGTCAAATATTAGGCAAAAAGTTTGCATCAAAAGTACATTATTGATAAATGATTGTAAAAAACTTAAATTGTTTATCCCTGCTCACCTTAGTAGTCTAATTTATTCAACTGATTTGCACTACATAATGATTAGAAGTCTATAGTAACATATTATTGGTACATATTGCAAGAATTTTTGATATCTTAAATTTTTTTTCTGAATTTTACTATTTATATCATCTCTTGAATTTGCAGTTTTTACACTCTACATGTAAAATTTTAAAAACTATTTATGATATCAAAAAGTCCTGCAATAAATACCGAGAATCTGTTGCTACTGAACTCTCCTTGAAATTTGATGTCAATCGCTTCGATAGATTAGGATCTAGAGGTGAGCACAGGTCGAAGATTATTTGTTTTTCGACTTTACGAAAGAAAAATTCTCTTGGCCACAAAAGTTATTTCGCCCACATAAAACTTACAAGATATCTTCCTTCTGCAAATACAAATTCAACAAGAAATTGTTAAAAAATATAGGCTATAGAGGTTTAAAGAAAAATTTTTTAAACAAAGCACAAAATTTAAACACGAAAAACTTCGTAGACATTTTTTTCGCAAATCAGAATAATAAATATCGCCTAATTTCCTCTAAAAACAACATATTTACTTTCTGAGAGCTTCTGCGACAAGTGTAGAAACTGCCTAAATTGAAATAGATTTGATCAATTATATTTTTATTAATTATTTATTAGCATTTTTTTTGCGTAAATAATTATATATATTTGAATTTTTTTTAAACTCTGTACTTACTTTCTCTCAATAAGTTTAAACGTGTCGCTTTTGAGACTAAAACTTCTGCTTTCAGGAATAACCTGTAAAATTGTATATTTGCCCTGCCTACCGCACTTAATATAACAATCAAATTGCTCATTTATTTAGGTCAATGACTGTTTTATTGTATTTCAAGCTGTTTTGCCAAAAATATTAGCACGTAATCGTTAAAATAAGCAATTTTAAATTTAATTACGTGACAAGTAGTTTCTTTTTCCTTTAAATATTCTATTTTTTGTTAAAAAATTATATTTTATAGTTAAAAATTTCACTATTTGGTTAAAAATTTAAATATTTTGTTGAAAATTCGGATTTTTGGTTGAATTTATCTGTTTTTTATTTAAATTAAAATCTTTCTTGGTTGTCCTAGCAATTTTTACATTTTTCTTTGAAAAATTCATATTTGTTTAGTTCAAAATCGAACTACTTGATTGAAAGTTGAACTAATTTGTTAAAAATAATTTATTTTTTGTTGAAGAGTTATCATTTTCGTTGAAAATTCATCTTTGTGGTTGAAAATTTAACTATTTTGATGAAAAATCAATTTTTTCGGTGGAAAATTATTTTTTTTTTAATGAAAAATCTTCCATTCCATTTTTGGTTAAAAATTAAATTTTTAATGGACTATTACATTTTTCTAGTTGAAAATTCAATTGTTTTGGAAAAAATTTGTCTTTTTGGTTTAAAAATCTATTTCTTTGGGTAAAAGTTTCTTGATTCTTGATGAAAAATATAACTGTTTAATTTACAATTCTTGTATTTTTGTGAAATCTTTTGTGTATATAGAGTTAATCTTCTTATTTTACAATACATATTTTTGGTTAAAAAATCAACTATTTTGGTAGAAAATTCAACTATTTTGGTAAAAAATTAAACTGTTTCATTAAAAAATCAATTATTGCTTTGAAAATTTAACTATTTGGTTGAAAATTAACTTTGTGGTTGAAAATGTCTATTTTTTAGTTGGAAATTCATATTTTCGGGTTAAAAATTCTACTCTTTGGTTTCAAATTTTAACTACGTAATGAAAGTTGAACCACTTTGTTAAAAATTCTTTTTTTTTTAAGATTCACCTCTTCTCTTTGGTTTAAAATTTAATTATTTTGTTAAAGATTCGTTTGTATTTTTTTGGTTTAAAATGAATTTTTTAATTTGAAAATATAAGTATTCCATTTTTATTTAAAAATTTATATGTTTTAATTGAGAATTGAACTATTTGGTGGAAAATTGATGTATTTTGTTGAAAATTCATCTTTTTGGTTAAGGAATCTTTTTTTTTGCGTTCAGCTTGTGAAAAATTGGTTTTTTTTTTTGGTTGAAAATTAATTTTTTAAACTGAAAATTTTATATTCCAATTTTAGTTGAAAAATCATCTTTTTTAGTTGAATTCAACTGGTTGAAAATATATTTTTTTTAATCTGAAAATTTAAGTATTCCATTTTTGGTTGCAAATTTATGTTTTAGTTGAGAATTGAACTATTTGGTCGAAAATTTATGTATTTTGTTGAAATATCATCTTTTTGGTTAAGAAATCTTTTTTTTTTTTAGTTTTTTTTTGTTGCGTTCGGCTGTTCAAAAATTTGTTTGTGTATTTTTTTTAATTAATTTTTTTAACTTAAAATTTTACTATTCCAATTTTAGTTGAAAACTTATCTTTTTTAGTTGAAAATTCAACTATTTGGTACAAAATTTATGTATTTTGTTGAAAATTTGTTTTTTTTTTGTGTAGAAAATACATCTTTGTTGAAAATTTATTATTTTGGTTGAGTATTTAACTATTTTGTTAAAATTTCGTTTATTTTCGTTGAATTGAACTGGTTGAAAATAATTTTTTGTTGTTAAAAGTGAATTTTTTAATCTGAAAATTTAAGTTTTTCATTTTTGGTTGAATATTTATATGTTTCAGTTGAGAATTGAACTATTTGGTAGAAAATTTATGTATTTTGTTGAAAATTGATCTTTTTGGTTAAGGAATCATTTTTTTGTTGCGTTCAGCTAGTTAAAAATTTGTTTGTTTTTTTGTTGAAAATTAATTTTTTAAACTGAAAATTTTATTATTCCAATTTTAGTTGAAAACTTATCTTTTTTAGTTGAAAATTCAACTATTTGGTACAAAATTAATGTATTTTGTTGAAAATTAATTTTTTTTGTGTGTAGTAAAATCATTTTTGTTGAAAATTTATTATTTTGGTTGAGGATTCATCTATTTTGTTAAAAATGTATCTTTTTTGTTGAATTCAACTGGTTGAAAAATTTTATTTCGTAAAAAAGTAATTTTTCAACCCAAAAATCCAAGTATTGCAACTTTCGTTATAAAATATTTTTAATTTGAAAATTAAACTATTTGGTTGAAAAATCATCTATTTTTTGAAAATATTTCTTTTGGTAAAAAATTAATCATTTTGGTTCGAATATTTAAATATTTGATTAACAGTTCAACTGTTTTGTTAAAAATTCATATCTTTTGGTAGATAATGTAACTATTTTGTGGAAAATGCAATATTATTTAGATTTGAAATCTTAAGAGGTTGCATTATTTAAATTACTTTGATTTAAAAGAATTTATTCTTGTATCATTTAATTTTCAGGTAAAAGATTTACTTTGGTCGTCAGACTCTGAAATTCTGACAGTTTGGGCTGAAAATCTGGAAACAGGAGATACGATTTTACAGCTTTGGACAGAAGGGAATTACCACTGGTATTTAAAGCAAACGATCACATTCGATAAAGACACTTCAGTGATATATGCGACGTGGAGCTTGGCCCCTAAATCCGGAAAGAAATTAATAATTTTGACACAGGATAATTTGATAACTTACACTTTTCATTGGACAGTCGTTCATAGTCGAGGAGAGGATTCGACTGATAAAGCTGTTGTCGGTGTTATTGATGGGGAAAAGGCTTTGCTTACGGGTTTTAAGGATGGCATTGTGCCACCACCAATGGCCCAACGGACATTAGAAGTTAGCGAAGCAATAAACGCTATTCTTTTTGCTCCTGTTGGTATTAAAAGTATTATTAATTCGAATGCGGTACTTTGTCTTTTGGATAATTATCGGTTGGCTCTTTACATTGACGCAAACGTAAGTCACCATCGTCTCAATACTAAATTATGTTTAATAAAACAAAACACTACATTCTGTATTTATTGTTGTTGTCCTTAATCATGCCAGTTTCTTCTTAAGGAATCTGACCTGCAGTACAAATTCGTCAAGACATTTAACATTGAATGGGAAAATAAAAGTCTTTTGAATAAAGGTGTGCCACTAAGTCTGCATCACTTTTTCTGGTTTAAAGAGGATATTGTTTTATGTTCAGCTGTTAATAATTCAAATCACATGATTTGCGTTATTCGTTTAGAGGATTTAAATTCTGCAGATGGTAATCGTGCTTTTATAGAGAAAGAATACAAAATGGATTCAGCAGTGGATCACGTTGTTCCTTCTCCAGATGTAAATACAGCTTACGTCGTCGTAAATGGAAATGTTTTAAGGTACACAGAAGGTGATAAATTCATTCCGACTGAAGTTAAATTACCAGAACAGTGTATCAAAGTTGAAATTGTCGAGATAGAAAAAAAGGACGTGATTATTTCTCTCAGTTGTAAGCATCGTTTATTCATCGATGGGAAAGAAGTTTCCAATAATATCAATTCTTTCTATATTCATTCTGAATTTTTGCTTCTTACAACTTTACAACACACCTTGATTTGTTTTCCACTTACTGAGAAAGGAATTAAGCAGATTGCTACGTGCGATTTGACTCTCAAGCCTTGGGAGAATAGCAACAACGAAATGATGCCCTCAGGTTCGTCTCAATCTTCTAATTTTCAATTCTTAGCAATTTTTATTATACATACAGGGTGCCCGGCGATCTTGAAAATCTGGAATTCTCCTTGAATGTTTCGCAAACCTTGAAATCCTGGAAATCTCCTTGAATTTTTCACGAGAACCTTGAATTAAATTTTTTTCTTTTAAAGCAGTTATTTTATTGAAATGCGAAAAGTAACTTAAATCTTTTAATCTATTATGAAAGAAACATCTGGTTTAGAAGAAATCTTGCTACTGAAATGTTTTTTATTTATCAAGATATAATTTATCTTTTACTCATTACAGAATAATTAAAGAGATTTCTAGACATTTTTTGTAGACTTTACCAATTATTTTATAGATTGCAATGAGCAGACTTCAATATTGTGAATAATTCTATAAGTTTTTAATATCGTCTCCGCTAATATAGAAGTTAAAGTATACATTTTTTGTGATATTCAGCTTAGAAATTATTAAAATTATTAGTTAAAAATGTCGATGTTAATTCAGTTTCAGAATTAGAATGAGCCATAGCTATACATCGAATTTTTCGAGGGTTTGACCAGTCGGTTTTTGAGTGTACACCAGATTAAAAAAATTTACCAAAGATTTCGAAATATGACAAAATATTTCAAGGCATTTTGAACTTTTCACAGATTTCACGGATTTCAAAGACTTAAAAAAGGCGTGTACACCAGATTTTAAAGATTTCACAAAATTTTTTAAACTTTCAAAAGACTTCAAGGATTTTAAAGATTTTAAAACGAGATTTCTAAGATTTCAAAACATTTTAAAGATTTGAAATGATTTCAAAATGTTTTAGAAGATTTCAAAAGATTTCTCAAAGATTTCCAATATGTCAATGATTCGAAATGAATACAAAGGAGTTCATAAAGATTTCCTAAAAATTTAAAAAGAATACAAGAATGTCAAAGATTTCAAAAAGGCTACAGTACACCAGACTTCAAAGACTTTAAACGATTTCAAAATTTTTTCAGAAAATTTCAAAAGATTTCAAATATGCCAGTGATTTCAAACGAACACAAAAGATTTAGGACAAATTTCAAAGAATTCAGAACGATTTCAAAAGATTTCAAGAATTCGAGGGGTGAATAACTATTGCAATCAATGTACAAACGTTATTAAAATCACTTTACTATCACCTTGAATTCACTTTAAATCACCGTGAAATCACTTGCAATTACTAAAAATTACTTGTAATCACTTGCAATCACCTGCAATGACTCTGCAATCACCTGAAAAAGAGGGTTCAGTACATCAGATTTTAAAGATTTCAAAAGATTTTTAACGATTTCAAAAGGTTTCAACAAATTTGAGAAGATGTCAAACGAACACAAAAGATTTTACAAACAAAGATTAAAGAAAGATTTAACAATTATTTTTAAGATTTCGTAAAGAGTTCAAAATATTTCAAAAGATTTCACAAAACTTTAAACAATTTCAAAGATATAAAAGATTTTATGGATTTCAAACATTTTACAAAAATTCCAAAAGATTTCATGAAGATTTCACACAGATTTTAAATACTTCAGAAGATTTCTTAATGAAATCACAGAGATTTTAAAGATTTCAACAAATTTGAGAAGATGTCAAACGAACACAAAATATTTCAAAAACAAAGATTAAAGACAGATTTTACAAATATTTCATAGATTTCATAAAGAGTTTAGAATGTTTCAAAAAAATTCACAAAGCTTTCAAAAATTTCAAAGATATAAAAGATTTTACAAAATTTTTAAAAGATTCTAAAAGATTTCACAAAGATTTTATAGAAATTTCAAGATTTTAAATACGTCAAAAGTTTCAATAAATTCACAAAGATTAAAAAATTTTCAACGATTTGATAAAGATTTCAAAAATGTCAAGGATGTCAAAGACTTTACAAAGATTTAAAAATATTCTCAAAGATTTCACATAGATGACTTATGTTCGCAAAAAATGAAAAATTAGTTTATTTATGGTTCTGCTTTCATTGGAAATTTTTGGCCAATAAAAAATGAAATGTCTCATATTTTACATGTAAAACAAACGATTATTTGATAATTTGATGTAAAAAAAAGGAGACCTGGTAAAACTTGATTTCTTCACCTGGAAAACCTGGAAAAGACCTTGAATTTTGTTCCTAAGAATCGCTGCACACCCTGTACTTGAAAAGTTGATAAAGTTATTGTTTTTTTAGAATTGAGCATCAGACGTGTGGAAAGAGGCTCGAGCTTGATTCTCGCAATTCCGAAAGATGCGCAAACGATTTTGCAAATGCCTCGAGGAAACTTGGAGTGCATTCAACCCCGAGGACTTTCTTTGCATATTATCGGGATCCACATCGATAATCTAAATTACAAAGCAGCTTTCGATCTAATGCGAAAGCAGCGTATCAATCTAAATTTAATATACGATCACGATCCGGTTTTATTTATCGAAAACGCACATAAATTTGTCAATGATATCGACAATGCAAGTTGGCTCAGCTTATTCCTCTCTGAGCTCAAGGATGAAGACGTTACTCAAACGACTTATTCCAGTAGCTATCAAGACGCAATTCTCAGAGAAAAAAAGTCTCTACAACAAAGTGAAATCGTTGCGAAACCCAAGGTCGAGAAAGTATGCGATACTCTAAGAAAAATAATGGAAGAGAAGCAAGATTCTGATCGTTTCGTGCAACCGATTTTGATCAGTTTAGTTAAAAAGGAAAAAATTGTTGCCTTCGAAAACGCCTTGAGGAAAGTGAAACTTATAAAAAGTCAGTCAAATTCCGATGAGGAAGAAAGCAGTTTTTCTGCGGAGGAAGCTCTAAAATATTTATTGTATTTAGTGGATGTAAACGTTTTATTCGAGACTGCTTTGGGAATGTACGACTTCGATCTAGCAATGTTTGTTGCTGAACAGTCTCAGAAGGATCCGAAAGAATATATTCCTTTTTTAAATCACTTTCTGAAGCTGGAAGAAAATTATATGAAGTATAGTGTCGACAATCATCTTAAACGATACGAGAAAGCTTTGGAACACATATCCAAACTGAATGATAAATTTAGCGAGTGTTTAGAATTGGTTAAAAAGCACGATTTGTACATGAAAGCTATGAGTTTGTTCGATACGAAAAGCAATGAATATAGAGAAATAGCTAGAGCTTACGGAGAATTTTTTATGAGCAAAGCGAAATATCAGGAAGCTGGAATTATGTTCCACAGAGGTGAATGTCTTAAAGA
This sequence comes from Andricus grossulariae, assembly GCA_011634705.1. Classification (NCBI taxonomy): domain Eukaryota; kingdom Metazoa; phylum Arthropoda; class Insecta; order Hymenoptera; family Cynipidae; genus Andricus; species Andricus grossulariae. Next base: position 251,263,916 of record JAABKJ010007545.1, on the reverse strand, counting down.
AGCTTTGAATGCTTATAAATTAGCTGGAAATTGTGAAGAAGTCATTATTATGATTGTCAAAATGAAACTCAGGTTTGTAAATTTATTAAGGAGCCGTAATTAAAATAATTTCATACTCTAGATTTGATTCCTAATTAGTTTTATTTTACTATCTCAGTTTAACAGAATCTTATGAGATTTACGAACAACTGGTAACTCGTTTGAAGGAAGATAAGAAATTTAAGGAAGCTGCAGAAGTTTTGCTGCATTATTTACAGAAATCCGAAGATGCTGTAGCTGTTTTGTGTGAGGGGAAAGTATGGCGAGATGCTTGGAAGCAAACACAGTGCATGAAACGTTTAGATTTAATAGGTGAGTTATTTTCTAGTTCAGAAAATTTTCTTCCAGTTTTTAATATTTGTTGATGAATTTCTATAAATTTAATCACCTTTTAAGTGAATTCTATTTTAATTTTAAGAAACTCATGTAAAACCAGGAGTGCATGAACATGCGAAGGATCTGATTGAACAAATTCAGAAGAACAAAGAAGAATTTTGCAAATACAAAACAAGACTAGCTTATATTAGATCCGATGTGTATATAAAGCAAATGCAACTTAGGAACGAAATTCGATTTGATAATGAACCATATACTGCAAAAGGATTCAGTGATTTAATCAGTGAAACAAACAGCATTGCTGGCTCCACCATAACTAGAACTTCTCAAGCTTCTAAATCGTCTGGGTATTTTGATAAAAATTGCATTTCTACATTCTCAAATTATTATTTTTTTCACTTTCTACTTTTTTTTTTATTTAAACTAAGTTCACGTAGTTCAGTTTTTGAGGTAAGCATTCAAACCAAAAGACAAGTAGGGAAATAAATGCTCCCAAATAAAATGAATGTGGGTACTATTATATTAAATTCAATTTGAAATGCTTTAAATTCCTAAGTTCTCCAGTAAAAATATTGAATTTTCAACAAAATATGTGAATTTTTAACCATATAGTTCAATTTTCAACTAAAAAGATAAATTTGCCACCAAGAAGATTAATTTTCTACCAAAAAAGACAACTTTTTAACGAAATACATGAATTTTGAAACAAAAAATATCATTTTGCAATCACAGATCAAATCGTTAAATTTTCAGTTAAAAAAGTCAATTTTCAACCAGAGATGAATCTTTGACAAAAAAAAATGATTTTTTAACAATGTTGTTCAACTTTTAACCAAGTAGTTGAATTTTCAAACAAACAAACAAATATATATATATTCTCAACGAAAAATGTAATAGTTGATGTTTCAACCAAAAAATATTTTTATTTTAGATCAATAACAGTTGAATTCAACCAAAAAATAACGAATTTTCAACAAGATAGTAAAATCTGTTACCAAAGAGATAAATTTTCAATTAAAATGACGAATCTGCCACCAAAAAATTAATTTTTAACAAAATAGTTCAAATTTTAATAAAGTAGTTGTATTTTCAACTAAAAAAGATAAATTTTCCACCAAAAATGGAATAGTTGAAGTTTCCACCAACGAGATTAATTTTCAACCAAAAAAAGAAGGAATTTTCAACAAAATAGTGAAGTTTTTAACTAAAATGATGAATATTCAACGTAAAAAAATCCATTTTTAACAAAGCAGTTAAACATTCAACCAAGTAGCTGAATTTTCATCTAAAAAAGAAAAATTTCGAACCAAACATGGAATAGTTCAATTTTCAACCAAAAAAAGAAAACATTTTCAACAAAATAGTAGAATTTGTAACCAAAGAGATGAATTTTCAACTAAAAAAGATCAATTTTCAACCAAAAATGGAATAGTTGAATTTTCCACCAACGAGATTAATTTTCAATCAAAAAAAGAAGGAATTTTCAACAAAATAGTCAACTTTTCAACTAAAATGACGAATATTAAACGAAAAAAAATCCATTTTTAACAAAGCAGTTAAACATTCAACCAAGTAGCTGAATTTTCATCTAAAAAAGAAAAATTTCGGGGCTTAGCTCCTGTCCGATTTCGAAATCTGCCTTATCAGATGTAGCACGATCATTCGAAATGTAGCCCATCCCTCGATTTCAAGAAAAATCATCAGAAAGTTTCAGATAATGACAATCTTAATAATTATAATTCATCTGTACATCTCCAGTGTGGAAATGAGATCCCTTTGCATATCTTGACATCCTATAAACTATATTTAAAATTATTTCGAATCCATTGATGCTGTTGTGTTAAGACAACTACCTTATAGCTGAGTAATTGGATATAATAGATATAATTAATAGAATTAGTAATTAAAGCATATGAATTTTGGTATCAGTTTTAAGAAATTATCTTTAATAAATATACTTCTTCGAAACTGATTCTGATGAAATTTAAATATCTCAGAAAGATAAACTTGAAGCTTATAATTTTTTAGATAACGACTATAGGGTATATATCTTTTATAACCCAAGGAGGCACTGCACGGAGAATGTATGTAATTCGTAGTGAACAAACATTGAATTCAAAGCAACGCGCATTCGCGCGCGCCTCACTCTCGGATAGGGTGAGAATAAAGGGGGAAAAATTCAGCTCGCTCCTTTGGATTCGGGACGCTAGCATCTTTGGAGCTCGTATTTTTGGAGTTCGATTGTATAATTAAATTCCAGAAAATTTAAAAGTAAAACATGACATTGTTTGTGATAAGAAGTCGGATCAAAATCCTGAAAATGTCGGGCAAATACAATGAAACGTCAATGTATTATCGTTCTCAAGGCATGAATCTTTCGTCAATGCCCCAGTCTCTATTTTACTGAAAAAAAACAACATCATTTTTTATTTATTATCGTACGAAAATATTACATTGGATGGGGAAAAAAGTCTCAACGTCTAATAGCAACAGTTTAAAACATTAAAGAAACATTTTCATATTCAAATAAATCTTGTATGTTCATTTGGTTATTGCTGCAGAAAATCTATCATGCAATTAGTTAATTAGTGCTATCAAACGTTCTGTTAGAGGTCGTCAAAGCTACGATCAATAGATAATCATTTTTCATTTTAACCCTGGACATGAAAGCATAAGTATTCTCTATTATCAATTATTACGAGTTATCATAAGTGGCAAAAACTGTGTAAAAAACCAGGAGTGTTCCACAAGTAGAATAATTGGCATCAGAAAGGAATGAAAGTGAATTAAGTGAATCTATATCAATATGTGAATATCCACAGAAACAAATATATGGTCTTTTTGCCCCATTTAAAGAGTTATGTGTACTAGCAAAAACTCATGTGAAGTATGAATTTCTGAATTACGTATATTTATATGAAGAAAAATTGACGTTATAAATTACTGTGTTTATATTATTATGAAATATTTTTAGTTCCTCAAGTGTTTTATATAATCTAAGAAGTCCAAATTATGAATATATGTTTACATAGAAAGAAAATTTTGAAAAAGTTCATCTAAATACAAAAGGAATCACGGAAAACTAATATAAACTGTCTATTGATACCACAAGATCACTGCACTCATTGACAAAGCATAACTCGCACACTCTGCTGTGTCTTGCCGTTTTTGGCCAATATTTGCTATTGCTCCAAAAGAAGAGATGCTGGCATGTTACTTGTCACAAACGTCACTTGTCGCTGTTTTGCCAATTTTTCGCGGAATTTAAATTTTTCCGAATGAGAGCAATACTAAAATATCATTAGGAAAACATTTAATTTTTAAATGGTTACCCCAATGAGTTCTGAAATTCTTCAAAAACTTCATTAACAGTCAAATAAATATTTGGTTCTTAGATAGATATAATGTACTCTTCCATTTTTCAACTGGCTTTCAGTTAGTATTTACTATTTATTCAACATATTGTTTATTTATATCTTGGATAAACAAGGTCCCAGCAAAGCTTATAGAAACGATAAAAGACGATTTTCAAAAACTGACAGTATTAATGAAAAAGAAAGAAACTAGACCGAAAAATTTATACGAGTCTACTACGAAACAATCAACAGAGCCTAAAGAAGAACATTTTATCAAAGTATCCATTGTTAGTGACCCAGGAGACGTCTAAGGAAATTTAGGTGACGCAAAGCACAAAGATTTCAATGATTTTCCGAAGATTTTAAACATTTCGCAAAGATTGCGAATAGATTGAGAAAATTTCACACATACTTAAATAATTACAATAATTTCACAAATATTACCATATACTTTAAAAATATTGCAAATTTTTCGCAAAGAATTCCAAAGATTTCATAATGATTTAAATTATCTCACAAAAATTTTAGATAGATTTCAGAGTGCACAAAGATTTCTCAAAGATCTCACAATGATTTCAATAATGTCACAAATATTTAAATAAATGTAGTTCACTGGTATTATCAAATATTTCGCAAAGATTTCCAAAGATTTCACAAAGATTTATGAATGTCTGACTGCAGAATTCTTAATTGTAAATCCTGAAAAAGGAATTGCTAGAAAAAAGGCTTCGATTCGCATACCCTTCAAGTGTGAATCTTGAAAATAGAATAACTTTTAACTCCATACTTTTCTAATTCAACAATTTCCAGTTCTTGAAGCAACATCTTTCTTCAGCATTTTTTGTCGTAGAGTCTCAAGAGAAAAGGGCTTTTGTGGAAACATTTCGATCACATCCTTGATGTCGAAGGGCAGTATTTCTGATTTCCTTACTTTGAGAGTAGAAACTTGTGGATTTTCGCATCGTATATAAAGTCGTGTGCTAATTACGAAGCTGATAGAGAGTGACGAATAATATTCGACGAACCTGACTGAGAACTAGACGATCATGCTTTCCAAAAACCGAAATCTCAGTTTGGCTCGTTTGACATTGATCTATTTGCTACAAAGATCAACAGAAAGTTTCAAAAATTCTTCCCATGTTTCCAGATCCTAACGCAGTAGGAGTAGATACTTTCACCACATGCTGGTCAAAACTATATTTGTATGCATTTCCTACTTTTTCATTACTTTTACGCACTTTACTAAAAAACAGTAAAGATAAAGCAAGTGGAGTTTTGGTCGTACCACTGTGGCCCGCACAAGCCTGGTTCTCCATGTATCAGGATCTTCTTGTATCTAAACTAGTTTTATTAAATTCAGACGTGAGGAACACCGAAATCAGCGTTAGATGCAACACTGAAATTATTCTCGACGTTAACTATACAACAATATAGCAAGCCATCAACACTGTGGTGGAATCTCTGTCAAGAAAAATCAATCTGTCTTAACGAAGCTTCAGTATTAAATTCAGTCAATTTTTTAGCAAGCTGTCTAGAAAATATGAAGCAATATGGTACACTGAATAGTTGTCGTTCTGCAGTATCATTGATTTTGCCTGACGATTTTGGGAGTGGCTCGAGGGTCAAAAGTTTCTGCAAAGGTGCTGCAGTAATGAAGCCGCAGATACCAAAATACAACTATGCTTGGGATCCAAACACAGTATTGTCTCGGGACAAATCATTTCCTCACAAAGAAACCGTGTGTGTTGTAACAACTGTGCAGAATTACATTTATCAAGAACTGAAAAATTACGAGATGGCCAGGAGACACATTTGTTTATATCACATAAAGAACCTCATCAGGGTGTATCTTCCCAAACTCTAAGCAAATGAATAAAGGAAATATTTAAGAAAAGTGGCATCGATGGACCGAAAATTCAGGAGTCTTTGCATGCTTATATAATCGACCTTCAAACGGAAATTCTGATTTCGCATCCAATGCTGAAGAATAAATCTTTGCCACTGTGAAATTTTCTGATCGTAAAAAATGTTATATTATTCCTAATAGTATACTATTTGTGGGCAGAAGTGATGATCGTGAAGTCTCTTTGTTATATTTGCATATAAATGTAATAAATATTTATTTTTGACACAGATTTTTAATTTAATATGAAAAGATCTTTACATCTTATTTAATTCTTATCTCAAAAACAATAATCTTCAGAAAACAATTAGGTCTTGGGATTTGCTCACAAATAGTTAGAATCATTTTTCAATCTATTAAAAAAAAATACCTTCATTTCTCTTTTCTTGATTCATTTATTAATATAATGGATAACAAAATTAGCCTCATAACTTTTGTTTCGAATTTGTTGCTAAATAATGTAAAACAGTGAATCTGTTAATAATTGCCAACTTGCGGTTAATTTGTCAGCGAAAATCTATTTCAGAACCACTGTGGACGGCAACCTTATGTTTATTAAAGGAAGAAAAGTTTATTTGTAATGTTTGGATCAATGTTAGACATGATCATTTATTATATATTCCCAAACGTATTTGTCATTGATTTTGAGAATTAAAATTGTCTTTTTAAATACATGTGGTAAACTTGTAGAGAATTTTGTTTTTAGGAAAATAAATTTCTGGTTACTCAATTAAATCTGATCATTTTACTGGTACAAATAACGCATGAAAACGATTAGAATAAGAAATGAAAACGATTTCGCAAATAACAATTTGTCTGACGTGATGCCCGTTCTATTACAATAGCTATTCTCTTCCAAACGCTAGTTGAGTTTGCCCAAAATGAATGCGAATTCAATCTGAATCATTCCCGGGAATTACAGGATGTGTACATTATAAAAAAAATGGAATTCAAGAAACATTGATTCGAAATTTGTCCACATTTAAAAACCAGAAAGGAAATTGAGTTGAAGTAGAAGCGGAAACTCGTCCCTCTTGTTGCGAATCCTGCTTACAGACCGACGACAGACAAACAGGGGTCTCAACAGGTGAAGATATATGTAAAACTGAGGTGTGAAATTTTATACGATTTCAAAACTTTCTCAATCATAAATGACGAGAATGAAAAATGTACACCCATGATCTTCAGGATTTTTAATTGCGTCAATTATAAGATTTAAATGCGTATTAAAACTTACAAAGATCAATCACAATCGCAGACGGTTTAAATTCAATTTTTTTCAGTTAAAAGGCGAATGCCTGAATTCCTAAGTCTGCCATAGCCAGCTGGCTTAATCAAATGTGAATTCTAGCTCTGTCGGACTGCCAAAACCGGCAATTTCATATTGATTCTAGAATTCAGATAAATTTTCCAAAGACCAAATTCTGTCCGAGATTTTAGACGGGTGATCTTAGGTTAAATCCTTATTGTGCGCACCTGTTTTCTTTATTATTGCACGTACGCACGGCTGCGAAAAATTGTATCCGTTTTCCTAGAATTTCAGTGCATTTGTGCATGGAATAGCATTACATTCTGTAAAAAAAAACATGCAAAATAAAACTTTTCCAATTTTGTCACTAGGAGTTCATAATGTACCAAGGAAAACAAAAAACTGGTATGTTGTTTCTTCTTGTGAAGTTAAGTTCACTGCCTGAATCTACGCCAAACAGTGCTCATATTTCTGGTGTTCCTTGTGGCGGCGCATCTTCTTCTTCTGGCATACAACATTCAACTGCTCGGGATCTTCCTCCTGCCGTGCCTCCTGTACGTACCAGATCCAGGTCTCCTCCACCTACCAGGCTTACAATTTCTAACGTACTTGGATATGGACTTGATCAACTTAAATTTATTCGGCTTATACCCAATAAGAATCAGAACCGGGTATTCGTTTTTCGAAGATACACTTTTCCTGCGGATACACCACTTAAAATACTTACAAGTCCGAATCACTTGGAGCCCGTGCCAACCGAAGAGAAAATTGTATTATCAAGATTCAATGGTGATGTCTTTGCAATATTGGAAAGTTATAATACTTTTGCTGGTATATATACATATATTCATCAGTTACCCGCTACGGTGCGGGCAAGAATAAACATAGCAAGCGGCAGGATTAGCCCATTGACCCCAGATGAAATCAGGCTATCTCCAGTAGGGAACACACGCAAAATCAGTTATAATTTTAAAGTACATTGTGTGAGACCATGATCCTCTACACCAATAATTCAATAAAATAAATGAATTTAAGACGACAATGTAAAACTTTTTGTGATCCGCAGTCGTCTTAGAATGTTACAAGTAACTTGCTATGCTACAATATCATAATAAAAAGTGAATCTATTTTGGTTCCCAAGACTTCAATCTTCAGTCCTTGTCCTTGTATATTTGAATTTCCTCTTAAAAACTAACTGTTTTGGTTGAAGATTCATAACTTAGTTAAGAAAACTCATTTTTTTGTTTGTTTTACATGTACTTATTTTGTTAAAAAATTTCTGTCTTGGTTAATCAAACAAGAGTCGAGATAAGACATAACAAATTGGGTTTTTCCATTTTTCTTAGAAAATATTGATTGAAAAAAAATTCACCCATCCGGAAATATTCATTTTTCCTAAGCCTACAACTTCACAGAAAGATTTTTGCCAACAAATCAATATTTTCCAAGTAATTACAAACTTCAATTTGAAAATTATGAACACAAAATGAAACTTCTTCGTACTGTTCTGGGTGGAAAATCAGATGCTCTCAAAATAGAAATTTTTGATCGGAAGTCTTTAAACTGATATCGCAAGAACAAGAAAAATTGATAATATTACAGGTACATCAGGATGGATCGAAAAAGAAAATATTGAAAATTCAAAACAGAACTATACGGAAAAGCAGCACATGAAGATTCTGATGAGTATAATTGATTTTAAATCGATTGATGAACGCCTTGGTTTTGCGCATGAATAACATATGTTAGAGAAACTCATTATTTTCGTATTTTTAATATTTTAATGGATGCCAATTCTTCACGTATCTGGATACCATAACTGCTTCCATAATTTAGTACAAACTTTTATTTGCTGATCCATAGAAGATAACGAATGTCTCAGAAACCCGTGGTTTTAACAAACAATTTCAAAACCTACCAAATATAAACAGAATTATTATTTTCTTGAAATACTCTACAGTAAAATCTTGTTAAATTTTCAATAACTTGAAAACTTAGAAGTAAACCATTTTTTTATTTGCAAGGCCACAAATTTAAATCTCTAACAAATTTCCTTTTTGAAAAAGAGAAAAAAGTTTATGTAACGATTTTTTCACGCATTCTAAATTTTAGCATAGAAATTTTCGTCTAAAATTATTGAGACATCTTCTACAAATCTAAAGCTTTCATATGAACACAAAAAGCTTTAAGATTAGGTTGATTTTCTGGCGAAAAGAATGCATCGACATCATGTATGTGCCCCATTTGGAAAATAATGGTCTCCACCCACTTGTAGTGAGGTTTTGATTCAGAAAAATCTTTGACCAAAAAATCCTAAATCAACTTTCATTCTTGTATGAATACATCAGGCTAAAGTTATCTCTATCAAGGCAGGGATAACGTTTTTCCTTGAATTTAAAATCAGTTTAAGTTAGTTACAGTATTGTAAAACAATGTTATGATTGATAATAATTTAGACACTTGAAATTCATTTATTGTAAATGTAAATATTTAATGAAATGAGCAATTTCCAATTCAAGATATGAAACATATAGTGATTAATAATTTCACAATATCCGACTGTGTATCATCTCAAGAAATGAACAATTCTCTTTTTATTCCGTAGCCTTTAGAAATCGTTCTTTAAAACTCGGTTTTCTTGGACATGCGTTATCTACCAAGGATCAGGAAATAAAAATCTGTACTAGTTTTCGAAGACGGTTATAATTACCAGATGCGCCAAAAATATTATTCACCGATTACGGAACACTCTTCAGACGGATGATAACTATTTAACATTAATGATAATTTCGAAAATTAAATTATGATTTGTTGTAAATAATGTTTACTACAAAAAAAAATTGAATTTCAAACACAAATATATGAATCCACATAAAAAAGCTAACTTTTAACCAAACATTAACCAATTTTCTTTGGAAATTTTGTTATTTTCTTCCCAACTTTTTTTGAAATTTGGAAAATTTACGGAACCCTGGATTTTTTCCATTTATTTATATATTCTTTTTGCAAAACGTCCCTTTCCTTATCAGGAAAACATTCACCGTGAGAACGAAAGACCTTCTGGTAGAGTACATACTTGCTTTTTAATATTACAAACCTAAATCAGTCGTCGGGGCAATAATTTTTTATATTTAATTTCTTAAGCAGTGTATATTCGTATGCACCCGTACACCCACTTATAATTATTTCGGGCGTGTCAAAATCTCCATGAAGTGAGATTTAGGGTTAGTGATGCATACTGGCAAGGCAGAATTGCTATTCTTCGTTTATAAATAAAAAATTAAAAAAACAGGTTGATGTGCCTTTCTAAAGTACGTCCCTAACCCCTATTAAAAAACAAGCAAATTTAGTGAAAAAAAATTAAAGCTGTTTTAGATGGAAAATGCTCAACTAGACAATAACCAAATATTGTTTTTCATTCAAATGTTCATGTAAAATAATTTAAAGGAGAAAAAATTGCCTCGAGTGAAACGTGAATATTATTCAGTTCGAACGTTGGTAACCGTATTTCGACAAGAAAAATATATTTTGTCATATGAGTTCGCCGTGTTCATACTTTTGGAGTTCGTTCGATAGTCGCAGATAAGAAGTCAATGCTGAGCTATATGTAAATTAACCAACACTTGATCGCGAGCAGACCATATTTCTTACAGGAAATTTACGTGACATCACATACCCCAGACCCACCTCTGTCACAGGCTCTCGCAATCCGATCCACGCCCCTTAGGCTGTGATATCCTTTATGGAAGCTCCCTTATGGTAACTCATGATAATTAATAATAGAGTATTCTTTCATGTCCAGGGCCTGTTCCAGTAAAAAAGGACTAAGGCACTTACGAAAGATATTTATTCACCAGTTATTTTCAGGAAACAGATCTGACTTCTGATCACAAACAACTTCATATTTTACTGTTATGTTTTCTTAGAAGTGATTATAGTGTGGAGGATTTTCGTTGACATGTTGTTTGCGTTTACTATTGTGTAACTCTTCAAAATTGTGTGTTTTCTGTTTATAATACTTTGCTTGATTTCATCTCGATTCAACAGGGTAACCTCGCCACTATCTATGTTTATTGTCGCTCGTTTTGCAGTTCCATTAATACGCTCATATATCCCACGAATAATTATATTATTACGCTCAAATATTGCCACATCACCGGTGGATGTTGTTAAAACATATCGCTCTTCGAGTGGCATGGGAGCAGGGGCATTACATGCTACTTGCAATTCAATTGTTTTATCAGCCGGAAAATCGTATTCGCGAATTTCGAATAACCACTGTGGATTCGTGTTTGGAATAAGCCGAATAGATTTAATTTCTGCACTGTGAAATCCAAGAAAGAACCAAGAAGGATGACTGGCGGGAGGAGTACTAGTAATAGGAGTACCTAGACCTAACACGAAGAGGAGGCTCGGCAGGAGAAGTGAACCTGGCAGGAGAAGCAGACCTTACAGGAAAGGTAGACCTGGCGGGAGAAGTAGACCTGGCAGGAGAACGATTTCTATCAGTCGAACTAGAAGTTCCGGAATGAGGAAAATCAAGAAGAGGATCTGCATTAGGTGAACACTCTGAATGTAAACTCGACTCTGATACAAAGAAACAAATTATTAATTTTTTTCTAAGGTACACAATATAATGTTCGTGTGGATAAGTCCTTATTGACACGTATACTTCAAAGCAGATGAAGTAATTAAAAGGTAGGCATTGAAAGCAATACTTTAATTATTAGGTACAGGGCTTGTTAATATAGGCTCACAATAGGTTGAGGCGAGAAAACAAATTTGGGGAAATCACAAATGGAACTATATGGAAAAGTCGGCCATAATTTATGTTTATCGGATCCCTGTTTTCAAACAACAATTTAAAAATCTACAGAAACTACGAAAGAAATTTTGCAGGTGTTTTTTATGTGTTCAGCATCTGTTTTCACAATTTTTCAATGGGTTATAAACATTCTTGCTCGTATTTTTTAAAAAAGTCCACATTTGATCTCTATTCTCAAAGAACAAGAATAAATTTGACTTAGCGGAATAAGCATGTGAAATCGGTCCCCGCGCATATGAAGCTGTAATTAATATTATCAGTTCGTTTTCATGTGGTATGTAACTCCACCAAGTTTCAAATTTGAAGTCACATTTTTGTGGGAGGCATGGAGGGGGAAAGCAAAATAAGAAAGCAATTTTTCTTGAAAGCGGCTTGACCGATATCAATGTACAAAATATAAGTTTTAAAGACCACTCTGGAGAATTGAAAGAAAAATGATAAATTTCTCGAACCAAAAATAAGAATCAAAAAAATGTTTCAAAATTTCAAAATTTTTTTTCATGTTGCTTTAGAAATAACACTTTTATTTTTTCAATCAAACATCCTTGCATTGTATCATACAACTTAGATTTTTTATGGTTTTTTATATGGTGGAACATAGTTCAAAAAAATAATGTACATAATGGCGCGGCGCCGCCCGCTGACGAGGTTCATGGTGGATGCATATGACCCATTTTTTTAAAGGACGTTCGCACTTTGCCTATACACGTATAGTTTCCTGAGTTTATCGTTAGCAGGTTGCAGTCGTTTTTAAACTCCTTATTATCGGGGTGCTTTGTTAAAGTGAGTCTCCTCGACTCTCACATCACTTCATAATGATTGGGGTGTTTTTTTTCTAATGTCAGCCCCCTTGCCTCGTACATATTGCTTAATCTTCTTCACTGTCGTCGTCAATTAGTGGAATGCAATTCTCGTTCATAAATAAGTCGCCCAGTATTTCTGCTGGTTTAAAAACTCTTGATGAATACTTTGCGTAAGATAAATAATAAATGATAGCTGCAATGTGAGAACAGAAACCAAATGTTCTGCAACCATTAGCACATTCACATGCATAATGTGTCAGACTCGAAACCCCAACGCTGCCTATTAGGCTCATACCTTAAAAAACACCTATATGTTGCGCGAGAAAGATGTCTAGATGAAGCGTTTACCTTTAGCACATTTTTCTCATCTTTCACATATTGTATATTCAATGTGCCATCTTTATTGACCATTTCAGCTAAGTAAGACACATCTTGGCAGAGCAGATATGATCCAGTCAATAGACTCTCAAGATCCCTTTTTGTCATTTCCGGAAAGTCTAATAAAGTCTTTGGATGCAATACTCGGAAAAGGGAGTTGCTTTCGAAACCATCCTTTCTCTTCAGCCTCAATAGCCAAAGTTTTTTCGATGGCTTTTTGAGTATGCATACTCTGAACTACATCATCTAAGACGTCTACGTCTGAGAGTCACCTTCTTCCAAAAGTATTATTTAAAAATGCCGCAATTCTAAAGTAACTTCCCACTTGAGGTAACAGCTTGTTATCATGCTTGTGATCAAGAAGGCGATACTTTTGTTTTAACATGCCATGCACAGATTCAACAAATAATCTATGATCAGTTTTTATGTCAACTTTCAAAAACCAATTTAAATTATCGCAGTGATCTCCTCGCACGCTTTCAGGAATTCCTAGATTTGTAGATCGAACTGCATAAAGTCAATAGCCAATGGCGACCCTCTTCCCGATTTTCCGCATTACGGCACTTTCAATTCTTTTGACGGAAATCATGCTCCCATCACGTCTACTTCTTCTGCCAGGTCAACTTCTCCTGCCGAGGCCTCTCTTTGTGTGAGGTCTAGGTCTCCTCCTGCCAGGTATCCTTCTTGGTTCATTCTTGGATTTCACCCTGCAGAAATTAAATCTATTCAGCTTATTCCAAACACAAATCCGTAGCGGGTATTCGAAATTCACAAATACACTTTTCCTGTCCATAAACCAATTGAATTGCAAGTAGCACGTAATGCCCCTGCCCCTATGCCAATCGAAGAGCGATATGTTTTAACAACATCCACTGGTGACATCGTGGCTATATTGGAGCATAATAATACAATTCTTTGTGGGATATATACGCTTATTAATGGTATTGCAAAACGAGCGAAAATAAACATGGACAGCGGCAAGGTTACCCGGCTGAACAGAGCTGAAATCAGGGAAAGTATCATAGGCAGAAATAACCCAATCTTTAAGAGTTATCGAGTATTACATGTAAAGGACATGTAATCCAAAATCCTCCGCACGATATTAAAATTTCGGAAAATGTAAAAGTGAAATGGCATTATTTGTGTTGCGAAATAGGATCAAAATCCTGCAAATAACTCGTAAATACAATAAAATGTCAATGTATTATCGTTCTCAAAGCTTGTATCTTTCGCTCATACCCTGGTCTCTCTTGTACTGAAACAGATCAAACAGAATTCTTATTTATCAGCGTACGAAAATATTTTAGAAGAAAACTTATTATAGGCTGATAATTCCGTACCAGTAGTAACTTTTCTTCAGGTAAGGCCACACTACGACCATAAGGTAATAATTTTGTTTGTTAGCCCTGGATATGAAAGAATACTCTATTATCAATTATTAAGATTTAACATGAGTATTGTAAGCGATCAGAAGGCATAGCTGCGAAATATATGTAGATCATCCGCTGTAAGATGATATCAGTTTGGTTTCGTCAAAATTCTATTGTGATTGCTGTGACAGAAATAGTGAAGTCCTGCACAAATAAAAAATTTGGTATATCAGAAATTTAAATAAATCCATTAGTATTTTCCGACATGTACTTTACAAATGGAACTTTTTTATACAAGTATATTCACTATAGTAATCAGTAGAGGTATAAATGTAAAAACAGCTGTCTCGGCTCTGCCTTTGGATAGAGATTTTATGCTGAACCGTAGCTTGAAAGAACCTTCTTTTGTTTTAATTATGCCAATTTGACAAAAAAAGGAGAACTAATTTACTTAAGGTTCTATCGACCTTAAGGAACACATTCTCATCAAGACAATCGCGCTTCATGCTCGATATTTGGTTTAAAATTCCTGTAAGCCTCGCGCTCCACGCTCGTTTCTGTTCATCGTATAATAGAAAACCAAAGTTTGAGCGCGCTTACGCAACGACCATATGTTATGTTCTATGTACTTCAGATAAAAATGACTAAATTTGCATGTCTTTTCATTCCAGCCAAACCCGTTCTAGTTTCGTTGTTGGTTATGAACATAACCTTAAAAATTACCGGTCGAATGCCAACAAGCGGATTGATGATGAATATTTTAATTAAAAAAGAATTTCAAGTTATAAGTCACTCAATTGATTTTCACCCTGAAACACTGAATAAGGGAAAAAGTTTAGCAGTCATTCATGTGGTGAGGGTGCAGGAGTTAAACGTGAATGGAATAAGCAAAATTCAGTGAGCGTTATCAGACAAAAGTCTGTTAGTTATCCCCCATACGACCTTGAATTAGAGGTGTTTATTAATTAAAAAATATATTGTAACGTACAGAGAAGTATTAGGGAAATCTATAATTAGAATCATAAATTTACTAACATTTTTCTGTATGTTAAAAAAATTAATAAATTAGAAATGAGATACGGGACACTTACTGTGAAAAAGTCAAGTAAATAATTACATGTAGGATTGCTTTAAATTTTTCTCTTGATAAACATTGCTATTTTGTAAATTTACTATACTATAGATACTATGTATTTTCCCAGGTTTCTGTAAATATTTACCTTAACTTTATGAACTTAACAATAAAAATATGCCACAGAAATCTTAGGACATGAAAATACCAGTGGTATTTTTATCAGGAATTGTGTAATTTCCACACTAGAATATCCGTATGTTTGAAATAGAGAAAATTAGGAATATGTTATGTACATAAGGGTGGTCCAAAAACACTTTTTTTTTAGAGGGCATCACATGAAATAAATAGAAATCCCTAGAAGTGATCGAAGTGTCTAGGCGAAAATATTTGTTCTACGCTCGCCGAATTTCGTTGAACTTAAGACACGGCCAATCTTAATATCTGATTCCACTCGGTATCAAAGAATTAACGGCAATTAATATATTTTTTTTTGTATTTAAGGAAATTAAGTTTTATTATCTCATCGAAGTAGATAATTTGAGATTTGGCAATTAAATATTTCGCCACCATAACGATCACAAATTAAATTAACAGTGGTTGTAAACAAATTGAAAGATAGCCGTGGAGTTCATTTTTAAATTTCAATTGTAATAAATGGATGAATTTCAAGTCACACAAAAGCAAATTAGGTTTTTAACAATAATGAGTGCGAGATTTTCGAGAAATTTCGTCACACTAATTTTTTTCGATATTCACAAAATTTAATGAAATTGTATTTTATGGTAATTAATTTACATTTTGTTTTTATGTTTCAGGTGAGCATTGCTGAATAATAGGATATAGTTTCTCTGCAAATTAGAATTGGAAATAAGGTATCGCAAGTGTTTAATAATAATTGGAAAAATAATATCGATCTGGGGTCTGAATAGAAAATATTTTTAAGGTCTTTTTTTTGTAAGGTGAAAGGGAGAAAATTATTGTCCCTTAAGGACAGTATCTGACCAGTCTACGTGATGGAACATATTTCTGGTTTGAACAGAAGTAGTACTGATTTTTGTTGTATAGTTTGAAAAAATGCATTGGCATGCAGAATTTCATGGGAAATTCAATATAGGTTTTTTTTTTTCAAGTTCAGGTTTATTCATATATTTTTTCAGAATTCTCGTTCGTAAATAAATGTAAAGTATTGTAAAGATAAAATTTTTCAAGTTAAAAATAATCTTTCATATTTTATCTAATTGTCAAAATTCGCTATTGATTTCTTCCATGTAATGTTTGATAGTAATAAAACTCACGGTTGCCAGGGTGATTAAAAAGGAAGAAAAAAATTAAAATTAACGTTGCAGACAGAACGCCTATCGCTACAGAAATCTGCCTTTTTGCTGTGAAAATCGCGGGTGCAGATGGGGCGCGATAAAACGGTGAACGTGCCTTGTATTACCTGGTACCTGGTCGATCGGTCTTTCTGAGTCACTATGCGTGGCCACGCATGCTGGTATATGTATATGTAAATAGATGTATATTTATATAATTTTTACATCTATTTATTATTTACTAAATCCACATGCACGTATTTATTATTAAATAATTTTCCATACGCATATGTAGGTATTTTATACATTTAACACACAAATATTCAGGTATTTCACACACACCTTCGAATCAAGAAATGGTCTGGAGGGCTACGCATGAACAAAAATGACTTGGCTTTGTGCTCGGCTTTGTGCCAATCAACCTTTTTCCCCTCCCGCCCCCCTGAAACCACCAACACTCTTTTCTTCCGCCTCCGTCTTTTCTTATGGTTAATCAACCATTACGTGAGATGACAATTATTTTAGGCACTTTTTTCCAATGCAAATAAAAAATCAGCCAGGAGTTATGTAACGTAGTGTAAAAAATGTGTGGAGGTTATTTTTTGTTGTGGAAATTAGTTTTTTTTGTGATGATAATTTTTGGATTAATTTCTGTTTATGGGACGTTAAATTAAAATCCTTGGAATTATGGAGATTGTGGATTACTTAAGTATTTTAAGTCCTTGAAACTGAAAAATTTGGAATTGATAACATTTATAATTGTACAACCTAACATTGAAAGCCTTATTTGGTTGGGCAATTTAATTTCTCATCTTGAAAATTCAGTAATTTGGAATTGAAATCGTTTAATTAAACTGAAATATTTTTGATGAATGGCATTAATTATTGAAATACCGCAAAAATTCAATAACACTTAGTAGCGTGGAAATTTCGAAATATTTCATTCTTAGAATTGAAGGCCTTATTAGTTGAGCAACTTTCATTTTTAAAGGGAATTTTATTTTTGATCCGAAAAGTTTAAAATAGAAAAATTTCAAATTGTGCACGGTTTCAATTGGGAATTGATCAATCTTGTATAAATATTCAAATGTCAAATTATTAACATAACACGATTTTATTACGAAAGCTGAAAATAGAATAGTTTTTATTTATTAACTCTCCTCGACAAATTCTTAATTTCTAAGCGATTCTATTAAAACTTTATAAGTCAAATTTAAACCTATTTAATTTTAGACGCAATTTCAAAATAAAATTTTACAATAACGAATATTAACACAATTTTATTTAAAAAGTAGAATATTTGATTATTTCCAATAGAAAAAAACTTATTAATGAAATTCAAACAAATTTAAAATAAACAAGTTAACTTGAGCAACGTCAAAATCAAACATTGTTAAATTGAACCTTTTGTATTCTATTCCGGCATATTTTGTTTTTAACGTACTTTCGTTGACGAAATAAAGTTAGGTGCTCAATACAATTTTTGAACTTGTTGGAATTCATCATATATTTTTCGGAATTCTGTAGAAGTTGAGCGCGAGTTGGGTCACATTCGTTGCCCTTTCCAAGTATTTAAGGGAGGGGTATAATTTGTCGGAGATGCATTTTTAAACTTGCTGGATGGGATCTAGATTTCTTTGGAACTCATTATTGCCGCAAGGAAAAAAATGAAAGGAAGGAGGAGACCTAAATTGAAAGAATGATTTTAATTTTTTAAAGGCGAAGTATTTTTAGTGACAAATACAGCATTTATGTCCAGAATTTCTAAATAATTTAAAATTAAAAATTAGACGAATTTCTATTTCAAAATTAAATACTTAGTTTTTTAATTTTTAATCCCTTCCAAGTAAAAATAATTCAATTTTCCAATTTCCTAACGTTAAATTCGGTTAAATTTAAAATCAATCAAATTTCGGTATTTTAAAATTTAAAGGTTCCAAATTGAGACCTTTCGGATGCCGATACTTTAAAAATTCAAAGAGTTTCGATTTACTTCCACGCAACTTTAGTGCTCTATATTTTTAAAGGGAGTGTCTACACACGAGACTCTAGACCTACCAAAAAATTTGGCTATTCGTATCGAAATTTCGGCACAAATAGCACCTTTTCTAGCTGCCCCTGTTCGTACCAAAAAAAGCTTTGTACCGAAATTTCGGTACACGCAGCCACAGCCATTTTTAAAACACATATACGCAAAAAGTTTCTATTTTATATTAAGCATTACAAGTTAATCCAAGTTGAAACCCTTTCAAATTTAGCTTCAATTGAAAAGTCCTTTAATTTCGTTTTTTTTTTTTCTTTTGTGTCTTTTTCATTGATTAGGTGAACCATAAATAGGCAATTATTAAAAATATTAAAAACAACCATAACCGTTCTTTATGAATGTTGCACTGAAAGATTCCAATGAATGAAGTTACTAATTAAGAGTAACAAATATTAATTATTCATCATTATTAATAGACCTCACGTTTTTTTCTTGTAGCTTCTATCAAAGTATGTACGAATTGCGCTTATTAATTTTACCGTACATTTTCAACTCTCCATTCATAAGCATGTTCAGAATGGATTTGTCGAACGTAATATGAAGATTTGAGGAACTGTGTGTTAGAGATTTTTTTTTAAAGTTTGACGAATAAACTTAACTTCCTCGTTTCTTAAAATTTCGTACCTGTTCGTGAATAGCGCTCGTTTAAGCCGTTTAAGTACACGTGCCAGGCGAATTTATACGTATGTAAATAGCAGATTCGTTTAACTATTCGAATGACGGTCGATGACGTGATGCAATCATTTTTCCTGCTTAACATATTTTTTAACGGCTCGACAGTTTATGGATCGCTAGGTTACGAATTCTAGATATCACTCTTCAAAATTCACTTTACCTTTTAAATCTAGTTTCATTGTCTATATCTTTACAGTTAAATTTTTTGTAATGTTACAAGTGTGTAGTAAAATCGATAGTAGTAATTTTTAGAATTAAATCTCTAAATTTTATAATTTATGGGTCATATAATTTTTATAATTGAACTATATAAAATCATTTTTGTTGTACTGATATGTAGTTTAAACTTATCAAATAAATTAGAGAAATACAAAACTAACCTACAAGTTATTTTTCGTATCTGAAATCGACACCTATAGCTCGCTTTCTCGGAAAAAGTTTCACTTACACGTCATGTTTGAATCCTGATTTATATATTAGCAAACGTTTCGCCATCTGATCTTTTGATTTCAAATAAGTTGTAAAATTTAAGCAAAATCACAAACATAAGCTATCTTGTCTGCTTTGTTTTTCGCGCATTAAATATACAAAAAAATATTTCTTTCAAAATTTAACTGTTCTTTAAATTTCTTTTTATTATTTTGATATAAAGCACTACTTTTGACTGAAATTTTCATATGATTTCTAATAGGAGGATTCAAGGAACGAAGAAGACTTAAATCCGCTTATCAATCTGATCTTTTGGCTTCAAATAAGTTGTAAAATTTAAGCAAAATCACAAGCATAATCTATCTTGACTTATTACCTGTTTTGTTTTTCGCGCATTAAATATACAGAAAACTATTTCTTTGAAAATTTAACTTTTCTTTAAATTTCTTTTTATTATTTTGATATAAAGCACTACGTTTGACTGAAATTTTCATATGACATCTAATAGGAGGATTCAAGGAACGAAGAAGCCGTAAATTCGCTTATCTTTCTCTAGTCAGACTGTGTACTTTATGACTCTCGCGATGGTACGACATTCGTCCCCAAAGGGTTAAGGGCTTTTACGTGAGGAAAGTAAGAGAAAAAAGAATTTTTTTTTCGTCGAGGGAAACGTGCCAAGTCTGCTCCAGAGTTAGCTCATGTCTCTGCTTACTCTCTCCATGTAAAATATAAATTCAACCCCCACTTTTCATCCTCGAGTCAAGAAAGGGTCGCGCACGTGTCGAAATTGCTGCGCAAATTTTTTTTATTAACATAGTTGTTGATAGATAGTTAGATAGTAAATGATAAAGTCATAATTATTTGTTTCATGCGTCACGAGAAGAATTTATCTTATCAATGTTTGATTCTTGCATGTTTATTTCGTGTAGAGTTGTGGACTCAAGCTTAAGGAGTCATTTCAGTAATTTAAGAAAGTCGACAGTGTTTGGATTTAGGATTAGAGTTTTGAACAAATTCGATTTTTAAAGATTGAAGTTGAAATTGTTTAACAAAAATACCCGAGAATTAGTGAAAATGATAGACCGAAAAGAATGGTTAAAACAAGGATCACAGCCTGTCCCCCTTTTTTATCTGATCTCCTTTTTTCAACCTTAAATTTGAAAAATTCCCTGAAACACCTCAAATCGAGAATTTTGACCCGATTTTTTCTTTTTTTTTTCTGAAAAATCATAAAGTTGAATTTTCAACCAAAAAAGATGATTTCTCAAGGAAAGTGGTAATCGTTTTATTTTCCAACCAAAAAAAAAATTTTAATTTTCAATCAAACACAGTTGAATTCATAATAAAAAAAAGGCGTTTCAACCAAATTGTTGAAATTTTAAACCCAACATTTTTGTTTCTAGAAAACAGTTAAATTTTGGACATGAAAATATGAGTCTTCAGCAAAAAGGTTAATTTTCAACCCAAAAAGGTTAATTTTCAACCCAAAAAGACGATTTTTCAACCAACAATGTATATTTTTTACCACAATTGATGAATCTTCAACAACAACAAAATATATATTTTTTTAACAAAGTATTTCAACTTTTAGCAAAGTAATTCAATCTTCAACCAAAAAATATGAATACTTAACGATAAATGTATTCAACCAAGAAATATTTTGACTTTAAATTAAAACCGTTGAATTCATCCAAAAAAGAAGATTTTTCAATAAAATTGTTGAATCCGCAACCAAATCAGATTCATTTTACACCCAAAAAAATATGATATAAGAAATGCTTAATAATAAAGGAGACCCCCTTTTCAAGAAAAATCCCCCTTTTTAAATAAAATTGCAGTAATGTGTAGACTGAAAACTGTAAAGTTAAATCTTTGTTTATTATGTTCTTTTTTTTCAAAACTTCTCTCGGCCGGGAAACATGTACCAAAAAGTGTAATGTTTACAAACATAAAGATGTTTTGTGAGATATATAAGATGGATTTTAGAGTGGATGCCTCACGGCGTTGCTGGGATGGCAATGTAGAACGGTCGAGAGGGTATTCGTGGCAGCAACCCTTGGCAGCCCACCACCCATCGAAACCATCCCTCGTCGAGTCGAGTCGAGAGAGTTCGACCCAGCCCAACTCTCCACCCCCAACCTGGCAGTGACGAGCCGCCCGGGCGTAGAGCGCACGCGGAATTCCCATCTCTTTCTCTCTCTAGTTTTCCCTGTTTTCTGCTTTGCTTTCCTCGTCGACTGCCACCCTCCACCTTTTCCATCGCTTCCATCACCACCGACACCACCCTCTACCACCCTTGAGAATCACCAACTCGAAAGGAGTCCGTAGACTGCTTGGCTCTCTCTCTCTCCCTCTCTCTTCATTCCCCTTTCGCTTTTCACCCTCATCACTGTCTTTCTCTTTCTTCTTCTTTCCTTCTTTATTATTTCTCCCTCCCTCTTCTTTTCGCCCTCTCCTGGCACGTATTTCTTCTCTTTTTAGATTAAGAGCGTATATATAAGCAGAAGGGCGTTCAGCTATTTAAAAATGTAGAATATATACGGCCTTTCCAATTACTGTACTCTCATCCCCACTTTTCAACCCCTCTTCCGCCTCCGAAAAATATGAGCGTTGAACATTTTGACAAAAGAAGCTTCATGCAAACTTTTTGCGGAAATTGGATTAACAATTTCTGGTATCTCACGAATGGTAATTTTAAAAGCAAGTTCTGGATGCTAATTTTGTGAAAATGTTCAATCGTTTCAAAAATAGTTGGCATGAATAGCTTTACTTAATAACGATTACCTCTTTTTGAAGAGGAGAACAATGTTAATAAAAGTGGAACAATTAAAAGGAAGAAGAGTAACTCTTCCTTAAAAGTACGCCGAATTAGGTGTTGTTTTGAGTTGCAACAATAACAAGATACGAAAACAAAAATTTTGTTTCTAAAGTGAACTGAATGATTCAGAGTGATTTCAAATTAATTCCAGTAGAATTAATTGTACTAAATTCAATTTCAATTTTTCGTTAAATTCCATTCAATTCAAGAGGGAATAATTTCCTGGAATTCAATGCCAATTCAATTCAATTTAGATAGATCAGGGTTGCTACAGGTCAGGGAATTGAAAACAATTAGAAACAAACAGTTTTTCCATTGGTTGATTGATCTTCAAGGACCTAGGTGTAAGGTTGTTTTTATACCTGAAAAAAAAAACTTTATAATGGTCAGGGAAAGTCAGGGAATTTTGAAATTGGGATGTTTAACAACCCTGTTGATTCATGCGAATTGACGTGAAAGTAACTGAATTTCACTGAATTCGTGGGGAAAAATATAAGCTGTCTATCGATACCAGCACTGAAAAAAAAATTACTGAATCGAAGGAAATGCGTTTCTTTGGTTTATTTTCTTTGTACCAAGAATTTGATTACTTCATTTAAATTAATATTGGTAACAGGCAAAGAAGTCATGCATTGACTCAAAGAAATCATTTTTCTTTGTTAATATTTCCTTAATATGGAGAAATATTTCTCTTCAATAAATGTGAAAATTATTAAGTCAAAGAAATGATTTCTTAGTAGCTAAAAACATAGTACTTATCTTTGAATCTGTTTCTCACACGAGTTGAATGATTCAGAGTAAAGTCGTCTGAATTCAGTGAGATCAATTTGACTTTATTTCGACTCTTTTATGATTTTATCGAGAAATTTATCTAAATTTACTCGACTTACGTTAAATTCATTTAATTCTGTGAAACTGTTGCCTGGAAGAATTTTCAAAATTCAAAGTCACTGAATAGAAAAAATTTCGTTATTTTTAAATATCATGAGTAATAAATTTAGAAAAAAATCATCCTTATATCAAGCAACTATATTTTACTCAATCGTTCAACTTGCTGCATAATAATTCGAAACGGAAACTTAGCAATTTATGCATAACTTGATTGGAAAGCAGTAATTTATCACAGCTTCGGGAACTCGCTAAGTTATTGATGAAATTATAGGCTAAACGCGTATAACTGTGATAAAATACTCGCCAAATTACGTAAAAAGATTTAACCAACTGATGCCAGTTATAAAGCCCTTTGATTTTTCTTTATAAAGTCAGAGAAAAAACGAAGTTAAAATTTAATTTAGGTATTAGGGATTAGGCACCTGATTATTTTTCAAACTTTAAAAATTAATAATTATTTTTATTTGTATTCTTAACCATGTTTCAAGAGAAATGACAGTTTAGCCTGTTTTTTGTGTTTATTTAAACGTTTGAAACTTGGTACGTCAGCAAAAGACGAACGTTCAATGCATTGCATTTTACTTACTCCCTTGCTGAAATTATGTCCTGGGTACGTGAATTTTTACAAGTACATTTAACATCCCATTGGGCAATACTTTTTCAACTCCAATTACATACAGCAGTTTCCAAGCCCTTTATACCCCAGAACCGTTCGCTGAGCAACCTTGCATTTATTTGCGTATCGAAATATCGTAGACTCCACCCTCTTCCTTTTTTATCACTTTTTTAACTCTCTCTTTTCTCTGGTTCTCCTCGTCACAAAACTTTTCTGCCCTTCAAAGGATGCTCCTTTTCAGCTCAATTCATGCTCAACTGAAGTACGAATAGTGAATTCAGTAAATTAAAAACAAGAATTCTTCTTTGATCTACTTTAATTTAATTTATTAGAGCAGAGTTATTAAATCTTTATTTTATGTTCCACTTTTGAAGCTTAAAACAATTTGTTGTGGAGAAAATTTGTGTGAAACAGTTTTGCAGAAAAATCATTGTATACAAGTTTAACTAACCTTCTAAAACAGAGAAACAAAAATATTTGTTTGATAAAAATATTTGTTTGATAACAAATGTCCTTGTTGCAATGTTTGTTTAAAAAGAAAAACAAATATTAATGGATTTGAAAGTCGTAATATTTAAAGAGTTTCTTTTGATAATTGTTTGAGGAGATTCTGTGTACTCAGTTTTCATTCTCGCTCCTAAAGTGTAAATATTAAGATTTCGAAATTTCAATTTTCGATTATGAATAACAGTCTGTAAAAAGTTGGTAAAGTCCTTACAATTTTGTTCTTTCTGCAAAAAGTTTATAGTAGACATTCCTCGTGCTGTTTAACTTGTTTTTGTCGAATATCGCGAAATCGTATTTTCTGTCCACTTCAATTTCCGATAGAAAGCACATTAAATGACCCATGAAATGTGTATTGCTACACATAATAGTTCTATAAATTATTTCCTCTAGAGTATATAATATAATATTAATGATCGATTCGAATTTGTCTAATTCTCGAATTTTAAGAGAGAACAAATATCGATTCCAAAGAACCTTGAAAAAGTATTTTCAATTATTTTTATTTTTTTTCATATGTATAGAAAAGCTTCATCGACCAATATCGATGCGTCTTTTCACTGTACATGCCCCTGAAGTTTACAAGGACAGATATGGACTTGATAAATAAATATCGCTGTAAATTATGAATCGACGTATAGATATGTGTATGGAAATATACTTACATTGTATAAAAGCGCGTGACCTAATTTTGTAGTGAAACTGCAGTAGTAGAATTTTCCACGAGGCGAGTTGTAACTGTCGTTTATTCATTTATTGTATCGCGCCTTGTATTGCATTACAGTTGTGAGGTTGTGGGTGGACCTCCTATACGGTTGCTAGATGCTAGCCAACTATGGTTCGTATGGTCATTCATGAGCCTCTTCAGTCTACACTATAATATGCACAATTGCTGCTTCGATCAATTCTATTTGGATTGCGAATCGACCCACCATATTGGGGTTTTCCTCTTACTTATAACGCACGGTCACATTTTCTGCTAATGTTGTTTTTTTTTCATTTTATTTTCGTTATATATTTTATATTAATAATTATAATGCGGATAAAAATGAGTGTGAGTCAAAAGTCTGTTGAAGAATTACTTTTTCTAGTTTTTATCACTTTTTACAAATTTTGTAACTTTTTCCACTTTTTTTATTTGTGTTACATTTTTTTTCTTATTTTTCCTCTTTCTTTATTATTTTTTTTCATATTTGTAATTTCTATATTCACATTCTTTACATTAATTCAAGAAAGACTTGATCTTAAGGGGTAATAATATAACATACACTGTTAAAAATGTTTGAGATGTTACCACACTTTTACTATATGAGTGAAAGGCAAAATTGTAATAAGGGAAACCTCTCTACAGTTGATTGCAAAATTTGTAATTTACAGTAAACACAAAGTATGATATAAATTAAGGAGCTCTTATGGCACAAATGAGGCTGATATATTCAGCTATGTGATCAGATGTCAGTAAAAATAAATTCGTAAGACAATACAAAGTTTTTAGCATTATTTTGAGTGGCTGAAATTTCGTCCACTGTTGGCAGGTTCGCCCTACAGTGGACAATGGGTTCTATACCGCAAAACAGAATAGAAAGATGTATTTATACGCAACTATAAAATATATTTTATACCTACGCTACTATCAGAACAAACATAAAAGTGACATAATTTCTATTTCAGATAACATTATGTAAAAGTAGAATGCCAGTCATTTTGATCATATCTCACGTCACAT
This sequence comes from Andricus grossulariae, assembly GCA_011634705.1. NCBI lineage: Eukaryota > Metazoa > Arthropoda > Insecta > Hymenoptera > Cynipidae > Andricus > Andricus grossulariae. The sequence continues at coordinate 251,237,566 of JAABKJ010007545.1, read as the reverse complement.
CTTAAAATGGACAGGTTATGGGAGGTTAGGATTGCCAACAATTTTTCCTCATCAAAAGTAACCAGAAAAAACCTATAGAAATTTAGATGGTGAATTTACATTTTACACAAAACAAACAAAATATGTTAATTAAATTTATTTTAGGCGTGTACTAGTATTTGCGTGAGGAATATTTGGGGCCTGGCTGCAATAAGCAAGGGATCTTCCCACAGTTAGTTGAAATATATCCTACTATATTGCAGTCCGGTCCTAATTTATTGTTATGCGAGAAAACTACTGTTTTCGAAAGATTAGAACAACAGTGATTAATGATAAGTTTCACCTTGTTAGCTGACGGACAACAACGCTAACGACTGACACTGAGTGAACCACATCGATTTAAACCAGTGGCGAAATTTCACTGAGTGAACCAGTGAAATCTCACTGATTGTCAGTGACATACTTCTGAATGTTTCAAAGCTTGAGAGTTCACTGGTTCATTTTAAGAGAGTATAATACACGCATGTTCCAATTCTGTGCCGGCCTCGGGTCTTGTCGGCACAGATTCGGAAACGTTTTTTCATGTGAACACTCAGGACCGCATATGTAGTCTCTGAACCCGGCGCAGTGTGGCACAGCAGCGCAGTGCCTAGAAAAGCGTGATGTAAAGAACTTCTGATACAGCACTGACTATCCGAGCGTATAGGGCATATGCCATCAAGGGACGTTGGGGGGGGGGGGCAGCAGCAGCTAAGCATGAAGCCGGCACAACATCGGGCAGCACAGAATAGGGACACGAGTGTGCCAGCATTTGAAAACTACATTTAATAGAAAGCTCTAACAGAAAATGTTTTACAGTGTACATACACTACCGGCGGACATTATCAGCACGCCTGTTTTTTGTGCTGTTACTAAAGTGCCTTAATTTTTAAATTTCAACATGCACATTTTTTCCTTGTAATTCCGTGAAAGGTAATACCAGGGTGCACAGTCTTCCCCTTTTTTCTTAATTTCTCGTTTTTTTTTCTTAAAATTCCTCTTTTCCCCCTATTCTCAAAAAACTTCCCCTTTTTCCCCTTTTCTCTATAAATATATGATATTTGAAAATACAGTATTTGAATCACGCGACAAATTATCTGAAATTAGTAACTGTACCCATTATTGAATAATAATTAAAGCAATTATAGCACTTGAATAAATTATTTATGAATTTTTTGAACCGAAGAACCATTTTATCATTTTGCTTTTTCGGACAAATCTTTTGTCGTGATTTAGGATTTTTGGGATTTCATTTTTTTTTGTCGATTTTGGAACGTTATAAACACCAAGAAAAAAATGTTTCCTATGAATAAAAAATAATAGCATGTTTCTTTGGTTCTAGCTGAAGAAATTTCAGGTTCGAATCAATCCAATTGATTATTATTATTATCTAGATAAATGAGCTAGATAATTTCTAGGTGGCAAAATTAGCTAAAACAGCTAGATGTTTAGGTAACCCAGCTAGAAATTTAGGTAACACATAGGAAGAATTCTCAACAAACACAACATCCAAACCATATTTAAACCACCTGTGAAAATAGGACAACTTCTAAACAATCCTAAAGATAAAAAGGCATCTCTCAGTGATCCGGGAGTATATAAAATCCCTTGTTCTTGTGGCAAAGTCTATATTGGAGAAACCGTGAGGGCGGTGAGCCAACGTGTAAAGGAACATGAGAGTAAAGTCAGGCTAAAACATTTCACGCAATCGGCACTAGCTGAACATCATATTGAAACAGGACATAGCATTTCATTTGACAAAACAACCGTCATCGCAAAAAGGTATAATATTTTTCCAAGAAAACATAGAGAAGCAATCGAAATCTTAAGACACCCTAATAACATTAATAGGGACAATGGATATAATACCAATCTGATTTGGCTTTCCGTCCTCCCGGGGTTTTTAAAAAAGACGTGATTGGCCAAGCAATTTCGAGCAGTCCCTACTATGGGGCGCTTTGGCTAATCATAGGCATCGCAGAGAATATATGTAAAAACAACATAACCTGAAACTTCAGTTCCAGGTCAGCCCTGAAGAAGTGAACTGCAATGTTCACGAAACGTTGACAAGATTCGTAGTTTGGCACATGATTGAAACCCGAAAAAGATTTAAATTTCAAATTTAAATTTATCATAATGAATCATCGTGAAAGCATTAAATCTATTATTTGTTGAAGAAAATTCAACCATTTTGAAAATTCAGCGACTTGGTTGAAAATGCATGTATTTTGCTGAAAGTTCGTCTTTCTTGGTAGAAAATTAATCTTTTTGGCTGAAAATTCAACTAGTTGGTTAAAAATTCAACAATTTGGTGAAAAATTTAGTCTTTGTTGAAAATTCGACTCTTGTAGAAAATTTAAATATTTTGAAAATTCAACTACTTGATCGAAAATTCCTATTTTTTACGGAAAATTCGTCTTTCTTGGTAGAAAATTAATCTCTTTGGCTGAAAATTCAATTATTCCGTTAGAAATTCAACAATGTTGTAAAAAACTTATTCTTTGTTAATAATTCAACTATTGAGCAGAAAATTTACTTTTGTTTTCGAAAAGTTGTGTATATTGTTGAAAATTCATCTTTGTTGGTAGAAAATTAATCTTCTCGGTTAAAAACTCAATTATTTGGTTAGTAATTCGACAATTTGGTAAAAAATTTATTCTTTGTTGAAAATTCGACTTTTCTGTAGAAAATTTAAATATTTTGAAAATTCCACTACTTGGTTGGAAATTCATTTTTTGTTGTTGTTGAAAATTTGTCCATCTCGGTAGAATAGTAATCTTTTCGGTTGAAAATGCAATTATTTGGGTGGAAATTCAACATTTAGGTAAAAAATTTATTCTTTTTGGAAAATCCATATATTTTATTGGAACTTCGTCTTTATTGGTATAAAATTAATCTTCTTGTTTGAGAATTCAAGGCAAACTACTTTGTTAGAAATTTATTATTTCAATAGAGATAAATAATTTCAGCTGAAAATTAACCTCTTTGAGTATAAATTGAAACACTTATTTCTAATTATTGTGTTTAAAAAAAATTAAGTTTTTTATTAGCAAATTAAACTATTCTATTTTTTAACTGAAAATTTAATTATTCAGATGAAACTTTATGATTTCTGTTGGAAAATAGTTTTTATCGATAGAAAATTAATCGTTTTGGTTAAAAATTTATATTTTTGTTAGAAAATTCAACTATTATGTTGTCAAGAATTCTATCTTCTTTATAATTAAACAATTCCTATTTAATATGTCTTTTTTGGTTGATGAATAAAATGTCTTTTTAAAAATTCATCTCTTCAGTTGAAAATTTAGCCATTTTATTGAAAAATCGTGGTTTTTTTTTTGTGTGAAAATTTATTTTCAACTGAAAATTGAACTATTCCGCTTAACCGCTCGGTTATCAGATCCATCAAGCTAGCACATCCACGATCAAAATTCGCAAATTTCTTTGAATCCGAATTTTAGGCTTTTCTTCGAATATTTCTGGGCTATTTTTGGGCTTCAAAATTTTTTTTGAAAATTTCAATTTTTAGTTGAGGTACTTTAAAGGTGATTTAAAGTAAAACACGACCAAATTTGGGGCTTTTTTGGCTCTTGAACGCACCAGCAACAAATTTCCAAAAAGCACTCCTACTAACAATGTAACCACCTTCTATGTGAAAACTCAAATTTGGAAAACGCGAAGCACACCAGGATTTTGGGCTTATTTTAAGTTCTCGAATGCATGCGAAAATCCAAAAATCATCCCGCTATGTGCAACAACCCACCTTCCCTTCTCAAAAATTAAATCTGCGAAAAACAAAGTGCATCAGAATTTTGGACTTATTTTGGGCTCTCGAATGCACAAAAAATTCAAAAACCACCCCTATTTTCAAAAAAAAAAACACCAATTCACTTTCAATCCGAATAATGTAATTGTAATCCAACGTAATCCAGTTCTAATCTGAAGTAATCCAGTTTGTGAAAAAATTTAACATCTTGGTGACAAAGTAAAATTTTTGATTAAAAATTTAACTACGTTGATAGAAAATTCAACTATTTGGTTTACAATTAATGTTTTTTGTTGAAAGTTCGTATTTTTTGGAGAAAATTAAACTATTTTTTTCAAATTCGTTTTGTTTAGTAATAAATTAGTTTATTGAATTGAAAATGTAATTATTCCAGTTTTGGTTGAGAATTAATCTTTTTTGTTTGATAATTCAGCCATTAGGTTGAAAAATTAGTCAAAGGAGACGCCGAGAGCCTACTCTGACGTCTATAAATTATATTTCTTGGTTGAAAATTCAACTATTTTCTCGAAAGTTAGTCTTCTTGATCTAGAAATTTATCTGTCTTACAAGGGAGGTTAGGTTGGTTTTTTAAAAGGATTTTAACGGACTTCAAAGCTCTGAGGATATATCGTAAAAGATTTGCAAGAATTTCACGATTTTTTTGGGAGATGTATATTATATATCAGATAACAATCACTTAATGCTCTGGCTCGTATGCTATGTGTGCTTAGTGTTTCACTCGCACTTACATTTCGTTTGACTGATATAATTTGGCCTTACTGTATTTGCTGTAATAAAACTAATTAAAGCGGTTCCATTGCCCCTTTTATGTACACATTTCGTAAATGAAGATAATTTTTTGATAACTAATACACTTTCACGAGAAACAATAATCTCGCCGTCGAAAAAGCGCCTCTTCAAGGTATAAAAGTGAGAGAGTTTGCGATATTTTTTACCACAAACAGTTACACTTGTACTTGTCTACAATGCAGATCATTATTGGCACGTCTCTCCTGACCATAGTTGTTTTACTTAATTCTATTGGTAAGTTGAAAATTCAGCAATTTGGTGAGAGAGTAATTTTTGGTAGAAAATTAAGCTACTGTGATAGATAATTCAACTTTTTGGTTGAATATTAACTTTTGTAGTTGAAAATTCATGTATTTTGTTGAAAATTCGTCTTTCTCGGTAGAAACTTTTGAAAATTCAACTATTGGGTCAGAAATTTAACAATTTGTTGAAAATTCGAGTATTGATCAGAAAGTTTACTTTTTTTGTTAGAAAAACATGTAATTTGTGACATTTCGACTTTTTTGAAAAAATTTAACTATTTTGAAAATTCAAGTACTTAGTTGAAAACTCATATTTTTTTTAAATTCGTCTTTCTCGGTAAAATAATTATCCTTCTCGGTTGCAAATTCAATTATTTGGTCAGAAATTCAAGAATTTCTTGCTAAATTTATTATTGGTTGGAAATCAAAAAATTAAGCGGAAAATTTACTCTTGTTGGAAATTAATGTAATTTGTTGAAAATTTGACTTTTTTGTAGAAAATTCAACTATTTTGTAAATTCAACTTAGGGGTTGAAAATTCATATTTTTTGTTGAATATTCGTCTTTCTCGGCAGAAAATAATTCTTTTCTGTTGAAAACTTAATTAATTGGCAAGAAATTCATCAATTTATTGAAAAATTTATGTAATTTGTTGAAAATTTGACATTTTTGTAGCAAATTGAACAATTTTGAAAATTCAACTGCTTGGTTGAAAATTCATGGTTTTTGTTGAAAATTCGTCTTTCTATGCATAAAATCAATCTTTTCGGTTGCAAATTCAATTATTTGATCCGAAATTGGTCAATTTGGTGAAAAATTTATTCTTTGTTGAAAATTCGACTATTGATCAGAAAATTTATTTTTGTTGTTAGAGAAACATGTATTTTGTGAAAATTCTAATATTTTTCAAAAATTTAACTATTTTGAAAATTCAAGTACGTGGTCAAAAACTCATATTTTTGTTAAAAATTTGCCTTTCTTGATAAAAAATAATTCTTTTCTGTTAAAAATTCAATTATTTGGTCAAAAATTCAACAATTTGCTGAAAGTGTTATGTATTTTGTTCAAAATTCAATTACTTGTTTGAAAATTCCTGTTTTTCGTTGAAAGTCAGTCTTTCTCGGTAGAAAATTAATCTTCTGGGTTGAAAATTCAATTTCTCGGTAGAAATTTAAGCTTACTGATATAAAAATCAATTATCCGGTCTGAAATTCGACAACTTGGTGAAAAATTTATTCTTTGTTAAAAATTCGAGTTTTGTGCAGAAAATGTAACTATTTTGAAAATTCATCTACTTGGTTGAAAATTCAGGTTTTTTGTTGAAAGTTCGTTTTTCTCGGTAGAAAATTAACTTTTGTGGTTCAAGAGTTATGTATTTTGTTGAAAATTCGTTTCTACTGGTAGAACATTAATCTTCTTGCTCGAAAGTTAATGATGAACTACTTTTATGACATTTGTTTATGATGAATTTTTCATTGAAAATTAATCTATTTATTAAAAATTTTACTAATTTTCTTAAAAATTAATTTTGATCCATAGCGATTAATCTTCTTGGTTAAAAATTGTACTATTGGGTTCTACATTAATCTGCATTATTAATTAATTAATTGAACATTTTTTTCAAATTTTTCCTCCTGGTTGAATATCAACTGTTCTGTTGAAAATGCGTCCCTTTCGTTGAAAGTGCAGCCATTTTGTTCAAAAATCATTGTTTGTTGGGAGAAAATTTATAGTTTAACTGAAAATGGATATAGTAATGAATGTATGAAATGATGAAGTAATACGTTATAATCCACTTGTAATGCGAAATAATCCACATTTAACGCGGCTTAATCCAGTTCTGATCTAAAGTAATCCAGTTTGGTTAAAAATTTAACAATTTGGTGAAAAAGTATAAATTTTTATCGACAATTCAACTATTTTGGTATAAAATTCAACTATTTGATCTAAGGATTCAACTATTTTATTGAAGATTCATTTCTTTGGTTATAAATTTAATTATTTTGTTGAAAAAACGTTGTTTTTCGGTTGAAAAATTAGTTTTCATCTGAACATTGAACTATTCCGCTGGACCGCTCCGCTATTAGAACAATATCATTTTATTCAACAAAATTTTTGCCTAAATTATATCTATACATTTTCTTAGAACCACTTCATGCCACGATGCGTATTTTTGGTTCAAATCGTAAGAAATAACATTGAAAATAGATTAAATTTATGAAAAAACGATACAAGTTGCAATAAAATTTATGGTAACAAAATTGTTTTTTAAAAGGATGCGCAATTTTTTATTAAGAAAAACAAGACAATGAAAATACGTCTTTTGCAATACCAATGCAAATTTTGCAATATATAAATTAGCAATCCCGGGTCGAGGTACAGAAATAAATGTAACATAATAGAGTTGCATAATGTAGAAAAGCTCGCAAATTGGACAAAATCAATGGCAAAGCACGAGATGCGTGATGGAAATGTGTTCGTTAAAGGGTCATTGTCAAATTGGAGGCAAACTTGAAGTCCCAGTAATATAACATTAACTTCGAAACTCGTACTGATTTTTTTTTTTTAAATTTAATAAATAGTTATTATCATCCTCTACAAAATCATAACTTCCTTTTTTTATTTGCGCTCCTATTTACTTTAATTTGATAAAAGAACACCCCAAACGCCATTACCGTACGGCGTCCCAACCTAACTTTGCACAAGGATAAACTGTTTTCTCCTTTTTTTTAGACAGTAACCTGAAAAACACTTAACGTATCAAGTTTGTAAACTTGCGATGAACATAAATTTAGGTTATGCACATTTTTCAAGTCAAATACGTAATATTGTAAAAACCTTAAAGTCTGTCCCTCGATTTTTGTCATTTCAGACATCACTATCGTACGTATTTTTTTCTTGCTAAGCGGTGTTTTCTTTCACAATTAGGTGACTTTTTACAATTAAAATCTGTTTTTTTTTTTATAAATATTAAAAAAGGCTAAAGATCATCAAATTTCTTGCATCTTTCCCGTACGGTACAATAGAGGAGTGTACGACTGCTTATATGCGCGTGGATCAGGTGGGCCGGTTTGTTTTCTGTCCCCTAACCTCTATTCATAAATATAGAGTTCTCAAGAATTGAGCTGAATAAGTTAATTAGAAAGAAATAGATGTGTTGCAAATTATATTACAGTACAGGTAGGTAGATTTGTTATTAATAATATACTGTACACTTTATGTAATTTTGATTCACAATTCTGACAAATTAATGAATTTTTTAGGTTTCAAATTTTATATGTAGCCAGTCTCAATCATCTCAATAAAAAGTAGAACTTCTCTTGAAATTGAAAAAAAAAAATAATCAACAATAGTTAAATATTTCGTTCTTCCTAAATGACATGTGTTACAGTTTTCGCTATCGAACTTTTTAAAAGCTCAGCACTCTTTCATCAAACTCCCAACCTCAAATCCACTTTCCGTATTTCATGTAAGAATTTCATTATTATTTCTTATTTTCAAAACTGCTCCTTTTGCATTTAAAGTTTTTATATGTGAAATTATCGATTTCCGTTATGAAATATTTAATTCCTGATAATAATGTGATTGCCACTGTAGGTGCTAAAATTTGCCTAAAATTTGAAAATCACCCCAAAGCCGAAAGAGCTTTAATAAAAGAGAATTTACAATCACTAAATTACAGTTGTCGATGATTTGACCTTTAATTTCAAAAGGTCTGTGCACAAATATGGGGGAAGTATTATGACCAAACGCATAGCACGAGACAAATATATTAGCGAGCGCGGAAGCGCGAGCTAAATATTTTATTGAGCGCGAAGCGCGTGAACCAACAGTCGCTCATCCAACGTCTTTGCTGGTATAAAAATAATCTTTTCGGTTGAAAATTTAGTTACTGAGCAGGAAATTTACTTTTGTTGTTGACAATTCATGTATTTTGTTGAAAATTTGAATTTTTGGTAGAAAATTGAACTATTTTCAAACTTCAACTAATTGGTTGAAATTTCATGTTTTTTGTTGAAAGTTCATCTTTCTCCGCAGAAAATTAATCTTTTAGCTTGGAAATTCAATCATTTGGGCTGAAATTCTAAAATTTGGTGAAAAATGTATTCTTTGTAGAAAATTCAACTATTCAGCACAAAATGTACTGGTAGAAAATTAATCTTCCTGGTTGAAAATTCAATTATTTGTTAAGAAATTGTACAATTTGATGAAATAGTTATTCTTTCCTGAAAATGCAACTACTTAGCAGAAAATTTATTTTTTCTGTCGAAAATTAATTTCTTTGGTTATAAATTCAACTATTTTGTTGAAAAATCGTTCTTTTTTGGTTTAAAAATTAATTTTCATCTGAACATTGAACTATTCTGCTGGGCCGTTCGGTTATTCGAACTGGTAATCTACTTTTAATCCGTTTTAAATCAAGTAATTGAAAGCAATCCTAGTATCCCGAAGTAATACACTTGTAATCCGAAATAATGAACTTGTAATCCGGAGTAACCAAGTTCTAACGTTGAGTAATTCATTTCTAGTCCAAACGCATCCACTTGTAATCCGCTTGTAATCCACTTTTAATCCAGTTAATTCGGAGTAATTTACATATGTATTTCAAATAGTTTATAACTATTCTGTTAAACAATTTTTTTGTTTGTTTCGGTAAAAAAACTAATCTTCTTTGTTGAAAATTGATCTGCTCTATTTTTTACATCAAATTTATCTTCTTGGCAATAAAGATAAATTAAACAATTAAGCATTCGGAAAACGTCCAAAATAAACTTAGTTTCAATCACTGCTTCTAACGACTGGAGATGGAAGAATCTTCGGGGAGAAATGATTACTCCGGTAGAATTAAGATTAAATGAATAGTCGATATATTTAACACCGATAATGACTACACCAAAGATTAGAAATAAGTAATCTGCGTAAAAGGCGTTTCGCTCTAAGTTTTCCCGCTGCACAAGAACGCCCGTATTTCATTTCGCACAACGCTCAGTATAAAACGCTTTCATTCTCGCTTATAACACAATTCTGACTCCCTCTCGTTCAACGCTCGAGCTCGCCGATCGCTCGTTCGTTACGCCCTCTATTCTCTTCATTAATTTGGCGCGAATATTTATTTTCGAGTTTAAATTTTAATTTTAAAACGCTATCACTCGGCCATCCGATAATTCAACTCGTCCGCTAGTTGATATATCAACAGCATACTAATTTGTCGCGTTTACAAATCATTAATGCCATAACGTTTAGGGGCTCACCTGACGCGCTTAGGACAAGTCTACGCAATTTCTTCGAAATCAGAATCTTTGGAGTTTCTGTGGTCGTTCGCTCAGTCTTTACCTTCGTTGCTCACATGCTCGTATGGTACGTCAAATTCTCCGTCCTGATGATCTTCGATGTTTTCTTTTTCGAAAGTTTCCAAATTTTTAATTGGCTTGCGTAAGCAGTAGTAGCATAACGATGCCCTTTTTTCTGGTTCTTAGGTCTGCTATACTCCATAGGTGTCCAAAGGATACATTTTTGTAATTACCAGCGGACCCCTGCATTTTTTCTGAAATTTGGTCGATTCGCCCGTTAATTCTGGAGCGTCTCTCATAGGGACTATATCTCCCAAATCGAACGTGACTTGCAATCGATTTGCATCATGTGTCTGCTTGTACTTTCTTTCTTCTTCTTAAAATGTTCTGACGAACTTTTTCTCGTAACTTTGTTGGTGGGGAGTACTGAGTTTCATCTTCATTGGTAAGTTTCTACAAATCTCCTTCGTCGTATCGATTTACGTAACCAAATAATAATTCAAAAGGACTTTTGCCCATCGCCTTTTGCGCAGATTCGTTGAAGTCTCGTTTGACCTTCTTAAGAATTTGGTCCCAGTCTTTTCCCGTGTCACTCTGTACACTTCCATGAATCGCTGGAATTAAGGTGAAGTTAGTTCGCTCTACGATTACATTGGCTTAAAGGTGTCGAGGGAAAATAAGCGTAAATTTAATGCCGTATATTTCACAGAATTCTTGGTACAGACGGGGAGAGAAACAGGTTCCTCGATCGGAGATGGTCCTCTCAAGTGCGCCGTAATTCAAAACAAATTCTTCGAGAGCTTCAATAAAATTTTTTGCTTTCGTGTCTCTGACCGCCCGGTTTGATCGCATAAAGCTCCCCCGCCTGAGGGCCTGACTTCACTTTCGCTTAATTCATGCTTCGAATGCTTTTTTTCAGGTTTCCGCAAAATTTCAGTTCTACGGCGTGATTTTTCATCGGTAAACTGGTAAATTGATCACTCTATTAAAGAAGCATTGTGTCTGGACCTATTGCGCTTGAATCTGACCCAATATTTCGCGTAAAGTATGAAACGCTTAACTTTTAATTTCTCCCATGATAAATGGCACGTTTTTTACAAATAATTCATACAAGAGGCTTGCAATATGTGCCAACTTGTAAATGTTTTTTCGAAAAAAGCTCTCTCAAACTAAAAAGCGACGCCATTCATGCGCATCCTTCGGTATGGAATAGTCGATTATCGCTTGTAATTTATTTTGACCGAGTTCTATGCCTTTGGCAGATATCTCATTTCCTAAATAGGTGACTCTAGACATCAAGAAATAAGCCTTTTTGAGATATATGGTTAAGCCCGCATTTTATAACTCTTCTGATACCAATATTAAACGACTTTTTAAATCCGCCCATGAGTAGCCTGGAATTAATATATCGTCCAAGTAAAATAAAACTACATGGTTTCGCAGACGATCCAATACTTTGTACATAAGTTTTGAGAAGAAAAAGGGGGCCTTCATTAGCCCGAATACCATTCGGGCGAACTGTCCGGTTTCATCAGGGGTGATGAATGCTGTTTTTGCCCTGGGTTCCTGCGGTAACGGGACCTGCATGCACCCTCGAGTCAAGTCTAAGGTTATAAAAAATTTAAAATCTTCGATCAAAGCTAGATGGTCATCTAAATCTGTAAGAGGGTAATTCATCCTAATCGTTTGTTGATTTAATTTACGAAAATCTACAACAAGTCGCGGATTCCCATTATTTTACGGACTAGCAACACAGGACTAGCTTAGGGGGATGTAGTATCATTTACGAGACTTAATTCCCTATACTCGCTCAAAATATTCTTTATTATGGTTCGCTTTTCATCACTTGCACGATAAGGCTCTTTCCACACAGGGACACTGCCTTCTTTTTCAATTATATCCATCTCTATAAGCGAGGTACACCCGAGTTCACACATGTCAAGATAGACAGTATTCCGATAAGCATTCAAAGTCCTTAATAAATCTTTGATAATGTTATCAGCTGAATTAACATTAAAATTCAAATCTGCTACGGTGATTGGAGTTCTCCTCTGTATGGGAACATCCCGATAAGGTATGTACGAATTCTGTGCTTCGAAGATAGCGGTACTTTTATTTACAGGCGGGAAAAATTTACACTTCGCACTAAAACGAAATTGATCAGCTCTAGAATTAGAAGCCTGAAGCTCATACACAAAGGCGTCATCACTGTATAGTGAAAAGGACCCCAACACTTCAATGACACCTTCGCCTTGTCAATTTGGATATTTAAAGTTCGCGCTATTGAAATCGTTGCCACACAATCGGAGCTTCCCATGTCAGCAAAACCACTCACTTCTCAACCGTTAACCGATACCCTTTTCAGATATTTAATTAGGGCATGATCTGGATCAACACTAGAGACACGATTCACTTCAGGTTTACGAGCGGGAGCTTGTGTTGCTTGTAAACAATGACGATGGGTATGTCGCTTTTGACCACAATTCTTGCAGCTTTGTATTTTCTGAGGCTCTGAGCAATTCTTCGGGATGTGACCAAATTGATTGCAGTTGTAACACTTTAAGAGTCCATCCTCATTCTTTACAGGTGGACGCTTATCCGGATGCCGACATTGGTCTCCAGCGCTTCCTTCTTTAAATGTGGTAGTTGTCTCTGTTCTCGATGATTGAAAGGATCCTGTCTTCGGTTTCGGTGAATTCTGCTTGTATAATTTACCCGTTCCTTTAATTCATTCCAGACGTTGTATGTTAATGCGTTCAAATTCTACGACAGGGCTCACCACTTTCAGTAGGTGCTGACTGACACGACAAGTGCACGACTGCCACCAATTTTTTCTGTAATTTTTTTCTTCGGTTTCCAGGAATCCTGGAAAGGGTTACGGTCACGGCTCGTTGCGGCTCATTGTCACACCGAAGGGTCTGATTTTTTTCTACTTGAATTCACAATACATTTCATTTTTTCATTTTAAACTGTAATTTACCGTGAAGGATTAGGGACCAGTCGAATGACAAGATTTATGAGGGCCTGTTCTCGGGCCTGTTTGACCTAGTCTCGCGACTGCCACTGTCAGTATTTGCAGTCGCCGACTGCCTTTTGGTGAGCCCTGTTCTACGATGTCCCACAGTAGATCGTCAATGGTACTATGGAAACATGCAGCCATGGAACTGCAAGTGGCATCATTTTCTTCCATTTAGTACATTTATTTCCTTCGATTACGTAAGAGTTCATGAAAGCTGTGCTTCTGCCAATTTACAAACTCCTTCCTACAGAAAGTGTACCATTCTCGCGCCCCGTCGGTAAAATTCATCTTGGCCGCTTCCAGAGCGAAACTATCTGGCCACTGATGTAGATTTTTCATGGAATCGAAAGACTCGATCCATTTCCGGGCACGAGATGTTTCCCATTCTTTATTAAATTTGCCTATACCTTTGCTTAGGTCGGGCATGCTATGGTAGCTTGAAACTCCAGGAGATTTGCGGCAGGGATAGGTGCGAGAGCTTGAGTAGGGTTAAGAGATAGGTTTTTAACAAGTTACATCAAAGTAATTTCGCGACGACGACCGTCTTCCAAAATGTTTATCATTATTCTTTCCAGTGTGGCTGTGCGCCGCGACCTTCCAGATCAGCCTGAAAGAAATGTTGACGAACCGCTAATTTAGATTGGGTGTTTACATTACTATTGTCGCTCAAGTCGTTGAGAAGACATCGGAAATTTCCAGGTCGGTCATGTGATCCATTCGCAGAGTTGGAAGGATTTATTATTGGATGGCTGTTATTCACCTCTTCGCTAAATTGTTGGTGGAAAGCCTTGAAATCTCCACTTATTTTCCCACCATGATGCTTTAGGTTCCAGGATTGTACTTTACAAGAAATTTCACAAATTTTTACTGCACCAAATCAGGGAAGTTTGCAAATTAATTTTTTCGACCACGATTAATAATAGCCTTATGCAGCGTGTTACCCTATATTTATTGTATGTTTACTTGAGGCCATGTGACGAGTGGGTCACGTGACCAAGCTAGTCCTCAATTTTTCATTGTAAACTTACGTCCAAATGGAATAAGATATCGCGCTTAAAGTTTGGGAAATGAAAGAGGAGACACTAATGTTCACGGCTCTGCTCTGCTCTCCACGGGTCTGTGGGTAAAGCAGATTGCATTATTGTAATTTGCGCGTGACGGAATTCTTTCTCGTCAAAATTACACGTATTTTCCCCAACTTATATCCTAACGAGATAATATATCGGCCTGAAAGTTTGGAAAATGAAAGGGGAGGCAATAAAGTTCACGCCTCTGCTCTTTTTCGCAGTTCAACTTAACATTTACTTAACTTCAAAAAAAAAAAATTCAACAAAATAGTTCAATTTTCATAAAAACAGATAAATTTTCAACTAAAATTCTGAATCTTCAACAAAAAAAAAAGTTTTTACAAATTAATTCAAATTTTAACCAATTAGTTCAATTTCGAACCAAAAAAGATGAATTTTCAACCAAGAAGATTAATTTTCTAAAAAAACAACTTGAATTTTCAACTAAAAAGTTGAATTTTCAACTAAAAAAGATTAATTAAGAAAAAGGAATTTTTAACAAAATATTTCAATCTTGAACCAAACAGATGAATTTTCAACTAAAATGATGAATCATTAATCAGAATAATGAATTTTTAGAAAATCAATTCAGCTATCAACCAAGTAGGTAAATTTTCAACCAAAAATGATCAATTTTCAACCGAGAAGATTAATTTTCTATCAGAAAAGTAAAATTTTCAACAAAAAATAAGAATTTTATTCTAAGAAATTTAAATTTCAAGTAGAAAAAGAATAATTAAAAAAGGTCAACATTTTTAACAAATTAGTTAAATTTTGAACTGAAAAATATCAATTTTCTACCGAGAAGATTGACTTTTTATCAGAAAAGTCGAATTTTCAACAAAATATAAGAAATTTAAACTGAAAAATTGAAATTTCAAGTAAAAGAAGATTAATTTAAAAAAAGGCAATATTTTTAACAAATTAGTTCAATTTTCAACAAAATGGTAAATCTTCAAACAAAAAAAAGTTTGTACAAAGCAGTTCAACTTTTAACCAATTATTTAAATTTCGAACCAAAAAAAGATGAATTTTCAACCAAGGAGATTAATGTTCTAAAACAAACCAAATTGAATTTTCAACTAAAAAATATTAATTAAAAAAAAGGATTTTTTGACCAAATATTTCAATCTCAAATCAAACAGATAAATTTTCAACTACAATGATGAATCGTTAATTGAAAGAATGTATTTTTAGAAAATAATTTAAGATATCAACCAAGTAGTTAAATTTTCAAACAAAAAAGATCAATTTTCCATCAAAAAGATTAATTTTCTATTAGAAAAGTAGAATTTTCGGCAAAATATAAGAATTTGAAACTAAGAAATTGAGATTTCAAGTAAAAAACAGATTAATTAAAAAAAAGACAATCCAAAAAATATCAATTTTCTAGCGAGAAGATTGACTTTCTATCAGAAAATTCGAATTTTCAACCAAATATAAGAATTTTAAACTGAGAAATTGAAATTTCAAGTAAAAGAAGATTAATTTAAAAAAAGAAAATATTTTTAACAAATTACTTTAATTTTCAAAAAAATATAAGAATTTTCAACCAAGAAGAATAACTTTCTACGAAAAAAACAGAAGCTTTAACTAAATATAAGAATTTTCCACCAAAAAGTTGAATATTCAACTAAAAAAAAATAATTTAAAAAAAGCAATTGTCAACCAAATATTTCAATCTTAACCAAACAGATGAATTTTCAACTAAAATGATAAATCATTGAACGAAAGAATACATTTTTATAAAAACATTTCAACTTAACTTTTACTTAACTTAAAAAAAAAATTCAACAAAATAGTTCAATTTTTAACCAAAATGCTGAATCTTCAACCAAAAAAAATAGATTTTTTACAAAGTAGTTCAAATTTGAACCAATTAGTTTAGTTTTGAACCAAAAAAGATCAATTTTCTAAAAAAAAAATTGAATTTTCAACTGAAAAGTGGAATTTTCCAACTAAAAATATTAATTGAAAAAAAAGGAATTTTTGAGAAAATATTTCAATCTTGAACCAAACAGATGAATTTTCAAATAAAATGATAAATCATCAATCACAAGAAAGAGAGAATAATTAAAAAAACAAAATTTTTAACCAATTTGTTGAATTTTGAACAAAAAAATATGAATTTTCAACCAAAAAAAAATTAATTGAAAAAAAGAACACCTTTTTAGTAAATTATTTAAATCTTAAACCAAACAGATGAATTTTCAACTAAAGTGATGAATCATTCGCCAAAGGTATACATTTTTATAAAAGCAGTTCGAATTTTATCCAAGACGTTGAATTGAAAAAAAAATTCCTCCCAAGAAGATTAATTTTTTAACAAAAAAGAAGAATTTTCTACAAAATAGATAAATTTTCAACCTGTACAAAGACGAATTTTCGACCAAATGTTCGAATTTTCAAACAACAAAGAATTAACTTCCAACTGAAAAAACACCAATTTTCAACAAAATAGTTCAATTTTCAACAAAATATATGAACTTACAACAAAAATGCTGAATGTTCAACGAAAAATTGATTTTTTTACAAAGCAGTTCAAATTTTGAACAAGTAGTTAAATTTTCAACTAAAATGCTGAATCTTCAACCATAAAAATGAATTTCTCACAAAGTAGTTAAATTTTCCACCAAAAAGAGTAATTTTCAACTAAGGAGATTAATTTTCTACCGAAAAAGTAAATTTTTCAACAAAATATAAAAAATTTCAATCAAAAAGTTGAATTTTTAGTTGAAAAAGATGAACTTTTAAGATGAAAAAGGGAATTTTCAACAAAATATTTCAATCTTGAGTCAAACAACTGAATTTTCAACTAAAATGATGAATCATTTAACAAAAGAATTAAAAAAAAACAGTTCAACTGTCAACCAAGTAGTTAAATTTTTAACCAAAAAAGATGAATTCATAACCAAATATTTGAATTTTCAACTAAAATAACATTAATTTTGAACAAAATAAAACAAATTTTTGAAAGCAATAGTCAAATTTTCAACTAAAAAAGATCAATTTTCAACCAAAGAGATGAATTTTCTACTGAAATGATGAATATTGAACAAAAAAATACATTTTTAACAAAACAGTTGAACTTTCAACTAAATGGTGGATTTTTCAACAACAACAAAATTATAATTTTGCGCCAACAAGATTAATTTTCCATCGAAAAGACGAATTTTCCATAAAATAAATAAATTTTCAACCAAATAATTGAATTTGCAACAAAAATATCAGTTTTTCAACGAAATAGTGGAATTTTCAACTAAAAAAATCAAGTTTTAATAAAAAATGGAATACTTGAACGTTCTATTAAAAAATCAAATTTTCTAAAAAAAAAGAGGAAAGTTCAACGAAGTAATGCAAATTTCAACTAAGTAGTCAAATATTCAATAAAAAGAAGTTTTAGTAGCTAATATTTAAATAAAAAAATATTTAAATTTTAAATGAGAAATATTTGATATTTTAATCAAAAAGATTTTAAAAAAAAACGAATTTTTCACAAAATATTTGAATCTTCAACCAAATAGTTGAATTTTTGACTAAAAAAGATTATTTTTCAAGCGAATAAGAAATAGTACAAATTTCAATTAACAAAATTAATTTTCAATTAAGAAACAAATTTTCAACAGAAGAATTAAATTTTCAACGAAATAATAACATTTTTAACCAAAAAGATGAATTTTCAACAAACTACATATTTTTAAACTAAGAAATATCATTTATCAACAAAAATTGACATTATTATTTAAACAATTTACATTTGTTAAAACTTTTTTTTTTACAAAATTTAAAAATATGTGCTCGTTCTCTGAGTGACGTGAAATAACTAGTTGAAATAATAAATCAACACGATCCATATACTTTATTTTCTATTCTATAAACAATTTCTTTATTGTTGAAATCTAACTTTTGACTGAAATAAGGCAAAAAAGTGTAGTTTTCTTGAAAAATATTATTCATCAAATTTTATTAGCTGAAGTGAATTAAATTTTTATTTTAAATCACAATTTTTATTGACTAGATTAGAATTAAAAATCAAATTTTCAGTATTTAAATTACCCTATAAAATTTATACACTATAAAAAAATATTTTATTTACAAAAATCGTTTAAATGTTGAAAATGAAATATTTTACATGTTAGCGATGAAGTCGTCTGAATTTTTATAAACTTATGAAAAATTGAAAGTTTTAGCTCAAAAATTGTTGTTAATAATTTTCAGAAGCCAAAGAGATCTTCTTTAGTTTTAATTGAGTAGATATCTGAAAAAGCACTTTTTCACTGTTAATTAAATTTAAAAATCTGAAAATAATGTAAAAAGTTTGTATGAAACTTTGAAAATGAAAAGTTTTTAATTTATTTTAATATTTTAGTGAAATATCAGGTTCCTGGATAAACTGTTCCAAATTCTTCAAAAGGAATAATAAATTAATAAACTTTCGTTTTATAATTTGAACCCCTTAAATTTAGAATTGTTTTATAAATCCGGGATGTTGATAAAAATTATTTTTCAACTTTGGTGTTTATATTATTTAAAAGTTTTAGAAATATGAATCTTTAAATTCCAGTGTTTGATAATAAAACAATTAAAAAACGTATAGAAAAAACTATTACATATTATTCATTTATGTACGTATTTATTATCTTGTAAGTATCACACTTTTTACAACGAAAAACTGACTGTTTGTGCTGATAATTAATAAATTGCAGAAATATTTTTGAGAAAGAATAAAAATATTTAAATATGGTTTAAATTAATTTAAACGCGATTATTTATAAAAAGGTTCTTAATTTTAAATAATTCACAGATCATAAAATTCAGATAAAATAAATGTGGAAATTTTAATTTATAACGAGCTTAGACTAATTGATAGGTAAAATGAAAAAGCACATTATTCTTTCAAACAGAAAAAATATGATTCTTAAAATAACATTTTATAGCTACCAGAAGACGTCATGCAGGATAATGTCTCGAAAATATTTTTGGAAATCTTTGAAAGATTTTTATGCTACAATCCGTGCAAAACCGTAAAATCCATGAAAATAAAAAAGAAGTTAATTATTTCAATATTGAATGATCAAATATCCGAATTAGAAAATTACCGTATTATAAAATTCTCGAATTGAAAAAGTCAAAAAAAAATTGTTGTTTAATAGTATTTATTTGATACAAATAAAATAGTTTTATCAAAGAAAAAGTATTTCTTAATGCTTAAAGGTTTTTAAAATTATTGTTTGAATTCAAAATAATAATATTTGATAAAAAAAAATAATTTTGAAAGCAAATTTTTGTTTTAAAATGTGCATAGTATTAAAAAAAGTTACAAGAAATGTTTCCAAAAATCAAATTGTTAATTTAAAAAATAAAGTTGAAAACAAATTCGGAGAAAATGTACTGAGAATCTTCTTTTTTCATTTGAGGCACACGTGTTTTTAAATATAGTTTTTGATAAAAATGTTATAAAATTATTGTTAATTTGAATTTTCTTCGATAAAAATATTTGATTATTGTATTTTCAATAAATAAATAATATTTATTAAGAATCAACTTTTTTAATTTTTCAAATCCGTGAATTTTCTAGTTCGAATATTTTATAATTCGGCCATTTTCTTTCGGGAATTTTCCAAATCAGAATTTTTATACTTCAACAATTTTATAAATTCGGGAATTTTATTGTTCGAGAATTTTCCAATTCGAGATTTTTCAGTCGTCCCAAATAATTAAAGTAATGTATGTAATAAAGAAATGATTATTCACATAAAAATATTGAATACAATCCCAAAAATTAACACTAGTTGTATTTTTAAATAAAATTATTCAAAATTCAGTAGCAAAAAGTATCAAGCAATGAAATTTTGAAAAAAAAAAAAACTTCAAACCACCTAAAATTTGCTTCAATTATCATAAAATTAAATAAAATAAATGTAGCGTGACAGGATATGCGACTATAATCAATAAAAAAATTTAAATTAGAAAAAATATATGCAGAACAGATAAAAATATTGAAAAATATGGGAAAAATTACTATTTTCACGACTTATTAGATTTTGACTTTATGATTTGAAAATATCTTATTTTATAGTATGCTAAATTAGTATTTGGCATTACCGGTCATTTTATAAAAATATTACACAAAAAAAGTGATACTTATTTACATCTAAAAGTATTATTATTTTTTTATTTACTTCTAGAATCTTCTCAAGTATTGAATGAACAATTTTATTCCGTATTGTTAATAGTTTTGATAATTATTTTCAGATTTATCCTAAAATATTAATTAAACGTGACTAAAAAAAAGCAGTGGAAAAAAAATTTGGACTCATTTTTTAAATCCTGAACTCTAAAATATTTAACACTATTCTTAATTTTTATTTGTTTCGACTCAATATAAGTGATATCTGTGAATATGAAATATTTAAAAAATGGGGTTCATATTATAAAACGATTTTTTGAATTAGATTTTTAGTTTGAAACAGTGCGTGGAAAAATATTTTGTTTATTTTTTTATTTATAACTTTAAAACAAATAACTCTAAAATTTTGAAATTTCACTAAATTCTGCTTTGAGGATAGTTTTAGAAAAAAAAATTTATGATTCAAAGGGAAAGTAGGAAATAACTAATACTTTTAACTTTTTGGCAATCACTCTTAAAGTGATCTATGAAATAAACAAATTAATAATTTCATAAAAATATTGAATTCCATCACAAAAATAAACAATACTTATATTTTTAAATAAAATTATTTAAAAATTCTCTCTATTGAAAAAACTTTTCTAATATAAATAAAAATTTCGAATAATTAATATAGAAAATTTTATAATATTAATATCATAAAGCAAAATGAAGAAACAAAAATAAAATAAATTCCTTACCTTTAAAAACAAAAAATAAATAATTTGTAAAAATCACGAAAATCCTAAAAAAAAATCACTCCATGGAGGTTTTCTCGGATGTACAATATCCATGATAGTGCGGAGGACGTCCAAATGCTAACTGACTTCTGCATTTCATTCAAGAAGGCGTCGGTGGACGTCGGGACGCCTCGCGCACGCGCCCCTGCGTTTTCTTATTTCTTAACCGAATATCCTCAAGCTCTTCGTGTTACACGCAACCCCATTTTTTTACATATTTTTTTTATTGCGATTGGAACGAATCAGGCGATATTAATAGGTCGATTTATAAAACGAATCCATTTCCGGAATAAAAACGCCAGGTGTTTACTTTCCGACTGAGAATCAATCTAAATATGTATGACAAACGTTTTACAAGATTCGATTTGATACTCTAAATTATTCTAAGTTTTTGAAGAAATTTATCAAATTTTTGGTATTTTTTAGTGTTTTTTCAAAAAGTTGAAATAATAGAATTTGGGTGTACTTCAGAAAACGTCACCCAAGAATATTGACTTGATACTTGGCCTAGGGGTTTCTTTTAGATCCTAGTTGAACGCACTAAAAGGATTTTTGGCAAAGATGAATATAAATTAAGTTGTTAATAATTTTGACTTTTTTTAATTAGTTTTTTCAAAATTTTTTCCTATCATATCTTATACGTATCATATCATATCCTATCCAATCCAAATCTATGTTATCCTATTCAATCCAATCCAATTTAATCCAATTCTATCCTTTCCTATCCTGTTCTGTCCTGTCCAATCCAATCCAATCCAAACCAATCCAATCTAATACAATCCAATCCAATTCAATCCAATCCAATTCTATCCTATCCTAACTTGTCGAATCCAATTCTATCCTATCCTATCTAATCCAATCCAATTATATCCTGTCCAATATAATCCTATCCTGTCATATCATATCCTATCCAATTCTATTCTATCCTATCCTGTCCTATCCTATCCTATCCTATCTTGTCCTATCCTATCCTATCCTATCCTATCAGCAATAAAAAATTACGAAGGACGCATGGAGACTAGACCGAAAATGTAAGGAGTTCGCCTGAATCTAAGGATTAAAAAAGAAAGCCTCCGTACAATTAAAAAAAAACTGTGCGGTGCGGACAATCACTTTCAACCCAAAGATATTTCTATAAATAATCAAAAGTGTTTTTTGTTGACGATTTCTATGCTATTTTTCACCAATTGGACCATTCGATATTTGATAGAAAGATCCGATCATATTCTATCTTATCTGATCATGTACGATCCTATCTAATCCTATCCAACTCCATCTGATCCTATCCGATCCCATCAAATCCTATCCCATTCTTTCTGACATTATATGATCATATCCGGTCCCATCTGATCCTATCCAATCCTATCCGATCCTGTCTGATCCTGACCAATCCTATCCTATACTATCCTTTCTCACATTATATGATCATATTCGATCCTATCTGATCCTATCCAATCATATCCTATCATATCCTACCATATCGTATCATATCATACCATATCCTATCATATCCTATCCTATTCTATCCTATCCCAAAACGATCCTAAGTGATCCTATCCAATCTTATCCTATCCGATCCTATCCTTTCTGACATTATATGATCATATTCGATCCTATCTTATCCTGTCCAATCATATCCTATCATATCCTACCATATCCTATTATATCCTACGATATCCTATCATATCCTATCCTATTCTATCCTATCCTATCATATCATACCATATCTAATCCTATCATATCCTATCATATCATATCCTATCATATCATATCCTATCATATCATTCATATCTTATCCTATCCTATCCTATCCAATTCCATCCTATCATATCATATCCTATAATATCTAATTCTATCCTATCCAATTAAATTCTTTACTATCCTATACTGTCCTATCCTATTCTACCCTATCATATCCTATCCAATCCAATTCTATCCTTTCATATTCTATTCTATCCAATCCCTTCCTATCCAGTCCAATTCTATCCCATCCTGCCCTATCGTATCTAATCATATCCTATATTATCTAATCATATCCAATCTTATCTCATCATGTCCTATCCTATCCTGCCCTGCCCTATCCTATCTTATCTAATCATATCCTATCCTATCATATCGTATCCAATTATATCCTATCATATCATATCCTATCCCATCCAATCCAATCCGAATTAATCCAATCTAATCCACTCTAATCCAATCCAATCCAATTCTATCCTATCCAATCAAATTCAATTCAATCCAATTATATCCATTCCTATCCTGTCCTATTCTACCTATCCTATCCAATCATATCCTATCTAATCCAATCCAGTTCTATCCTATCCTATCTAATGCTATCCTGTCATATAATATCCTATTCAATTCTATCCTATCATATCATATCCTGTCCTGTCCTATTCTATCTATCCTATCCAATCCAATGCTTTCCTATCCTATACTGTTCTATCCTATTCTATCCTATTATATCCTATCCAATTCTATCCTATCCTGACATATTTTATCTAATCATATCCTATCTTATCTAATCATTTCTTAACCTATCCTGCATGTTCTAGCCTATCTTATCTAATCATATATTATCCTACATAATCCTATCCTATTATATCCTATTCTATTATATTATATCATATCATATCCAATCAAATCAAATCCAATCTAATTCTATCCTATCTAGTCCAATCCAATTCAATCCAATTACATCCTTTCCTATCCTGTCTTATCCTATCGTTCCTATCCAATCCAATTTTATCCTATCCTATTTAATCCAATTCATTTCCATCCTATCCTATCTAATGCTATCCTGTCATATCATATCCTATCCAATTCTATCCTATCCTATCATATCCTATACTGTCCTGTCCTATTCTATCTATCTTATCCTATCCAATTCAATTCAATTCTATCCTATCCTATCTAATACTATCCTACCCTGTCCTATCCTATCCTATTCCATCCTATCCTATCCTGCCCTATCTTATCCTATTTCATCCTATTCTGTCATGTCCTATCCTATCCTATGTAAAACTATCCTAACCTGTCCTATCATATCCTATTTTATCCTATCCTATACTGTCTGTCCTATTCTATCCTATCCTATCTTATCCTATCCTATCGGCCAGAAAAAATTACAATTAACGCATGGAGACTCGACTTAAAATGTAAGAATTTCGCCTGGATTCAAGGAACATTGAAAATGAAAAATTTGAATTGTGAGACACACAAACATTTTAAGATTTTAATTAGCAACATAAAAAAGTAGTAACAATATTAAGAAACAATCCTTTCAATCAATCGAGCTTGTTAAGAAATTCTAAAATATAAATTAAGAAGTGATTCTTGAATGAATAAATTGATTCTATTATTTAAACCTTAATACAAAAAAATCTATTTGGTATAAACTTTGAAGAACCCTGCATAAAATCATTGACGAATAACATTTGACGAACGTTTTAAGAAAACATTAAAAAATACCAGAAATTGAACAAATTTGTTAAAAACATGAAAATAATATGACATATCAAATTCAATGTTGTAAAACGTTTATCACTCCCAAATATTTTTGTAAATAATTAATATATATTATTAGAACCTAATAAGAAAATCCAACTGTTATTGGTTGAAAGTTAATTATTTTTAATTGAAAACACTACTATATTATATTTTTTCTTCAGAATTAATCTTTTTTAGTTAAAAATTCTACTATTTGGTTGAAAATGTAATTATTTTGCTGAAAATTCAACTATTTTGTTGAAAAGTCTCTTTTTTGGTCAAAAATTCAACTTTTTTTTCGAATATGCGTCATTTAGATGGAAAACTCATTCATTTGGATTGAAAATTCAACTATTAAATTAAAATTTAAACAACTTTGTTAAAAATTCTTCTTTTTTCAACATTCATAATTTTAGTTGAAAATTCTTCTCTATTGGTCTTTTCTGGTATACAATTGATGTTCTTAGTTGAAAATTTATCTTTTTAATTAAAAATTTGAATACTCAGTTGATTATTTCCTTTAAAATTAATTTTTTGTTGTTGAAGATTAATGATTCTAATTGAGAATTTATCTCATTTTATTTATCTCAATTTATTCATTTTTATTTGTCAATGATTTTATGCAGAGTTCTTCCAAGTTTATACCAAATTGATTTTTTTATTAAGGCTTAAATAATATAATTAATTTACTTATTCAGGAATTACTTCATCACTTATATTTTAGAATTTCTTAACAAGCTTGATTCGTTATTTTTTCTTCCCGATAGGATAGGATAGGATAAAATTGGATTGGATTAGATAGGATAGGATACGACAGGATATAATTGGATTGGATATGATATGACAGGATAGGATTAGATGGGACAGGATAAAATTGGATTCTATTGGATTGGATAGGATAGGATAGGTTAGGATAGATAGGATAGGACAGGATATGAAAGGATAGAATTTGATTAAATTGGATTAGATAGGATAGGATAGAATTGGATTGGATAGGATATAATATTATAGGCTGTAATTAGATAGGAGATGATAGGATAGGATTAGATAGGATAGGATATGTTTAGATCAGATATGATAGGAATGAATAGGATAGGATAGATAGAACAGGATATGTTATGATAGGATAGGATAGGATTGGATTGGATATGATATGATATGACAGGATAGGATTAGATAGGATAGGATATGATTAGATAAGATAGTATAGGAATGAATAAGATGGGATAGGATATATAGGATAGGACGGGGCAGGATAGGAAAGGATAGAATTGGATTAAATTTAATTTGATAGGATGGGATAGAATTGGATTAGATTGGATTGGATATGATACGATAGGATATAATTGGATAGGACATGATAGGAAAGGGTTAGATAGGATAGGATATGATTAGATAAGATAGGATAGGAATGAATAGGATAGGACAGGGCGGGATATGATAGGATAGAATTGTATAGGATATACTAGAATAGGATTAGATTGATTGAAAATATTGTTTCGTAATATTCTTACTACTTTTATATGTTGCTAATTAAAATCTTGAAATGTTTGTGTCTCACAATTTAAATTTTTCATTTTTAAGGTTCCTTAGATCCAGGCGAAATCCTTACATTTTCGTTCGAGTTTCTGTGCATCCTTCGTAATTTTTTCTTCGGGTAGGATAGGATAGGATAGGATATGATAGAATAGGATAGGATAGAATTGGATAGCATAGATAGGATAGGACAGGATAAGATAGGATATGATAGTATAGGATAGAATTGGATAGGATATGATATGACAGAATAGGATTATATAGGATAGGATATAATTGGATTGGATGGGATATGTTATGATAGATAGGATAAGAAAGGGCAGGAAAGGATATAATTTGATGAAATTAGATTGGATAGGATATGATAGAATTTTATTGGATATGATATGATAGGATATAATTGGATTGGATAAGATAGATAGGATAGGATTATGTAGAATAGGATATGACTTTATAAGATAGGATAGGAATTAATAGGGTAGGGCAGGGCAGGAAAGGATATGATAGGATAGAATTGGATAGGATATGATAGTATAGGATTAGATAGGATAGGATATGATTAGATAAGATAGGATATGATTAGATAGGATAAGACAGGGCAGGATAGGATAGAATGGGATTGGATATAATAGGATAGGATATAATTGGATAGGATATGAAAGGATCGGATTAGATAAGATAGGATATGATTAGATAAGACAGGATAGGACAGGGCAGGATAGGATATAATTGGATAGGATATGATAGGATAAGATTAGATAGGATAGGATATGATTTGATAAGATAGGATATGATTGGATAGGATAAGACAGGGCAGGATAGGATATAATTGTATTGGATAGGATAAGACAGGGCAGGATAGGATAGAATTGTATTGGATAGGATAAGACAGGGCAGGATAGGATAGAATTGGATTGGATAAGATAGGATGAGATAGGATAGGATGGGATATGATATGATAGGATAGAATAGGATTGGAAAGGATATGATAGGGAAGAATAGTATAGGACAGGATAGGATATGATAGAATTGGATTGGATAGGATAGGATAGGATATGAAATAACAGGATAGAATTGGATGGGAGGGAAAGTTGTGGGTAGGAAGGTATAGGAAAGTAGAGAGGGGAAGACAGTATGGGGAAGACGTGGAGGAAAGGAGAGGTGAAGAGAGGTATGGGATGGGATGGGATGAGATGAGATGGGATGGAATGGGATTTATTGTAACCATATTCAGCAGAAACCCTTGGTACAGGGACCCTCTATCCGCAACCCAAGGACGCGTTCGGTGGCTTAAGTTCCCTTCAGTTCTATTCCAAAGGAATAGAAACCGAAACCGAATTGCGCAGTCGGTAGGACACGAACCTACGCTCCCAGGGGGAATCTGATTTCCATTGAGAGAGATATATATATATAGCTCCCACGAGTCGTACGGGCCCTTTTCATGCAGACGCCCACAAATAGTAAAATAAAATAATCTATTTTTATATCATTTTATTCAACTATCTTTTTTTAAATTTGAATATTTATTCTATTCTTATAATTGAATGAAGTAAAATTACAATTTTCTATAAAAAAAGTTTTTGTTTCGGATGTAAAGAGGTAAAAGTTTTTTAACGTTTTTAATATGCAAAAATGGGTTAAAAATAAATCGTTTGGCTTGATATAAACAAATTTAATAGTGATTTGCTAAAAAAAAGGAATGAAAAAAATTATCCAAAAATGCAGGCAGCAGGAATTGAGGCCAGATCTTCCGGTTACAAACTCGGAAAGAATTTCATCCTCGTCCATGATATATTACTGGGAGGAGTGTGCATCCAAACCAAATTCCGCAGGGTGTAGGTTCCCCTTGTGATAGTGCCAGTTAAAAAAATCACTATAGTCACTTTTTTAAGGAAAAGGCCACTTTAGTCATTTGAACCCATTTCATTATATATTTTTTCTAACAATTTTTTTAAAATTAATCTATGTATGAAATCTATAGTACATAATTTACATTAAGAAAATGCTATTCAATATCAGACTCCACACTCTTTCTACTATTCTTCTTGTTTCTCTTTTTTAAAGAATTCAATTTTTTCCCCCTATCGTCCAGAAACTTCCCCTTTATCTTGTTTTTTTTTGCTTGAATACAAACTGAATTATTAGAACCAAATAGGAAAATTCCACTATTTTTTGTTGAAGGTTTATTCTTTTTGGTTGAAAAGTCTACTATTATATTTTTGGTTCCGTAATCATATTTTTTCGTTAAAATTTTTATTACTTAGTTGAAAATTTAATTATTTCATTGAAAATTCAACTATTTTGTTGAAAAGTCATATTTTTTGTCGAAAATTCAACTGTCTTCTAAAAATTCTTTTTTTTTTTTTGCCTGTATATTCAACTGTTTGGTTGAAGACTGTTTTTGGCTGCAGTTTAATCTTTTTTGTTCGAAATTTCGATAATTTCATTGAAAATTCGACTATGGTTAAAAATGCACTTTTTTTTTGAAAATCCGTATATTTAGCTTGAAAGTGCAACTAGTTGGTTCTAAGTGTAATTGTTTGTTAGAAAATTAAATTTTGTATTCGCTGAAAATTTAGCTATATGGTTGATAATTCACCTTTCTTGTTTGAAAATTAATTTTGTTGTTGCAAATTTATCATTCCGGGATTAAAACTAAAATTTTTCTAAAACATTCGACTTTTGAGCTTTAGAACTGTAAAAAAAACCTCTTTTGATCAAAATGTATCTGCTTTGATGGAAAATTAACCTTTTTTGGATGAAAATTCAACTTTTTAGTTGAAAATTGAACTTTCTTGGTTCGAAAATTACCTTTTTTGTTGATAATTCATTTCTTTTCTGGTAAAAATGTCTTTTGTTCTTTTGGTTAACAATGCAACTGTTTGGTAGACAATGAATAATCTATTTGGGTGAGGATTAAACTATTTTGTTAAAAATGAATTTTTATGGTTGAAAATTTATCATTATAGTTAAAAATGTATTTCTTTGGTGAAAATTAAACTATTTTGCTGAAAATTCGTTTTTTTTTGTTGTTAAAAATTAATTTTTTCAACTAAAAATGAAACCATTCCATTTTTGATTAAAAAATTATCTTATTTTTGGTATAAATTTAAACTATTTAGTTGAAAATGCATGTATTTTTTTGAAAATTAGTTGTTTTTTTTTTTGTAGAAAATTTATCTTCTTGCTTGAAAATAAATGTTTCTGGAAAAATGCATCTATTTTATTGAAAGTTCATCTCTTTTGGTAGAAATGTCATCTTTTTTGGTTAAAAATGCAACTGTTTGATTGAAAATTAATAATATTGTTTGGTTAAAAATTCAACTATTTATAAAATTATGTATGAATGTTGTTTAGGCTTCATACTCTTTCCACTATTCCCGTCTTTTTCCCCTTTTTGAATAATTCCTCTTTTTCCCAGTTTTCGAGAAACTTCCCCTTTTTCTCGTTTTTTCGCTTAAATGCAAACTAAATTAATAGAACCCAATAAGAAGATCCAACTATTTTTGGTTGAAAGTTGATAAGTTTTAATTTAAAGTCCACGATTATATTTTTCTTTCAGAATTAATCTCCTTTAGTTAAAAATGGACTGTTTTTAGTTAAATATTCAACTATTGTATTGTTGGTTAAGGATTCAACAAATTTCTCAAAAATTCGCCTTTTTTGTTTGAATTCAAATGTTTTTGACTTCAAATAAAAATAGTTTTTGTTGAAATACCACCTATTACATTTTTCGATAAGCATTTATGTTTTTTGTTTGAAATAAACTGGTTTTTACTTTAAATTTAAATCTTTTCTGGTTTAAATATGAAATATTACCTTTGTCTTTGAGAATTCATGTTTTTATTGAAAATTCAACTACCTAGTTAAAAAATGAACTCCTTTGTTAAAATTTAACTTTTTCAAAAAAAATTATCATTTTGGTGAAAAATTCATCTCTTTGGTTGCAAATTAACCTATTTTGTTGGAAATTTTTAGTTTTTCTAAACTGTTTGGTTAAAACTTCAACTTTTACGTTTGAAATTCGCTTCTTTTACTTGAAAAATCAACTATTGGTTGTAAATTCCAATATTTGAATCGAAAATTAATATTATCTTGTTTGTTGAAAATTCAACATTGTGATTGAAAAATCGCGTCTTTCTTGGTTGAAAATTAATTTTTTCGGATGTAAAAGTCAACTTTTTTTCGAAAGAATTCGTCTTTTTATCTTGAAAGCTCAACTTTTTCGTTGAAAATTCATCTCTTTTGGTAGAAAATGCATCTTTTTTGGTCGAAAATTCAACTATTTCGTTGAAAATACAATATATTTCGCTTTAATTCAATATGGCAGCTATATACAATAATTTTATTTAAAACCCATATTCCTCTTTTTTCCTGAAAAATCACCCTATTTCCCCTATTTTGAGAGCAGTTTGGGTTGTGAAGTATGCTGTTGTCACTAAAACTGTTCAAGATGAATTTAGAAACAAACCTTTTTTTCATTCACATTATTGATTTCCTAGGTGTAAGGTTGTTTATATACCTAAAATAAAAATGTATAACGGTCAGGGAAAATAAAAAATTGGTGAGGCAAAAGTTAGGGAAAGTTAGGGAGAATATTTATTATTTTTTTTGCTAGAGGCGCACGTTTTCTTATATTGGGACGGTGATTAAAATCCCATTTTCAATTTTTGAAAACAATACATAAGCTTTATTCCTAGTTCTTGAAGTGCTGAATCGATTAAAAAAATCTTGATGCAAAAATGTAATAAGTTCCAAACAAATTGAGGGAAACTTTTTTTTCGCTGGAGGCGCGCGCGTTTTTACATATTTGGACTGATGTGTAAACTCTAATATTAAATTTAAATAAGTAACAGCAAAATATATATTCAACTGTTAAGTTAAAAAAAATTGCAAACAGTTACGAACGGTTGAAAAAACTCGCCCATAAAAAGTGCGAAAAGAAATGAAAAATTCTTGTATGTATAATTAGCCAGGGCTACTACTCGTAAATTCAAAATGTTAAAATTGTGGCATACGTAAGCTTAAAATTTGCTTCTGGTTAATCTTTAAGTTTTTGTCTATTCCTTTTTTTTTAATTAACCCTGGCGCGAAACAGTAAAAGTGATCTATATTTGACAATCGATGATGAGTCCGTGTGATAAAACTTACTTACTTTCTTTTTTTTTTTAATGAAAAATTCGATTTTTGAGGAAATTTTTTGCCTCTCCTGTAAAATTGTGAATATTTGGGTTAGCCTCTTATGGCATGCTACCTTTTATGTAATATTACAGGACATATTCTGAAGTCCAGAATTTTTTCACTTCTTTAAATTGGTTGAGGCACATAAGAGGGCCCATATTTATAATTGATAATGTCAATAGGTTTATTTGTGTAGTATTTTATTTATTATTGAATTATTATTTTTCTCTCCTTGACTTCTTTTATCTCATCATTATCCTGTGTTTTTTCTCACCTATGTGGATTCGCTCGATATTGACAGGCTTTCATCGCCGGTATCTATTAAAAGGCGACTACTTTAACTACTTAGCTGAAAGAGCTTTTAAAATAGGGGGACGCTTGCGGTAAGCAGGAAAGCTAGTTCCGCTTCTACGTCACATCCGGTTATCGCACTGACATATATTTCGGTTACCAGAGATAAGCCAACATTTTGCCAGACCTCTTAATTAGCAATTTTGTCAATAGGCCTTTCACCTCCCAGAAGGAATGCGACATTTTAATATTACACCCCAAACCTTCCTTCAAAAATTCTCGATTTTAAAAACATTTAAAATAATTTTTTTTCTATTTTGAAGAACACTAAAAAAATGTATTACGTAGTTTTATTAATTCACGTTTTTTCTATTCACAGGTGCCGGGGAGTCTGGGAAGAGTACAATCGTGAAACAAATGAAGTAAGTAGAAACCATTTTAAATAACAATTAAGTTTTATAATTATAATATTGTGTTTTTGGGATTGTTGGTATATATATAGGGAATGTTAGGAAAAACCTGACAGTCATGTAATTTTCGTTCACGTTAAGTTTATTATTATGTTAAAAAGTCATTCTTTACGGTTGAAAATTCCTCTTTTTGGGTTGAAAATTAATCTGTTTTGGTTGAGGTTTCAACTACATTGTTTTGTTTAAAATTTAACTTTATTTGTAGAGAATTTTTTTGTATAGAAAATTTGTTTTTCAACTGAAGATTGAACTATTTCATGTTTGGTTGAAAATTGATTTTCTTCAGTTTCAATTTAAAATTCAACTACTTAGATGAAAATTCCTGTATTTTGCTAAACATTTGTTTTTGTGGTAGAATATTAATCTTTTTGGTAACTAATTCATAATTTTGGTTGGAAATTCATTTCTTAGGTTGAAAGTTCAACTATTAGGTTGAAAATTCATGTTTTTTGTTAAAAATTAACCCTTTTTGGTGGAAAATTCAACTATTTCGTTGAAAATTTATTTTCTTCGGTTGAAAATGATTTTTTTACGTAAAATTCGTTTTTTTTTTAGTAGAAAAGTAATCTTATTAGTTGAAACTTTATCCTTTTAGTTAAAAATTCATTTATAAAAAAGTCACTTGAAGTCAGTGTACACTTTATCGGTCGAGTTGTGAACCCCTCGCTCTTTTGTTGAAAATTCGTTTTTTTGTTGTTTGAAAAATGTATCATTCTAACTGGAAATTAAACTATTCTATTTGTTTTGTCGATAATTTCTTTTTCTTAGTTTAAAAATCATATATTTTGTTGAAAATGTTTGTTTCGTCTAAAATTCATCCTTCTAGATTGAAAATTCATGTATTTCGTTAAAAATTCAAATTGTTGGCTAACGATAAATCATTTGATTTAAAAATACACTTCTTCAACTGAAAATTTAACTATTCCATTTTTTTTAGAAAATTTCTCATTTTTGATAGAAATTTAATCTTCTTGGTTGAAAATTATTATTTTTTTAATGAAAATTTAACTATTTTTTTTTAAATTCGTTTTCTTTTTTTTTAATTGATATTTCTAACTGAAAATGTAACTATTCCATTTTTTCTTAAAATTTGATCGTTTTTGGTTGAAATTTCAACTGTTTTTGATTGAAAATTAAAATATTTTTTGGTGGAAATATTAACTATTACACTTTTTGTTGAGAATTCATTTTTTCATCGAAGATTCATCACTTCGGTTGCAAATTGTTTTAACTGAAAATATAATTCTTCCATTTTTCTTTAAAATGTATAGTTTTGAATTTAAAACTCAACTGTTTGGTAGAAAATTCATGTATTTTTTGTGGATGACCCCGTATAAAAATCTGCGTGACTGTTGTCACTAAAAGTGTTTAAAATATATTTAGAAACAAACATTTTTTTTTGCATTAAAATTATTGAACACGCAGGTGTAAGGTCGTTTTTATACCTGAAAGAAAAATTTAGAAAGGTCAGGGAAAATAACAAATTGGGTAGGCAAAAGACGGGAAAGTCAGGGAATTTCGAAATTGGGATTTTGCAGTAACCCTGTTATAGTATTTTGTGGGTGGTATTGGATGAAAGGAAAGTTACGCTTTTAATTTAAAAGAAAAAATTTTAACATCTTTTGGAGTAGATGAACGTTTCAGAGTTTAATCAGGGTCGTCCTTAATTTTTTGCTCCCCTTCAGATGAATGTATCTTTTCATAACGCCTCTAACAACGATCTCACTGTACTTCATGTTTTCAAGTGCCTTTCAAGTCTCTTTTTATTCTTGAAACTAAATTCATTTTAAATTTTAAATAACTCATTGTTTACGTAATTTAAAATATAAACAATTTTTAGTCCAAATTAAATTATAATTTGCAAGAAATACATACTTTAATCCTTCTTTTATAAAAATAAACTGAACATTTATTATTAATATTTTTTTGACCATTTGCGATTATATATGAGTTTTTTCGCTGTTGATAATAATTTTTAATTTCCTTTTTTCAGAATCATTCACGAAAGTGGTTTCACGCCAGAAGATTTTAAACAATACAGGCCAGTCGTTTATAGCAACACGATACAATCCCTAGTAGCAATTCTTAGAGCAATGCCCAATTTGGGAATTGGTTTCTCGACCAATGAAAGGGAGGTAAGTAAACTGTTTAATCTCAAGAAATTAAAAATGTTATACATTTTCTTGTGATGAAAAGAAACTGATTATTTATTACTTAATTTTTCTTCTAAAAATATATTTAATTCACTAAGTGATTGTTCATGTTCCAATTGAAATTCAGCTGCTTTTTCCCCTGAGCCTCCTTTAATCGATTTGTCCATCCACGGTTGGCAACAGGTGCGAAAATAATTCAGAACTTGCTTCTTTTATTTTCAATCGTGAAAATATCGATTTTTGTGGTAATGGAGCTCAAACCTTTTTAATGTTTTCTTGATTGTTTAGTAATCGTCAGTTATTGAATATTTATTAATATTTTCGAATTTGTAAGATTTCTTAATTTATTGAAGCAATCGACATAATTTTGAAATTGATTATCTGATAGTGAATTTTATTGATATAATAGGTAGTTCATTTCGTTATTATTATAATTAAATAATTAATTTTTTGAAAATTGGATCTTCTGTACTTCTATATTTTAGGAAAGAATTTTGCTGCTAGTTAAATTTTGCGCTCTTTTAATAGGCTGCGAAAATAGAAACTTTGAAATTTTAATACTGTTAAATAGGGAAAAATAACATTTGAATCTTTTTGAAATAAAAAAGTTAGAATTTAGAAGCGTTAAGAAATTTTGAGTATTTGGTTTCGAAATACTTTTACAAACAATTATTTTTTCTTTTAATTTATAAATAAATGAGTGCCGGTAAAATAACTGAAAGGCCTTTTCTATATATTTCGTGCGGGGTCCTTTAAATTATTCAAATGAATTTAAAAAAATGACGAGCAATACAATTTTGGATTATTCAAAATTGTGAGCTGTCAAGGAACTATTAAATTGGATCGTTCAAATAATGACGCTTTAATATTTGAGCAATTAAAGTGGCATTGTTGAATTTTATAGGAGCTTTTAAATTTCACTTGGTTTCCGAATATTTAAATAATTTCTATTTCTTTTGTAGGAAAAAATTCGAATTTCAAACCTAGATTATATAGTTCGTTATTTTAAAAAAAGTTAATTTCTTTATAGTGTGCTTCCAAAATTCAGTTTTTTGGATTGAGAATCTTTATTTATTTGCTAAAAAAGTAATTTTTAGTTAAAAGGAATTTCGTTAACGTTTAAATTCCTATTTTCAATTTGAAGTAAATTTTCGAATACTTTACAAGTTGAAATAACCAAATTAATGTGGATTATTTAAAAAAAAGGATACGTTATAGTCTCTAACGTCATGTAATTAGAATTATGGTTCTTATGGTATCTTTCCTTTGCAGACATTGATGCTCGTTTATGTCTTTTATCTTTTTTCAAAATTACAGACAGATAGATTCATTATTTTGATAATGAGTAATTATTATAAAATCAATTTATCAATCTGTAATTTTGAAACAGAAAACTAGTTGAATAACTTTTGATTACAAAAAAAAGACCTCTCAATTCGATCACTTCATGTCAGAGACTACATGTCCTTAATAAATATTGAGAGTATTATTTTCTCTCAGGATATTAAAAAATTAGTTAAAGAATTTTGATTTGTTTAAACAATTTCTATCCCGTGTAAAGCGTGAAAAGTTATTACTTTCTGGAATTAATGGCAGAATTAACGAATGTTGAGAGTAATATTTTTTGTTAAGGATATTTAGCAATTATTCAAACTTTAGTTAAAGCAATTAAATTAATTGTTTAAACAAAACAGTTAAGATTCAAACAATTAGTGTATAAGGTTCTGAGATAAGAAAATACTGAATAAGGGATTCGAAAAAAACTGGACCCATGTTAAGTTGAAAATCCCGGGGGGCACGGGTTAATGTTGAGCGATTAGAAGAAAGAAATACGGAATTTCTTTTTCCGGGAAAAAATTGGTAAGGGGGGGGGGTCGATCACGAAAAATTGAAATTCGAAGTTTTACAGGTATAAATTTGAACGACCCTAGTGATAAGAGATATCGAGTCATCTAGTGAAAAACGTGTTTTCCCTCAATTTTTTTGAGTTAAAATGTATATCATCGATTTTCAGACGGACGCAAAAATGGTGTTCGATGTTATTCAGCGAATGGAGGACACAGAACCTTTTAGCGAAGAATTGTTGGCAGCTATGAAGAGGCTTTGGGCGGACAATGGTGTACAGGAATGCTTTGGCAGGAGCAACGAGTATCAATTGAACGATTCCGCGAAATAGTAAGTTTTCTCAAATCCTTTCATTATGAAAAAAATTTCTTTTTACCAGGACATCTAACATAAAATTCAAAACTTCAGAATCGAATCTATATTACTAGATCAGAAATTGTTTCAGATTTAGAAAAAAAAGTTATTAAAAAAAGGCCGAGTATGCTAGGCATAAAAAAGTCACTCTAATCTAAAAAACAAGATTTTGTACATTGTTTGTATAGTAGTAAAATTGAAGATTCTTTAAATTTAAAAATAAAATGTTGCAATTGAAAATATTTCATAAAAATAAAGCCAATCACCGTATTCGACAGTGTTACCTCTCTAAAAATCATATCTACAAATGGAAGGGTGCGGGGGGAGGACATTCACAATAACATATATAAGAAAAAATAATTTTATATTGTAAAATAATATAAACATAACACTGTCGAATGCGATTATTGGTTTTATTTTATTTTTAATTAATACTTTCAATTGCAAAATTTTAACCTGGAATTTAAAGAATCATTAATTTTATTATTATATTTCACTACTATACTAATAATGTAAAAAACCTTATTTTTTGGATTATGTATTGCTATTATTTATTATTATGTATTCCTATTATTTTTGTTTGTGTAACTTGTTCTCGGGTTAAAAAGAACCCGGTTTTCTATCATAACGACGGACTAAGTCAAGTGACTGATGCGATAAGAATATAATTAGTTGAATTAATACGATGTATGAGGGCATATTATAATGATATAATAATTAATTAATTAATTATAATTGATATTTTATAATTTTTTTTATTTTTATTTATTAATTTTATTATCATTATTATTATTATTATATATTACTATGTATACGAATTTAACAATTCCATACTTAATTTCAAGGCCCATTCAACAGAAATCCTACCCCCTAGAATTTCCCTTTTTTCTACCCTTCGGGATGAAAGAAGACTACTTGAAATGGGATATGGTTGTATTTCCTTTTTTCACACAATGAGAAGAAAGGTTGCTGGAAATGTGATATATTTTTATTTTTACATCACACATAATGGAAAAACGGCTACTGGAAAAGGGACAGGGCTGTGTTTCGACTCACGCCTACGCATTTTTTCATTACTAAAAGTATGTTA
This sequence comes from Andricus grossulariae, assembly GCA_011634705.1. Classification (NCBI taxonomy): domain Eukaryota; kingdom Metazoa; phylum Arthropoda; class Insecta; order Hymenoptera; family Cynipidae; genus Andricus; species Andricus grossulariae. Next base: position 251,200,032 of record JAABKJ010007545.1, on the reverse strand, counting down.
TGGTTGAATTTCCCATTTCCACCCTCCGGGGTGAAAGGAGACTACTTGAAATAGGATATGGTTGTATTTTATTTTTTCACACAATGAAAAGAAAGGTTGCTGGAAATGGGATGTCTTTATTTTTACTTTACACATAATGAAAAAGCGGCTACTGGAAAAGGGGTAGGGCTGTATTTCCACTAACACCTACGTATTTTTCCATTACTAAAAGTGTGTTATGGTTGGATTTTCACTTTTCACACAATGAAAAGAAGAGTTACTGGAAATGGGAAATGGTTGTATTTTCACTTTTCGCATAATGAAAAAAGCGGCTGCTGGAAAAGGGATGGGTGTATTAGACTACTGGAAAAGGGGTAGGGCTGTGTTTCCTCTCACGCCTACGCATTTTTCCATTAGTAAAACAAGTGATAGGTTGTATTTTCACTTTTCACATAATGAAAGTACAGTTTACTGGAAAAGGGTTAATGGCGGGTTAGACTACTGAAAAAGGGGTTAGGGTGTGATCTTGCTCAATCTTATCTTTTTTTTCAGAATATAGCCTCTTTAACAAACATGCTACCTCTTGGCCCGTAGAATACCTCTTTCTGCATTTTTAAATTAAGCAAGTAGTTTTATCACTTTTCGTAAATCATATACAATTTATGCCTAAGTTCACCCGAAAACTTACAGTGATTTTTCATTGGTTCTCAAATATTTCGTGTAAATTAGTCAATAATTGACCAAAATATCCAATACAGGTAAAAAATTGATTTTTTCAGTGTAACTTTTTCGTTGGCTGTAGGTGACTGTGATTGAAAAATGCTGATCTTAATACGCCTATGTCACTCAGGCTATAATTATCTGCATTAAAAAAAAATTATGCCGATAGGTTAATTCTATTAAAAGTTACAGTGGAACATGGAGGACAAAAAAAAATTGAAACACATAAGTCTTCTTTTTGCTTCGCGTATTCGACTAAAAACTGGGAAGTAACCGCATTTTTTAGTCTCGTTTTAATTTGAAAAGTAATTTGAACTCGTAAAGTATTAAGCGACTGGAAATTTTTTCGGAATTCTCAATCTATATGAGCGGCCACACAGTCACTTTTAGTGCCTTTATTCCAAAATCACTTTTTAGTCACTTTTGAAGATACTTTTTGAAATGAAAAGATTACTTTAGTCACTTTTCTTTCAATAAATTAACCCATGGGTTAACCACTATTGAGTTCAGGTCAATACCTATTTCTGAATTGTCTTGAATTCTTTTAAAATCTTTCCGAGTATTTTGAAATATTCCAAGAAGTTGTTAACAGATTTCTGTAATTTGAAGGAATTTCAAAATATTTTAAAAGGTTCCAAGGAATTTTCAAGATTCTCAAAGAATTTCTGCGGATTTAAATGATTTTCGGGGATTTAACAAAATTTTCATGGGGTTTTAAGGAATTTACTAGAATTTAAGAAGATATAAAACGATTTTATAGGATCTATAACGTTTTAGGATGTTTTAAAAGATTCCAAGGAATTTTATAAGATTTCTGAAGATTTCAATGATTTTAAAGGATTTTAAAAGTTCTCAAGGTATAGAATTCAGGAATTTCGTAGGATTTGAAAGATTTTAAGATATTTTAGAAGATTACAGGGATTTCAAAGAATTTTAAAGATTTGTTGATATATTTAAAAATTCTAAGCAATTTTTAAGAGCTTTAAAAAATTTCAAGGAATTTCAAAAGATTTACAGGATTTGAAGAATGATAATGTATTTTTATTAGATTGAAATAATTTGAAATGATTCCAAATTATTTTACAGATTTTAGAATATTTAAAAAAAAATCTAAGTAATTTTCAAGATCTTTAACAATTTTCAAAGGATTTAAAAAGATTTTAAACGATTAAAAATCTTTTAGGGTGTTTAAAAAGATTCCGAGGAATTTTCATTTGGTTCAAGTAGTTAAATGGGATTTCAAACGGTTTTGAATATATTACGGTATTTTAAAAGAATCCAAGGCATTTTCAAGATCTTTAAAAAATTTCAAAGGATTTTAAAAGATTTTACAGGATTTGAAGAATCTTAGGGTATTTTAATAGATTTCAATTTCAATGATTCGAAGTAATTCCAAAAGATTTGAAAAATTTAAGGGTATTTAAAAAGATTCCAAGACATTTTTAAGAGCTTTAACATGTTTCAAAGGATTTGAAATATTTTAGAGAATTTTAAGGGGATATAAGGAATTTTTAATTTTTTCAATAATTTGAAGGAGATTCAAAGAATTTGAAATATTTTAGGGTATTTTAAAAGAATCCCGGGCAATTTCAAGCAATTTTCAAGGTTTTTAATGATTTTAGGGGATTTAAAAAACTTTCAAGGTATTTTAATCAATTTTCTAGGATTTCAGGAAATATCAGATTTAATGGAATTTCACAATAATTTACTTTAGTTCTTTTAAAATCTTTTGAATTCTGTGGAATTCTTTTAAATTTGCTGAATTCACTTGAATTCTTTTAAATTCACTCAATTCTACTCTATTCAATACGAGGGCTGTTTGATAAGTCAGTGACTTTTCGAGTAAAAGATTTGTTTTTTTCGGCAAATGAGCGTTTTACTTCTCAAAATAGTCTTCTTTTAGCTCGATACATTTAGTCCAGCGTTTTTCCAATTTTTTTATTCCTTCCAAATAATAGGTTTTCTCAAGGCCTTCAAAATAGGCGTTTATTTCGGTGATGACCTCTTCATTCGACCCAAATCTCTTACCACCCGGCCATTTCTTCAGGTTTGGAAACAGGAAATAGAAAAAATCAATCTTTTGGGTTGGAATTTTGAAATCTTTTGTTAAAAATTAATTTGTTTTAAGATTCATCATTTTAGTGGAAAATCCATCTTTTCGGTTGAAAATTTAACTATTTTGTTGAAAATATGTTTTTTTGTTTGAGAATTTATTTTTTAAACTAAAACTGAAACTATTAAATTTTTTGCTTGAAAATTTATATTTGAAATTGAAAATTGATCTTTTTTAGTTGAAAATTAAAAAATTATGTCAAAAAGTCATTATTTTTGCTTGAAAATTCGTCTTTTCGGGTTGACAATTAATCTGCTTTGGTAAAAATTGCATCTTTTTTGGTTATAAATCACAACTGTTTGGGTAAAAATTAATCTCGTTTGGTTAAAAATTCAACTATTTTGTTGAAAATTAAACTATTTTTATGAACATTTAACTGTTTGGTAGAAAATAAAATTTTGTTTTTGAAAAATCATGCTTTCGGGTTGAAAAGTCAACTGTTTAGTAGATAATTCGTTTCTTTTACTTTAAAATTAAACAATTTTGGAAAACATTGATGTATTTTTGTTTAAATTCATCTTTTTGGTAGAACATTAATCATCTTGGCGGAAAATTCATCTTTTTGGTTAAAATTCATGTATTTTACTAAAAATTCTTTTTTGGAGAAAATTAATCTTCTTCCTTGAAAATTAATCTTTTTAGTTGAAAGTTTTTTTTATAGTTAATTGTTTCAACTGAAAATTTAACTATTCCATTTTTATTTGTAAATTTATCTTTTTAAGTTGAAAATTTAACTATTTTATTGAGAATTCATTATTTTGTTGAAAGTCTGTCTTTCTTAGTGACAAATTAATCCTTCTGGTAGAAAATTCAACTGATTGTTTGAAAGTTGAACTACTTTGTTGAAATTTTTGTTTGAAGATGAATGATTTTCATTGAAAATTCAACTCTTTGTTTGAAAAATGAGCTGTTTTGTTGAAAAATCGTGTTTTTCAAATTGAGTTTTTTATTGAAAATTAAAAACTATTCCAATTTTCCTTGAAAATTGATCTTTATAGTTAAAAATTCGTCTATTTGGCTGAAAATTTCTTTTTTTCAGTTGAAAATTCATCTATCTGGTTAAAAATTCATGTATTTTATCATAAATGTCTCTATATCAGTAGAAAACGAATCTTCTTGGTTGAATATTCAACTACTTGGTTGAAATTTGAAATTCTTTGTTAAAAATTCAATTTTTTAAGATTCAACTTTTTTTGTTGAAAATTAATGTTTTCATTTTAAAATTCAACTTTTTAGTAAAAAATTCATGTATTTTGTTGAAGATTCGTTTTTTTGGTTAGAAAGATAATCTTGTTTCCTTAAAAACTTCTTTTTGGTTGAAAATTCATCTATTTGGTTGAAGATTCAACTATTTTGTTAAAAATTCGCTTTTTTCGTTTAATTAAACTGTGTGAAAATTCGTCTTTTGGTAGAAAAACTATCGTTTATGATAAAAAAATCGTCTTTCTTGGTTAAAAATAATCTTTTTTGTTAGGAATTCAACTGTGTCGCAAAGAATTTGTTTTTTTGACTTGAAAATTCAACTGTTTTCGATAGAATTTTAATCTTTTTTGTTCGAAAATTCGATCATTTGGTTGAAAATGCATCTTTGTAGGTTGAAAAATCAATTTTTTTGATAAAGCCATCTTTTTTGGTCGAAAATGCAACTATTTTGATAAAAAATCGTTCTTTTGGGTTGAAAATTGATCTTTCATGGTAGAAAAGTCATCTTTCTTGGTTGAAGAGTCATTTTTCTTGGTCGAAAATTCATCTGACTTCGAAAAGATTATTCTTTTTGGCTTAAAAATTTAACTGTTTAGTTAAAAGTAGAACTTCTTTGATAAAAATTCATCTGATTCGGTTGAAAGTTGAACTAGTTGGTTCCTAATGCAACTTATTGGTTAAAATTTAATTTGTTGTTGAAAGTTCGTCTTTTTGGACTGAAAATTCATCTTTTTTATTTTAAAGAATTTATTAATTAATGGCAAAACTACGGTCGTCAACAAAAGAGGCGGGGGGGGGGGGGGGAAAAA